>RCWM02000103.1:385000-887500 GCA_003667255.2 Euschistus heros | reverse complement strand
CCAAGGGTTATTCTCATTTGAGCAGTATTCCTTCCAGGTATCTAATTTAGATTTTTTTAATAAAGCTTGATATTTGTGTCTACTGGTTAAATACTCTGTTTTACGTAGCAGTCTTAATGCGTTGTTGTTCTTAGTCTTTTGATATAAATTTCGGAGTTTATTAGTTGTCTTTCGTAGTTCTGTCAGTCGGTTGTTCCACCATGGTACTGATCAATATATATTTTTTTTTGTGATTGTGGATTAGAAATTTTGAAAGTTATATTGCAAGCTTTAATAATAGATTTGATTAAACAATTTACTGTCCTGTCTATGCTGTAAGAAGAAATTGTTTCAATGATTTTTGATTCTATTTGTGATGCAGTCAGGTTAGTCTCGGTGATTAAAAACTGTTTTGAAAGTTGTGTGTTCAGATGTTTTTCGAATTTTTCCCAATCTGAGCTTTTAGTTATGTATAATTTTAGCCATGATTCATTTGAATCATTTTTATGAGTTCGAGAGTTATTGTTGGGTTTTGTAGAGATTTTGAAGAAAATTGAATTGTGATTCGAGAAGTTGGTGTCATCAAGAATTTTCCAGTTATGAATTAAGTGCGCAGTATCAGGTTTAGTTAAAGTCAAATCAATATTACTTTTACTTCTCGTTCCATCAAATTTCGTTAATTCAGAATTCTCATTGATTAATATTAAGTTCTGTGCCATTATGAATGATTCCATAATGCGTCCTCGATATGTCGTTATAATATCGTTCCAAAGTATTGATCGGCAATTTGAATCGATACTAATGACAATTTGGTGGTCGCTATATTTTTCTACAATTTGTTTTAATTTGGATAAGTCAAAATTTATGTCTTTTTTTTCGTCAAAGTAAGCACTGATTATTATAAACATATAATTGCTTTTCCAAATTTCAATAGTACATATGTCCGGGTCGGTGAATTGGGTAAGTAAGATAGCGTCAATACTGTCGTTGTTAATCAATATGGCAGCTCTTGGTTTTGAGTCATATGATTGAAATTTCTTTATTCTATGAGAATAACCTGTTAGTTTGCAATCTCTAGTGTAAGGCTCTTGTAATAAAACAATATCAATGTCTTTGTTTATAATAAAATAATTAAGATAATGTGTACATGTCTTTGAATGATGAGTGTTTTATTGCATTGTACTTAAATTAAAGTCTGTCTGTGGTAGTTAAGTATAATTATTGTGTAGAGAATTTATAAGTCAGTGTCTTGAACCAGTTTGCTTATTTCTTTAAGGTATGATGGGCAGCGGCTGTCAAGTGCACAATGGTCAGTGTTTACCTTCAAACGTTCATTTCTTCTATGTTTGTTGAACTGCGTGCAGTTTGGACACTTGAGCGTAGCTTCTTCTCTGCAGTCTTTCAGGAGATGGTTATCGGAGCATTTGGGGCAGGTAGTAACACCCTCACACCTGTCCTTCGTATGGTGGAATTTGCAGCAGTTGCCACATCGGCTTACTCTAAAGTAGTCCTCAGCCCAGTGTTTTTTATAACCTAAACTGATCTTGTTATAAATCAGTTTAGTCCTGGTTGAAGAGTCTGTTTCAATTACTGCATCGAGTTGGCTGTTTCTTCTGTTTTTAAGAATAATGACGGGTCTTATGGCCTCCCTCCCAATTTCCAGATCTTGATTTTGGTGCACTAAATGGTCTACTATGTTATCTAGAGTAATATCTTCGTCTATATCTTTGAGAAAAATTCTTGGTTTTCTTCTTTGAGTTTCCCGGGCCACAAGGTTTTTTTTTCCTGCTTCAGTTTTTTCAATTATCACGTTTTTCTCTGCCTCTGTATTGGTTTCAACCAACACAGATTCTTTTCTAACAGCTAACCTGTCTATACCTATTTTTAATTCAATAGGTTTGATTGCTGATTTAAATTCTTTTTTTATTTCTTCTGGGTTTTTAGACTGGTTGCTTTTAATAAGTAATCTAAAAGTTTTTGTTTTATTTCTTCTATTTTGAGGAGTAGAAGTGATTTGTGCATAGGAAGGTTTAAGGTTAGTCCCACCGGGTGCATTTATATTTGGGTTTTTTAGTGCTATATGAGCTGTATTATGAACGTACTCACAAATTTGGTTTATGGCAAGAAGCAGGTTTTCTTTTAGATCAGTTCTCAGTACTCTCCAATCTGCTATTTCCACTAAAGTTTTTAGAGCACTTTCAAGAAAGCATTTATTAGTCGCCATATTTGTTTTAATATATATATATATATATATATATATATATATATATATATATACTTTCTGCAATACAGAATATCTCACCCATGAAAACTTGAAGCTCAGAACTGACATTAAATTCATATTTTGTTTCTGCTGCCTTTTTTTTCTGATTCGCTATACTCATCTTTCTGTTTTGCCTCTGGTCCTGCATTCAATGATGCTAATTTTTTCTACTCTGAACTTATTTTCACCATAATGAATTCCCACTCCAGTTCTTCAGGCACTAATGATATTTTTGTAGAATTTATTAAACTTCCTGAAATCATACCAGTTCTCCTGTTCATATAAAATTGTAATTGTATAATAAAAATAATTGTACTAATACTTCTAGATATCTCTAAAGTATTAATCACTCTATCCAAATCTATCATGTTTTCCAAATTAAAGTCTTTTAATTTGTTCTAAAATTCCATATGCTGGGTTTCGTCTTTCCTCTCTCACTCAGTAAAATTATATTATGTTCCTGCATTTTTTGCAGTCCTATCAATAACTATTTGATAAAAATTTGTGTTACTTTGTTCATAACATTTAGATACTAACATTTGGATAGAAATCAAAAAGGACCACCCTGTTCTATGATATATGATGATGATGATCCGTGGTGCTACAGCCCGGTATGGAGCTTGGTCTCCTCTATGAGCTGTCACCATGTAGCTCTTTCTTGTGCGATCGCTCGCCAGTTGCGGGCTTTCAGAAGGTCCCTAGAGTCCCTGCTCACAGCATCCTCCCATCTAAGTCGCGGTCTACCTCTTCCTCTAGCTCCATGGAGCCTCCCATCCAATAGCTTCCTCGGGATTTCGTCAGCTGGCATTCGGGCAACATGGCCCGCCCAGCGCAGTCATCACAACTTTATATACCGCATCACATCCACTTCACCATACATCTGGTGCTAAGTTCCCTGTTGGTCCGTCTTCTCCAATAATCACCAACTTTTATGGCCCCAAATATGCGGCGCAGTATTTTTCTTTTTCGAAAATGAGAACTTCTTTTTCTTCTGCGCTTATCAGGGTCCAGGCTTCCGATCCGTAGGTAAAGACTGGTCGGATTAGGGTCTTGTAAAGCTGGCATTTCATGCGGCGAGTAATAGCTCGGGCTTCTCAAATATTTGCTGAGCCCAAAATAACAATTGTTGGCCTTTAATAGTCTTTAGCTTATTTCTAGAGATATCCTAATGGAGCCACTTACAATTGAGCCCAAATAAGTAAAATGGTCAACCGTTTCGAAAGAAAAGAGTCCCATTCTAACCTGTTCTCCTACCGCAACCCCCGCTTCAGGTCCAGCTCGCATGTACTTTGTTTTATGCTGGTTTACTGACATGCCTATGAATTCCGCAGCTTCAGTGGAGGGGAAATTTTGAGGTTATTTTGCTGCATTTAGAGATTTGAAATTAGTATAACTTTTGACTCGGAGAAGCTACGATGTTCGTTTAAGTTTTAATTGTCAGCTGTGGTCAACATCTATCGATTGTATATAAAACATTAGTTTAAAGTAGTGACAGTTAATATAAGAAGGTGTTAAAATAAAAAAATATATAAAGTTGGTCCATATGCGTCGAAAAGCCAAAACCAAATACAGAGATCGTATACAAAAGGGCTTCTCAAGAGCAATCGATTCGTAATAATAAATCACCATATGACCGAGTCAAGCAATGTTGGGAACATACATTTTGAGGTATTTTGCTGCGTATCAAGATTTTCAAATAGTTAGTATAACTTTTGACTCGGAGAAGTTATGATGTTTGTTTAAGTTTTAATCGTCAGCTGTCGTCAAAATCTACTGATTGTATATAAAACATTAGTTTAAAGTAGTGACAGTGAATATAATAAGGTGTTATAATAAAAAAAATATTATCAAAAATTTTGTGATAGTGTTTCTGATCAGCAATTGTTTTAAACTTATTACCATAATTAATGCAGAAAGCTTGGTCACACTCAGAAGACATCTCTACTGATGCAATCATTAACCGATCTGATTATTTTGCTATCAGCGAAACTTGGATGGAAAATTCCATGCTAGTAAATGTCCCTAGCTTTGATCTAAGATCATATTGTAATACCGCTAAGAACAGACAAATTGCAACTACATCATCGGTAGCTGAATCATCATCATCAAGTCGCAGAGCCGGTGGTCGCCATATATCGCAATATCAATAGCTTTACTGATTGTAATAGAGTTAACACTGACTTTTCGGAAATTTATTTGGAAATGAAAGACGCAACACCTGGTGATGTCTGTCTAGTAAACGTAACAGCCAATGGCATCTTCAAATTCGTGCTCGGATGGGTGTATATCCACCCGAGGACAGTGTTAGCAGAAATTAAACTTTTTTTGTTGCGATTGTTTAAATATTCCAAAAACATCGCTAAAATTATAACCGATTACGAGCCTGATCTTACTACACTATGATAGTTGGAGATTTTAATGTTGATGTCTCACAAAACCACTCATCGCCTGACTTCATGCTCAGCGAGTTCAATTTGTCTTATGTTGAAACTTCTCCAACAACATTAGGTAATACCTGTATTGATTTAACTATAATTAATAAAGTTATATTGTAACAAGATAATTATTAGTTTCCTTGCTTTTATCCTAAATACATAAATAAAAATATTTTAGCCAAAAAATATAACTCGTTACTTAAACGTATTCACGTACAACACACAGCCGTGTCCATGACACAGCCACACACCGATTTTTTTAATAATTTATGGAGAATTATATGAACTATATTATATAATTTAGTTTTATTTGGTAAAATTTTCTACTACTTCTATGCAAGAGATTTTTTTTATTGTTAAGTTATAACTTATTGTTAGTAAAGAGAAGGGGACGGAGAGAGAGTTCATACTTATATGAAAACGTTTGTGATCCACTTTTCTTTATTTTTTAATATTACAGAAGAGGGAAATTCATAAATAAGATAAAGTAAAAAAAAATTCAAATGACAGCATCAAAAGACCCAAGTTGTACGAAGCATTACATGAGATAGGCATTCCCTCAAAGCTGATCCACCTCATAAATATGACTATGGATGAGATGAAGTGCTCCGTCCGGGTCCAGGGAGAACTATCTCCAGAATTCGACTCCAGGAGGGGAGTAAGGCAGGGCGATGGTTTAGCATGCCTGCTGTTCAACCTGGCCCTTGAAAAAGCAATAAGAGATTCTGGAATACAAACAAGCGGAACAATCTTTGACAGGCTGGTGCAGATACTTGGTTTTGCAGACAACCTGGACCTGGTGGCAAGATCGTTTGCTTCTTTATCTTATCAGAAGCATTTTTGAGGTTGGCTGAAGCTGCGGAATCCATAGGCATGTCAGTAAACCAGCATAAAACAAAGTACATGCGAGCTGGACCTGGAGCGGGTGTTGCAGTAGGAGAAGAGGTGAGAATGGGACCTTTTTCTTTTGAAACGGTAGACCATTTTACTTATTTGGGCTCAATTGTAAGTGGCTCAAATAGGCTATCTCTTGAAATAAGCCAAAGACTATTAAAGGCCAACAAGAGTTATTTTGGGCTCAGCAAACATTTGAGAAGCCGAGCTATTACTCACAGCACGAAATGCCAGCTTTACAAGACCCTAATCCGACCAGTCCTCACCTACGGATCGGAAGCCTGGACCCTGACAAGCGCAGAAGAAAAAGAAGTTCTCATTTTCGAGAGAAAAATACTGCGCCGCATATTTGGGGCCATAAAAGTTGGTGATTATTGGAGAAGGCGGACCAACAGGGAACTTTACCAGATGTATGGTGAAGCAGATGTGATGCGGTATATAAAGCTGGGAAGACTGCGCTGGGCGGGCCATGTTGCCCGGATGTCAGCTGATGAAATCCCAAGGAAGCTATTGGATGGGAGGCTCCATGGAGCTAGAGGAAGAGGTAGACTGCGACTTAGATGGGAGGATGCTGTGAGGAGGGACTCCAGGGACCTTCTGAAAGCCCGCAACTGGCGAGCGACCGCACAAGAAAGAGCTACATGGCGAAAGCTCATAGAGGAGGCCAAGGTCCATGCTGGGTTGTAGCGCCACGGATCATCATCATCATCATAAAAAAAAAATTCGTAAGTGTGAGATAGATTCATACTCACTAAAAACCTATTGTTTTTTTAAATGTTAAGTTCATCAAACCATTATCTGGTGACAATCTCCACAATGTTTTACAAAGCCTGCTTCGAAACGCAATAAAAATTGCAAATATTATTTATATATCATAGAACTGGGTGGTCCTTTATGGTTTATCACTACATGCATTCTGTATATCATCTGTTTTGAGATAAAAGTCATTAGATAACAAATTCAAATTTTTTCAGGAGAGCAAAAAAAAAAAAAAAAAAACAGGAATATGCTCATTAAAAATTTCTCAGATAGTTATATAGTGAATTTTCTCATTCTCTAATGTGCATATATACATACATACATACATACATAGGCGGCGCAACAATTCATAGCTGAATCAGGGCCCTCTCCAAAAGTTTTTGCCATTCATCTCTATTCTGTGCAGCAGCCATCCAGTCTGGTGTTCCAAGGATGTTCCTGGCATCTGCACGGACGCTATCCATCCATCTCATTTTGGGTCGTCCGACTCTTCTAGTTTGATGAATAGTCTCAATAATTAATTTTTTTGGAATTTCGTTCGAATCCATCCTGGCGATGTGCCCCGCCCACCTGAGCCTCCTCACACTGATCCACCTAGCGATGTCTGTGTCTTTGAAGAGTGCGTAGATCTCTTGGTTTTTTCTTCTTCTCCAGACATCACCCTCCCGGATCGGACCAAAAATTCTTCTCAGGATCTTTCTCTCAAAGATAAGCAGCCTATTTTCATCAGCCTTAGTCCATGCCCATGCTTCAGATCCATATGTCAGGATCGGACGTACAAGGACTTTGTATAGCCTTACTTTGGTCTTGTTGGTTAAAAACCTACTTTTAAATTGCTTAGCGAGGCCAAAATAACACCTGTTTGCTGCTGCGATCCGACGTATAACATCCTTAGTCACATTGTTTTCTGTATTAATCTCTGACCCCAAGTATACAAAAAGTTGAACCCTCTCAAACTTGTATTTTTCAACCTCAATATGTTCTTCCCGGAAACGCTCCGATCCAGCTATCATATATTTAGTTTTTCCTTCATTAATTACCAGACCAAACTTCTTAGCTGCCTTTTCTAGCTGGAGGAAATGTGCATATATAGCAGTTATATTCATTTGGTGACTTTATTGTATGAAAAATGATGATATCAACACAATGACTTTTTGTCAAATTTCACGACACTTAGTTTTTGAACCTATCTGGATTCCTTTGATTTTCTCTGGATTCAGATGTAAATTATTCTTTGCTACTCTCATACTGTCATCCTGAAGCCTGAGTGTGTTGGAATTATAGATAGATACAATTTGAAGGTCATCAAATAATATAATTTAAATCCGAATTAAATTATGTGTTATATTTCTGATTTAGTTTAAAATAAATTAACTTGAATCAGTTTTAGTGCAATTTAAAAAATATTTAATGTTGATCATCATTAATTAATTAATTTATTTTTTTCAGATTTTTAAATGTAGTCGTTACTCCTCTTGAAGATTTACACTTTTCAATGTGTCTCTACAGTAAAAGTGAATCTGTTTTGGAGGAAGCTAAAACTTATTTTTACAAAAAGCATTTTCAAGGAAAAACTGGTGTTAACATAATTTTAGAAACATTTAAATTTTATAGTAAATGTCCTGTAAGTAATATCCTGTTAGATATTATTAGTTAATAAATAAAATAATTATTTTTTATATATCATACTTGATTTAGCTGTTATAAGAATTTATACTGTTTATTCATTGGCCTTCAATGTCCTTATGTACCCTAATACTTTTTTAAGAACTAATTATAATTATAAGTAGCGACATATGGGATATTAAGGCCATAATGGATCAGTTCATTTGTGACAAATTAAGGAGCATTAAGGATTTTGGATTGGAGTGATTGAATGCGGGAAGAATTTGATGGTTTGGTGGATTCCCATAGCCGTACCTTAATTCCAAATTGGTCTGATAATTTTCATATACGAGGGTGGTTTGAAAAGTTCTCAAAATCACCGCTAGATGTCAGTGCTAGAGCAACGAGGCTCTGGCACAATAATCACACATCCTTTGTAAGTGAGCACGTGGCATGAGTGGTAGTGACGACTCTTTGTTGTTATTTTTTGCGTAGTGATTTGTGACAATGGAAAAAACTGAGATTCAAGCAGTGATTAAGTACTTTGTAAAGAAAGGTATGAAAGCAAAGGAAATTCATGCTGATTTTCAGAACACACTGGGAGACTGCTCCTTCATATTCAACTGTTGCCAAGTGGACTAGCGAGTTTAAATTTGGTCGGGAGAGCTTAGATTGTGATCCACGCAGTGGACTGCCAAAAAGTGCTAACATAAAAAACATGAAAACCCTGAAAACTCCATTTGCTTCCCCCTAGTTTTGTGTATATTTGTTATAAACTGTTGTGTATATTATATGGTATGGATTTGAGAGCACTACATGGACAATAATCTATCATGCTAAGTGAAGTCCACAAAATTACATTTTCAACAGTTGGAAGAAAATTCAGTAGTGTTATTTCTTGTACAACAAGGAAATAAGTAGATATTTCTTGGATGTCAAGGTGGAGCTGAAATTGGCTAGATTGCTGATACGATAATCTTGCAAGAGTGGATGGCTCATCCTAATATCTATGGCTTCTTGAGGTGAAGCAGCTCAATGATTCTGATTTAGGGCAATCTATGAAGAATAGCTGAAGAGCAGGCTGCAAAAATTGAATTTTATTAAGAATTTGTATGATCTTTGGCTTGATCTGGAAAGGTCTGTATTAGATTCAGCATCTCCAGTTTGTGGATTAAAGAATGGAACGAAAAAATCCAACTGGTGGTCAGAGGAACTTATAGTGATAATAAAAGAGAAAAATATAGCCTGAAAAAAGTTCTATAGGGTAGAAGCTGTAAGGAATATCAGATTTCCATTGTGGCCTATGGCTTCGTAAGAAGAAATTCTGGGAAGACTTTGGTCAGACACTAAAAACATACTGAAAAGAAAATGTTGACTTGCTCTATAGAAATGTTAAAGCTCTCAAATGACAAAAATTTAGATATGATAATGACAAAAGAGGAGAGATTGTCTTAAATGACTAAGAGATCTTGGTCTATGGTGTGGGTAATATATGAATCAGTTCAAGGGACAGATATGAATCAGGTCTCATGTAGAAGTAGTAAGAAATGAAAGATGAGGGATACATGGGAATGATCCCCAATTGAGGAAGAAAATGTGGAAACAGTTATTTCTAAATTAAAAATTGAAAAAGCATCAAATTCAAGCAGACCCTGAATTTATAAAGTATGGAGGGAATGAATTCAGTAAAGTGCTTCAAAAGTTTTTAAAAACTGAATGGAGTAAGATAAGGATAGGATTGCTAATTCAACATAATCATTTCGATTCACAAAAAAATGAAACCCAAGCATATGTTCCAATAACAGATCCATTTGCCTTTCTTTGGTAGTTTATACGATCTATATGAGCATAGATAAGAGAAGAGACTAAGAGCCACGTTAAAGTCAAACCTGCAAGTGGAGCTTTTAGGCCAAGAAGACTCCAGATCACATTTTTGCTCTGTGGAATAGAAAAGATATGGAACTGTGGCAGGAACACGTATCTTGCTTTTTTGGACCTGAAAGTAGCCTTTGTATCAGTTCCTAGGCAGGAAATTAAGGGAGCTCTGAGAGGATATTTCTACTGATCTGATAGACCCTATTAAATCCACATTGCACCAACTAAATGGATAGGGATCAAAGCAATTTAGTATGTTAATGTGATTTATACTAGAAGATTCAATGTCCCTTTCTGTTTGTCATATATATAGATAAATTACTTCTTGCTGCTGTAGAAGGTATACTTCTTGAACTCATGTTGGCCCATGGTCTTTGTCTTCCTCTTTAGCCATTTCTAGTGTTTAGGAGCTTCTATCCAATAAAACCATGCCTCTCAGTCCTTGTTGAGCTGTCTTACTTCTTGAGATATAACATCTTCTTTTCTCTTCAACTCTCTGTATATCCATGTATGAAATTTTAGGGGTGATATTGTGGCCTCCATTCGACAAACAAGCCCGAACCATTTTAGAGGTCATTTCTTGAGGGTCTTTAGCTCCATTACTTCCATTATCTTAAATTAGGGATAGTAAAAATGTTAAGCATTCAGAATAGAACAGAGTATCTTATTTCAAATATAGAACAATGCAACATGCATTAGTGAGCTTGTTGACACAGATTAGTACAAAATTTGAGGTTTATTTATTGAGCATTAATAACAATAAGTAAGCTTCATGCTACATCCTTCCTCATTATCCTGGGCCAGCAAAGCAGGGAAAGCTGTAAGGTCGGCAGAGTTAGCCAGTGATGCTACGCTATTACTTCAATTATATTTACTGTGTGAATGAGCTGTGTGAATCAGTATTATTTACATTATGCCACTGAATGAGCACAAATCACTTTATGTATCTAATGTGAATTTATTTATATCTATGTTATAACTAATGAATAAATAATTATTATATTTAGAAGCATTATTAAATGTATGCCAATATAAAATTTATACATTAATTTTTTCCAGGTAAAAGATGCTTCAAAGTTGGTACAGAATTTAATGTTGTATTTTGCTAATCATACAACTTGGCAGGATTGGGAGTTCTGTCTAAAGTTGTGTTTTGATAATGATATTAATGATTACCTCAATATCTTTTTTCTTTATACTTCTTTAATAAATAATCAATCATTAAATGTAAGTTTATATCTTTTAAGTTTGATATTATTCTATAATCCTAAGATAAAGTATGAACTTTTAATGTTCGCTTATTTTTTTTTTTTAAAAAAGTAAAGATAAAGGAACCACCGGCAATTTTCATATTCTATAATTTTTTTACTAGATGCTTTTTGACCTCCCGTTCATAAAGTTCATGAACTTTTAAAGCTAATTAATTTAGCCATGTTCAGTATTATTTTTTTTAAAATAAAGAAAGAAAAGGAACCAACTCAATTTTCATATTCAGCTAATATTTTTTCATAGATGCTTTTTGACCTCCATATCATTCACCTTGATAATGAAGTATAGCTTCATGGAAAAGTAAAGCTACTAACAAATTTTTACCCTCTGTGTAATTTTGAAAAAGTGCTTGAGAAGGTATTGAAAGACCGGCATATAATCATAAAAGGTTCTGAGGATCATCATTTAACGTCTAGATTGGGTAAATCCTTTCATGGTTTTTATAATTGTGCACCCATTCTTGTTACAGCATTTTTATTATTATTTCCTTTTTTTTCTTTATCTTTCTCCTTATATCTGAGAAAATTGTAACTTAGTTCATCAATACTTTTTTTCCTATTTTCTCGGGTTTTTCTGCCCTGGAGAAGTTGACCTTCCTCTTTCCAAGTTTGGACATGATTTTATTTTCAAGCAATGACTTCAGTTTAAATGCTGTTAAGCCGTGTCCCAGTCTTTACCCATCATATGAAGCAACTTTAGGACAGTGCCATTATTGCTAGGTATGCTAGAAGAAATCAATTAGTGTGAATGTTGCACATCTAGCATTTATTTATAAACATCTGATACAAAAAAAAAAAAAAAAAAAAAAAAAAAAAAAAAAAAAAAAAAAAAAAAAAAAAAAAAAAAGAAAAAAGAGAAGTAAATCTATTTATTTTCAATTTATTTTATTTTTGTGTTGTTTTATAATTATCAGATTAATAAACTACAAACAACTACCAGTTGAAGTTAAATGGTTTAAGAAATTAAGATAAGGTTTACGCCCCGAGCTCTTGCATATTGTAAATACTACCCAGACAGCAGTTTTGAGATTAAAATGGCTTAGGGGCAACTGATTTGCAAACCTGATAAAGGTTCTTTAGGTCTTTTTGAAGGTTTGCCCTTAGGTCCAGTTAAGTCATCACCATTGATCTGGTTTGTGAAAATACTAATAAGTACAGATTGTTTCCTTGTCATTTGCTAATCCCTTTCAACTGCAGGTTTTCCATTGCACTATTTATAGTCATTAGCATCTTCTTTAATATCACTGTTCAATAGATTTTCATCTTCCAATTCTTATACCCATTATTCTAGGCCAGGGTTACCACCTTTATTCTCCGAAGCAAGAACTTCTTCAGGTGTAGAAATCAGTTGTCCCTTAGCCTAACTGTTAAAAAATAACGAATACAGTCCTTTAAGATTTGTAAAATTTATGGTGCTGCAGGGTTGAAAGTGTTCTGAACTGAAAGAGCTCACAAGAAAATTTTAAGTAGGAAGTTAAGGTTTCGGTAAAACTCCATTTACTGCAAGGCTGGCTGGTAGGGTACCTTGTAGACTCAAATCCATACAAAGAGAGGAGAGAGTAAGATGGGAGAATGGGAGAAGGGAGGACAAACATTGAGGTTGGATCCAATCCCTACCCTACCATTGTTTGAGGGATAACAGTTTTTATTGTTGCCATTTGGAACTAAAGAAAAGTGAGCAATATTTTTGCGGTATAAGCAATTATATTTTTTGTTTCCAATTTATTCTTAAAATAAAATTCTTGCTTTATAAAATCCTTCTAATGGTTTCTGCTGCACACAAAATAGCTCATAATAATAATGATTTCTGCATCATTTCTTTATTTACAATTTTAACTTTTTAAATGGTTACTGCCTTTTATTCTATTTAATTATTTATTCTATGTATTAGTATAGTATCATTTTTATTTCATTTCATTTTACAGGTTCTGGATGCATCTACTACTAGTAAAATGAAGGATGAATTCTCTATATATTTTAGTGAATGTTGGCTACAGTTAATGGAAAAAGATAAAGTTGCTATGAATTCCAAGGCACAAGTTCTTATGTTGAAACTGGTTACTTTTTTCAATGTACTGAAACTTTTTAAAAAGGTATTAATAGAAAGTTTTAAAGAATTAGACTATGTTTACTTAATATTAAATTTGTTTGCACCATGTAGTAACATAGCAAATTTTTACGTTTTTAGAATATATTCAAAATTTCTAAATTGTTAAAAAGAAATTTACTTCAAACCTGTACAAAAGAAATGCCGGACTGATTTTGATTAAATGACGTAACGCCTGTTTAATGGACTTACAATTGTACAATTGAGAGGAAGCAGAATGGTTCCTGTAAAACCTTATAATGGGTGTATGAGAAAGTGAACAAATGCCTGATGATTGGTATAAAATAGTCATACATCCCATACCTTAGAAGGGAGACATATTAGAATGTAGCAACCACAAAGAAATATCCATGCCCTCAAATGAATACAAAGTATTATAAAGAATACTATATCAGAGACTCCAACCTATTGCAGAACGAGAAATCAGAATGAACCAGGCAGGGTTCGTTCATGAGGGACCGATCAACTATAGACCAAATTTTTTCAATGAGAACAATCCTGGGTAAAACTAGAGTGCAAAATATCACCTCCCACCACATCTGTATTGACTTCCAATTGACATATGATAGTATCATAAGGGAGATTATGTAAAAAAAACTATTAGAGTTAGAAACCCAGTCCATGGTAGTTCGTTTAATAGTAATGATGTGAATAGGGTGGAATGGTCTGTCCAAGTACATAGAGCTCTCTCAAGAGACTTTAAAACTTAAAAAGGCCTCAGACAGGGTGACAGTCTTGCATGGCTATTGTTTAGTGTTTCACTGGAGAGCATCGTAAGAATGTCAGGTGTGCAAATTCAGGGCACTGAATCAATCAGTACAATTCCTTGGTTGAGCAGACAATCTGGACATAGAAGAAGCCTAGTTACATATAATATGTTACATAATGTTGATCATATTTTTAGTTTTTCTTAACTATGGTGAAATTAATTTAAAGGGAAAAGTTTTATACTGACCAAAAAGTTCTAAATAGCATAGAAAAGCCTTCTCTTTAGAAAATGGTGGGATGGGGAAAGACCAAACTCCCCCTCTCATATGAGAACCCAGCCCTCACTCTGCTTATAGAGACCTTAATTTATTATCACTGTTTTATTGCTATTTTACTTATATTAGTATTAATTATTTTTGTGTTTCTTGTAGTTGTCTAATAAATTTATAGTATAGTGCAAAAACAAAAGACAATTAGTGAGAACTCAATTTTCCTTTGAAATAAATGATTTTAGTTAACCTGTTTTGTGGTTTTAATTTCTGAACAACACTTAATTGCGTGACTTAATTTTTTTATTTTTTACTTATATTACATCTTTCACCTTTTATTTTTTAATAGAAAAGTAAATTTTACCCATACTTTCAATTATCCACTATTTATGGTATTTTTTCACTGTATCTACAAAATAATTGTTGAATTGCAATTTGCGTGTATGCAGCAGATGCACTCTTAATATGCATATGCACTCTTAGGCTTCCTCAATTTAACAAGGATTGA
Source organism: Euschistus heros (assembly GCA_003667255.2). Taxonomy (NCBI): domain Eukaryota; kingdom Metazoa; phylum Arthropoda; class Insecta; order Hemiptera; family Pentatomidae; genus Euschistus; species Euschistus heros. Next base: position 872,830 of record RCWM02000103.1, on the reverse strand, counting down.
CTGTTTTAATATTCTTTTAACTTTTGACAAAGATCTGAATATTTTGTCCCACATTATACAATTTTATATAACATATATGATATACTGGTTTGGATTAGGCTTCCTCAATTTTTTATTGATATCAAGTTATTTGTTGAATTTTGTGCATTGTCAAGAATTGCCATAATACGGTTCTCACATTTAATTTTTGTTTAGAGACTTCTTTCAATATCCTGAAAATATATTGAACTGTGTCCAATTATAAAAGAACACACACACACACACACACGTTAATTTTATTATTAATTTTTTTTTTTTTTTTCAGACCCAGGCTGAAATAATTAAGTGGTCTTTGAATTGCTTTCAGCTCAGTACCAATCATGAAGTTCTAAAGGAGTGCTTATTGTGTTTTAAATATCTTAATTCTTTTAATAAAAACATTGAACTTGAAAAATTCTTCATATCTCAAGTCCTCACTGAATTTGTTGAACTTCTAAACAGTGAAAATGAGGAATCCGAAATGTTGTATATGGTATATATTTTATGCCTTTCAAGAGCGATAAATAGATTACATGAATATATACTATGTGTATTAAATATTTTTATTAAACAATCTCATTAATTAGAGTTTTATCTGCAAATTAAAGTTTATAGTAATTGATTTTCATTATGTTGTAAAAAAAAAAAATAATAATGACTTTTGGTTTGTGTTTTATTCAAATACATGCAGTTAGTAAAAAAAGTTTGTGTACACCCATTATTGAAATATTTATTTTTTAAATATTAAGTTGCTTTATTCAAAAATTTTGTTTATGGGTGTAATTTAAATCAATGTGCCAAGTCATGCATATCAAACAAATTTTTTTTTTTGTTGCATAATTTCGGAATTATCGTAATTTAATAAAAGAATGTATGCCGAAAAAGTCTGTGCACACTATTCAACTGAAAATATCCAATCAAAACTTGTTGATCCTCTGAAGGATCATTGGTATGGCACTCTTCTGAGTTATTTTTAGTCTTATATCTGTTGCCATGTAAAAAAGTAAATTAAAAATTATATTTGTTCTAATCATGGAGATTTTGTAGAAATCAGAAAATCTAGTCATCATTTTAATTAAGGAAATAGACCAAGTAATTTCTGAAAATCACTCTATAGTTTTCGTTGGATATTTTCTGTCTATGAATTGTGTATACAGAATTGTTTGTTTGAGTTATAAGGCGTAAAACCCCCAGGGTCATCAACGCCTGAAATTCATTTGTTGTTTTTATTAAGATTTGAGAAACTCTATTACACTCTTATTAAGAGAAAAACAAATTAAATAAAATAAAAAAATATGTGCATACTTACATACACACAATACTCTTACAAATTGCATACACACAATATACAGGGTGTTCAATATTCGATGGCCACCCCCTTTTTTTTCCCACAGTTTTTAAAATTTTGAAACGAAACTCTCAGGGTCGTAACTGTGTCAAATAAAGTTTCTTTTTAGGTTATAGTCTGCTCTTCAACCTTCTCCAGTGACCCTAACTCTGGAATTTCCAATGAGATGTGGTATTTTTTACGATGGATTTTGATATAAAATCAGATTTTGAATTGATTTTATACTGGTGATTTTTTTTATCCAGAGCAGTGTTTCGTAGCTAAGCGCGAAAAATCATTTTAAGAAAATAATTAGTCTAAACCTGGGATTTCAAAAATAAAATAAACTTTGAATAAAAATATGAAATTAAGGTCTTCCCGCGACTGGTAAGAGGAGTGGCAAGAACAGGTCGACTTGAAAGGTTTCCCCCGAGAGGCTCAAATCGCCGACAAGCCCGTGATGAAACTAATATCAATTATGTACTAGCTATGGTGGAAGCGTATCCTCATCAGAGTATTCGAAACATAGCCAGGGATACCCACTTAATGACAGAACCGTAACCTCAGTCTCTCAGCATCTTGGGGAGTTAGAGCCTGATGAAGTGAAATGCGGTATGGACTCATACGGTGTTGTTTTAGTATGGCCCACGCCGTTTCGATGCTTAAGTGGGTAAACCCTGGCTATGTCCCGAATGCTCCGATGAGGATACATTTCCATCGAAGCCAGTATATAAATGATATTAGTTTCATCAGGAGCTTGTCGACGGTTTGAGCTTCTCGGGGGAAACCTTTTAAGTCGACCTGTACTTGCCGCTTGTCGTACCAATCGCGGGAAGGCCTTAATTTCATATTTTTGTTCAAATTTATTTTATTTTTGCAATCCCAGTTTTAGACTGCTGATATTCTTAAAATGATTTTTTGTGATTTGCGGTGAAACGGTGCCCTGGATAAAAAAAATCACCAGTATAAACTTGATTCAAAATTTGATTTTCTATCATAATCCGTCATAAAAATTGCCACATCCCATTGGGAATACCAGAGTTAGGTTCACTGCAGAAGAACTGGAGAAGGTTGGAGAGCAGACTATAACCTAAAAAGAAACTTTATTTGATGCAGTTAAGACCCTGAGAATTTCGTTTCAAAATTTCAAAAACTGGAAAAAAAAGGGGGGTAGCCATCGAATATTGAACACCCTGTATATTGATAAAAGTATAGTTGACAGTTAGGATGAATAGAGAAGAAGATAATCCGGGATGTAGTCAAAGAGAAACACCTGCATAAACCTGAAATAAGAACTTCCATTTAAGAATAATTTATTATTTATATCTATACTATTATATAAAAGGACAAGCCATTTTTCTTTTGTGATCACTAACCACGAAAATTACTGAACCAATTTGTACTAAATTTTAACTTCATCATCTTCATGTTTCAAGGTAGGTTTAGCAACAATAAAACTTAAAGATTTTCAATTACATTTCCATAAAAAAAGCATTAAATATGTGGTATGCAGTGAAGTTTGATAATCCACCAATAGGTGGCGAGTGCTATTCGAGAGAGGTTACAAAGATGCGATGTGATATAGAACTAGAATGTAGATGTTATCAAATGTATGATAACATTTGGCGAAGAGATGACCCCTGGTAACCGGCAGCTTAACTGGCTAGCGAGGCAGAAGAGGGTGGCTGGCAAAGTGAAGTATGTATGGTTTGCGCGAGGAAGGGTTCGCTGCCGGCGTGACGATGGTCATCCTGTTATGATAATTAACAAAGAAGAGGATTTGGAAGCGTTTAATTGACGGTTGATTGACTGTTACCCCAAAAAATTTTTTTTTGTTTTTTTATATTTATTTGTTTAGCTTTTTGGGATTTGGTATAGTTGTGTACATTTTATTATTGCTCACATTTATTTTAAAAATAATTATTTATTCTTTAAATTACATATTTATTAATGATATTTTTTGTTTTATCATACTTTATTTATTATTATACACTAAGATAAATTTGGCAGGTTTCGTTTATTTTTTATTTCAGATTTTCTATCAAAGATTATTTCATTGTTCTGATAGTACATATAATGTATATTACCTTTTAGGAATTGTACCTTGCTTTTCCTCTCCAAATATCCCCTTTGCTCCCATTTTCCTCTGTAGCTTATCCTTTATTCAATCAATATGAATAACACCCTCCTGACCTGTCATGCTAACTCCCAATCCCTTTCTGCACATTTCGATGAATTTCATGATTATTTCCTTCATAATTTTTACCATATTGTTGCTGTCTCGGAAACCTGGCTCAAACCACACATTCCCTCCTCATCGGTATCCATTCCTAATTATATCCTCTTTTGTCATGATTGGGCGGAACGGACTGGTGGTGGCGTTGGTTTGTTCGTTCATGACAGTCTGAGGGTTAAAATTCTTTTCAAATCTCCGTCAACTGATACACCTCACCTAGAATATCTTTTCACAGAAATTTCTTCTCACTTGTTTACCCTCCTCTATGTCATAGTGTACCGTCCTCCTCAAGTCAAATTTGACTCAACCTTCGAATCCTCACTTTTTACTTATGTTCCCGCTTATAATAACATAATAATAGCCGGTGATTTTAACAAAAATCTCCTGATAGATCTTATTTGATAGACCTAGCTTATTCTCTTAATCTATTCATCGTACCTTTTGAACCTACTCACCATACTCAGTTTTCAGACACTTTACTTGATTTATTTATAGTTGATTCTTCTCAAAATTTACTTTCCTTTTCACAAAATACAATATCCTTTCTCTCTTGTCACGATCTTATCCAAATCTCCTACAATATTTCCACACCTATGATCCTCAATAAAAAAATTTCCTGGCGCAATCTCAGTTCCTTAACTCCAGAAAATATAAACCCTCTACTAGACTCATTATCCCTTTCTATTGAACCAATCTATTCCTCCCACTCTATAGATGAAATGGTGGAATGCCTTTCATCTAATCTACTAACATGTCTTAATCATCTAGCACCACTCAAAACCTCTACCTTCCGACGTTTACCTGCTCCTTGGATTAATCAAGAAATTAGAGATCTGATGAAAAGAAGAGATGCAGCTAGAAGGCGCTTCAGGCATTCCAGATTTCCTGATGATTACTCCACTTTCAAATCCCTTCGAAACCTCACCCAGTCTACCATGCGACGTGCCAAGGCGCAGTATTTTTGTAACATCCTATCCGAAGCTCCAGATTCAAAATCTAAGTGGAGAATTCTAAGGAAGTTTTCAGTTACGAGTTACTTTTCCAGTACATATTATCCTGTGACTCCTGATGAACTTAATTCCTTTTTTGTAGATTCCTCTCCCAATGAGCCTCCAATCAATACTTTATCCTATTCTAATCTTCAATTTCCATTTAATCCAGATAACTTTTACTTTCTTAATATTCCCCCCCGATGATATAATAGCTTCTGTTTTTAAATCCCGGACAAATGATTTCGGTGCCGATCAAATACCAGTAAAAGTGATCAAACTCACTCTTCCTGTCATCCTTCCTGCTCTCGTACATATTTATAACTTCTCCTTACAAACCTCTTCCTTTCCCACAGCATGGAAAAAGGTCCTAGTTCGTCCATTGAATAAAGTTCCTTCACCTACCACAGCATCCCATTTCAGGCCTATTTCCATCCTATCAAACCTATCTAAGCCACTAGAAAGAATAGTCCATTCTCAACTTGCTACATACCTTGAAAATAAAGATCTCCTTACTCCTCTTCAATCAGGCTTCTGTTCAGGTTATTCTACCCAATCTGCTCTTTTAAAAATTACTCAAGACATTTATTCTTCAATTGACCAACAGAAAATTACTATTCTAATCCTCTTCGATTTCTCCAAGGCGTTTGATTCCGTGGATCATAAAATTCTTCTGACTCAATTACAAAAACTCTCCCTTTCCAATAGTGCTCTTGGCTGGTAACAGTCCTTCTTATCTCTCCGTTCCCAAACAGTTATTGTTCCTAACCTCCTTCAAAATCTGTGCCTCTAACGCGAGGTGTTCCTCAGGGATCTTTTCTTTCACCAAATCCAGTTTATATTAATGACTTGACAGGCGCTATTAATAATTCCCAATATCATTTATATGCTGATGACTTTCAAATCTACTTATCATCTCATCCTTGTGAGACTTTTGAGGCAACTCGTAAGATTCAAGATGGCATTTATAGTATTCATCAATGGGCAGTAGAGAATAAGTTACGACTGAACCCAGAAAAAACTAAGGCAATGCTAATTGGATCAAAACCCTCCCTTGATTCCCTTTCCTGTTATCCACTTCTTTATCTCAATAACGTTCCTATTCAGTTCACAAACTCTGCCAAAAACCTCGGAGTAGTACTCGATCAACATCTGTATTGGAATAACCATATTTCTCACATTACCCGAAAAACCATCTCCATCCTCAAACAGCTCTTAAGATTCCGTGAATTTTTCCCCTCGCAATACCAGTCAATTGTTAGGATCTTCCCTCATCCTTCCCCACCTCGATTATGGATGCTTAGTATACGGAGGACTATCTGGTGAGCTTGAAATGAAGGTGAAAAGATTAATGAACTCCTTTATAAGATTCATTTTTGGGATCCCCAGGCGTTCTCACATCACTTGCTGGTATTCCGAGTTGAGGTGGCTTTATCCAAGTTTTCGGCGACTATACTTCCTTGGTTCCAATCCTTAAAGTCCAAAAAACCCTCGTACATTTACGACATCCTTTCCCTTCGTTCTTCCATTCATCTTTTGAACACCAGATCTCAGCCTATAGATTTGTATATCCCTTCTCATCGAACTGCTTCCTTTGAAAAATCCTTTATTAATCGTGCAGCCTTATTCTGGAATTCCATACCCATTTCGATCCGCAATGCTCCTTCTCTCACTTCCTTTAAACATAATTTATTCATCTACCTCCTCAATTATCAATCTTCCGAAATTATGTAATAATATTTTAGTGTTAGAATATATCTTTTTCTTTTTATTTCATTTTATTTTAATTTTGTTATTTACTTATTTTGTTTTTCTCATATAAACCCAAAGACTTGTAGTATATAATTTACACTGTATATAAGTTGCTGCCTGATATGTACGCAGCCAGAAAATAATACCTTTTAATTGTTCTTTTGTGTTATTCTTAGGGGACAAGGTGTCCCAGAATAAAGATTATTTTTCATTCATTCATTCATTCATGCTAAAACACCGGAAAATATTATTTAAGTGATAATGCTCAATTCTATACTTCATTACAGCATTTTTATCATTAAACAAATGAAAATCAATTATTAATTGAAATAATCTAAGTTCTTTACTTATGTGAGCAGGTGTAGCTGCAACGGGGATGCTTGGATTTCACAATTAAGAATATTAAACTTGTTTAAAACAACCAACAATAGTTATTTTGGCCTGCTTAAAACATTTCTTAATATAATATTGGTAAAATATTTTAGCCTCAGCAGCATCAATACCCCTTTTGTTTACGTCTCTCTGAAATTTATAATTCAAGAATAAAACTTTTAGTGCACGAATTAAGCCCAAGGCCTATTCATCTTCTTCCTCTTCTACTCTCTTATTTTTGTTTGAAATAGATGAAAGTATTGCTTCATATGTAAGATCTTCAATCATGGCGTATTCTTCAACTGTGTCTATCATTACATTGATAGGAAGATTTAAATTTTGTGCCCTGCCGTCAGGAGTCAAAAATTATTACCATAAATTTTACCTCAGTAGTAGACAATCCAGCATGGGTAAAACAATTTGCTATGGTTGTGGACAAAATTTCATCCCAAGCTTTGTTCACCATTAGGATAGCATCTAATATGAAAATTTTAGTTGTTCTGTTTTTACCTGTATCTTCAAATATTTAAAGGATCAGTTTTCTGCAAAAATTAAATTTCAGTCTCCGGATAACCCCTTGATAGTTTGTTTTAATCCATGAGCAGATTCCCTTTTCAAACACTGCAGCGTTATAACCGATGACATTACTCTTGAGATCATCGAAAAATAGGCAGGTTGCCGATATGTCGTTATAACAGATGTTGTTATAAGTTGTATCTAGTGTATTTAATGCAGTATTTAAAATCTTTAACTGTGCCCTGTACAGTAGATTAGCTAACTGGGCAGGTTCAGTAAAACTAATTCCAGAAGAGCCAAAGGGTTTTAAGAAGGGCGGAGGTTGCAAAGATTGGACTTAATTTGTAAAGTATCTTCTCCGCTTATCAGTCAACTCCTGGAGTGCTCTTGCTCATTAAAAGGTCCTCACATTCCATGTTCCAATTCTGTGAACCTTTTCCGTTGCACCATGTCGTTTTTGTAAAACAGATATACGAGGCTTAATTTTTGAGCTTCTGTAATGGTGAAAGTTTATACTGAGATTGAGTTGTCAGTTGAACCTGTAATCTAACCCACCTTTTTTATCTGAACTTGGGACCGGCAATGCCCACACTGGCACAGTTAAAAAAGTAGAAGTCTACTAGGTTGTTTTCTGTTCTTGAGCATATATATTTTTTTGAATTTTGTTTGACATTGCAAACTGAAAAATAGTGATTAGTTTTATTTAAAGACTTAATTAAAACAAAAAAAAAACACAGCAAAAATGCAACGAGACTAATATGTACAGTATATGTATATGTGCAGGAGTGTTATTGTGATTTGTGAGGAGTCTAAATTGTGATTTAGAAAAGCCTATGTTTGATAAGTTTACGATGTGATTATGATCTGAACTAATTTCAAATAGAGGGCTATTAGTTCTAAATTTAAAGTTAATACCTTCATAAGTTTATACTTTCAATGTTCACAAGTATCTTTTTAAACCGCAATAATATATCAAAAAATAAAAATTTTAAAAACGTTTTGTTAGCGACAAATGTTTGAGGATCACTACTCTTCTAAAAAAAAAGAGTGCATGCTGCCAAATCTCACAAAAATTGTCGGTTGAATTTAAATGCTTTTTATGATCTACTTCAGGATGATATAAGTACGGCACTCCTTGAAGCAGTACCACTATGGTGGTGAATGGACGGGTGGCCAGTGCATAATGGATGAGCTATAATGAATTGGTTCAATCAACATTACCTAGGAAGATAGATTAAGGAAGTGAGATATGGACCTGTGCATTGGCCGGCCTGAAGCCCTTATTTGACGCCACTTGATTTTTATTTTTGGGGTAGGCTTAAATCGGAAGTGTACAGAGTACCCATTCAGGACATTAACCACCTCAGAGTAGCGATCCTCAAAAGTTTGTCGCTAACAAAACATTTTTAAAATTTTTATTTTTTGATATATTATTGCGGTTTAAAAAGATACTTGTGAACATTGAAAGTTAATAAGATTTAAAGAAAACTTAATGCTGATTTTAAAACTGTGATGGAACGTTGAAAAAAAAAATGTATGAAAGCAGAAAAAATTGAGGTTTTCCTATAAAAACCACGGTTTTCTTGAAATAATCTTAGGAATGGAATGAAATAGAAACATGCGGTTTGCGTCGTTTAATTACATTTTTTATCTTGTTACTCCATCTTGCTTATTGTCACCTACTTGCGATGCACCCTGTATATTGCATAAAATTCTACATATTCTCTGTATTTTTCCTCTATTTTTTATTTACAATACATTTTTTCAGAGCTATTATAAAGTTTATCTTCTGGTTAAAGTATATGAAAATGGTTGTGAAGATCTGTGGGGATTACTTGAGTCTCTATTAGGAAAAATAATTGACTTGGAGAGGGTAATTATTTTTATTTTTACCATCATATCTTCTTTATTGATTATTTTGTCTTAATAATCTATATTATGAGACATATTGTCTGGCAAAGTTGACACAAAGTTTGTGTATCTCAGTGATGATGCAGCATTGTCTATAGCACAGCAAAAATAAAAATAAAAATAAAAAATACCTATTTACAATTGCAGGGTCAAGTGGATAAAGGTGATAAGTAATACTTGGTGTTTCAAAAAACTGAAGTCAAAGTTTGGCAAAGGCAGGTTTTTTGAGAAACCAGTTTTATTTAAGTAATACAGATTTCTGATTTTTCTATTGGATTTAGTCCGAGAGACTTCTATTGAATTTGTGGGAATGGAAGTAGGAAATATTCAAAATACATCACTTAACACGTTCATCGTCCATAGAGGTAACACAGTTTTGCCAAAAATGTTACTTAACACCTTCATCCACTTGACCCTTCATTAAAAGAGCTAGTTAAGAACTTTTTCTTTAAATCAGTTTAATTAAGTTTTATTGCTTTACCAAACCATCTGATTCATCTCATATCCATTCCTTGCAATTCAAAATCCTCAATGCTCTTCACTTTGCCACTAGTACTTTATCCACAATGATCTTAATGTTCCATACCTTGCTGATTTAGCCCAAACCAGATACCTATCCTTTCATAGTAAACTTCATAACCACTCAAATCCACTAGTCTCTCAACTTGCTTCTTATTCCCAGTAACCCTCCTAAGCATCTGAAAAGAAATGGCCTCAGGACCTTTTAATATAAAACTTCATTGGAAGTGTTATCAATGAATAATTGCTTTACGAGCAATTGACTTGTTATTGTAAGCAATATCTTCACATTTACTAGTTGTATTTTTTTTTTTTTTATACAGTTGTAAGTATCAGTAAATATATTAATTAAAAAAGAAATTATTTTAAGAGAAGCCCATCTTTAGTGTTGTTTGTATTACCAATTAGTTGCTGATTTCTACCAGTTAATCTACTATAACTGGGATCATAGTGCATACAAAGTTTTACAAACAATTGATTATATGAGATCATATTCTTCTCTCCCATGCAAAGCACATTACTTATTAATACTAAACTATATAAAAACCTATTAATTAAAATATATTTTATGTATTTCATGAGGTTCATTTTCTCTTATATAACTGATTTTTCATCTTAAAAGTTTATACAATTTATATAAAGTAAGTCTCATAACTTACTAATTTGCAAGAACTTATTTTATTTATTTCTTTAGTTATTGTATCTTTTTAGTGTATTTTCTGATTCTTTATTTGATATTTTCTTGTTTTTAGCCCTGATGATGGCTATCAAAGCTATAGCCAACACATTAGCATGATAAAATAATTCATAGTTAGTTCTTATTTCTTATTTTTTAATCCTTTGACTGATCACTCTTAATAACCTACAAGATATATTTATCCAGTCACCAATACACCTCTTCAATTATGTGTATCTATTTACCTCCATTTGCCCATTAAGGTTATTGTTCCACTTTGTAATCTGTGCTGAATATGTAAGGTATATATCTTCTGAATAAAGATTTAGTATTCTAACAACATAAGAAGAATATTACCATTTTTAAATAAGCTAAACTGCTAGTTTCCTTTTCTTGAGAGATAATCATTTTGTATATTCTTAGGTTGGCCATTCACCAAGTTCTATAAGTGATGATAGCATGAAGCAGTGTGACAAGACTTTGTCCTCTGCCAGCAGCATTGTACATCTTAATAGATAAGTCAGTCTGCTTTCTTAATCATGTGCTATCAGTCACATCTTTGATTTACAGCCAAGATAATGAGACAAGAGTGGGTCAGTGCTATTTTATCTGTCATAAGGGAGTATGGGAACTTCTTTTTTTTCTGGATAGCAAATAATATTCTTTTTCTAATTATTGGAAGCAGCATATCTATGACACTCCCTTTTTTAAGTGAAGCAATCCCATTAATATTAAATTAGAAACATAATTAGTTATAATCTTATTAATTTATTTATGTATCATGGCAAATTTTCAGGTTCAGTTAATAATATCACTCTTGTATCATCTAGTCATGAATAAAATGAAAAAATATGTTGAGTTTAAAAACCAATCAGAATTTTGTAGTGAAGATTTGCTAAGTATAGAAGAGAAATCATTCCAAGGCTTTTTACTGAAATCACAGTGAGTTATTTTTATTAATTTTTTATAATTTTGATTTTTTCTTTTAAGGTAATTACATAATTTATTGATACAGAATTTTGATATTTTTAAACAATTATACATACATCTCCTTTTTTTAGCAGTTTTTCTATTTATTTAGGATAGGTGTCTCCAAATTGTGGCCCACAGTCCTGCCAGTGTCATCAATCTGACACACGAAATTTATGATACGCACCCTTTAGGTGCATATATACTTGAGCATTCCCCCAGAATGACCATGTGTTCGCCCTTATTTTCTTCAGATGCCTACCGTCGAGCCGAATGGATCAGGCCGATCCGATTTTTGTTGGTAATTCAATTTGAGGGCACAGTCAAACACAGTGGCTCATTCTTATCATTGGGGCAAGGAAAACAGTGTGTTTACATGTATAATGGCCTATTTTTATTGTGATAAGTTGAACAAAAAAAGAATAATAATAACTCAGTTTTATTTACTTAAGCTAGGTAAAGCTCTATAGTACAATATGCATGAAATTTAACATAAGCAAAATAACTAAAAAATAATTTAAATGAATCCAATTAACATTATAAATATAATGTAAACAATAATATAAATATTATAACATATAAAATATTAATGTGATTTATGTATTTGTGATTTTCCACTGACAATAGTTTGTAGTATTGGACCAATTTTACTTTACCAATTATTAAAAGAGATTTAAGATGCTCATCGGTTAACTTAGATCTGTAAACTTTTTTATGTACTTCATTTTGGAGAATGTTTTCTCACACAAGTAGGTAGAACCAAAAACAGAAAACAGCCCATGAGCAAATTTATGCAAATTATCGAATTGTGCCAGTGGAAGGCTATTATAAAATTCCAAAAAAGTTTTGATGAGTTTTGATGTTTGGTCTTAAATGTATCACTATGCTGTAGATCGATAATTTCAAGTTGAAGTTCTTGGGTTAGTGTTTCAATGTTGGTATCAACCTGCAATAATAAGGAGCTTGAAGTAGTAAATGAATTCTCCTACCTAGGAACTGTGATTTGCAGAAATGGAACATTAGAACAAGAACTATCCCAAAGGATAGCCAAAGCTAACAACATATATTACTCCGTCTGCAACACAATTGTGGGAAAGATGTCAAGCTCCTCATTTTCAAGGCTGTATATATGCCAGTTCTGCTATATGGGGCAGAGAGTTGGGTCCTTCCTGATAATAAATGGAGCCGAATAACTGCTGCGGAGATGAAGTACTTATGCAGAGTGGCTTCCAAAACACACCGGGATAGAATCCGAAATTAAACAATTAGGGAAGAATTAAATATCCCCGCAATGAAAGAGACCCTGGAAAAGAGGCAGCTGAGATTGTATGGGCACGTATGCCGGATGAGCCCAGACAGAGACCCACGAAAATTTATGGAGGCGAGACCAGCAGGTACTAGACCTAGAGGAAGGCCTCGGCTTACCTACAATAGCTATATATCCAGGTTGGGACAAGCAAGAGGAAAGACACTGCAAGAGATGACAGCTCTTGCGAGAGACAGAGATGGATGGAGGTCCTGGGTTGGATCAACTCTGCACTGAAAGGCACAAAAGAGAAAGTTAATGAAGAGAAGAAGGATACCACTTCGAGAGAGTTCCAAAGCTGGGTACTATCATCACTGAAGATAATAGTATCAAAGAAGAAATTAAAGCAAGAATAACAGCTGAATATAGGTGCTGTTGGTACTTGATGAGAAATTTTCAAAATTGAGATATATCCAGTTCTCCCAAGAGTTTATCGTACAATCATAAAACCGGTTGTTATGTATGGTAGTGAGACCTGAACATTGACACTAAATAAAAAATATTAGCTAATATGTGGTAAAGAAAAATCCTCTGAAAAATGTATGTCTCAACTAAAGAAGTGAGGAATTTTTAGCGGATAAAAACAAATGAAGAGATTAGTGACGTATATGCAGCCACTATAAAGAGAGGTTGAATAAGAAGCTGGTAGGCTCCCTAAGATGATGTTGAAGGGATACCTGGATGGAAAGAGAAGTAGGCCTTTACATCATTGGCTCGAAGATGTTGAGGACGACCTTCAACAAGAGAATTGTGGAGGAGGCCAGGGTTCTATAAAGACCATAGTGCTATCAAATGATGATTTTTCATGATATATTTCAACATTTTTTTCTGCATTTGAATCCAGGCTTAGTTATTAATTGTGTATTAATCATGTAACTTGACTACCAAATTTTATAATGATTAGGTGTCATACTAAAATACATATTTACCTATTTCCTCAAGTTAACATTGCAAGTTATTTACATGTTTAATATTGCTATCAATGAAAAGAAGACTAAATATTTATAATTAGATTTTAGCTGGGACAGAGGATGGACTGTTTGAAGTTGGATTTGAGAATGAACAAAGCTTTTTATATCTAGGTTCAGAAGCAAATGTATAAAATGACATATCTCAATCAACATGAGGACTCCTATGGCTACGTGAAGAGGGGGAAGGAAGAATGGAAGCTTTTGGGTTTGTATAATTATCCCAACATGGTTAAATTCATCAAACTTGGAAAAGTTGATGGGTGGGCCATATGATAAGGATCAGAGACATTGAGATCCCTATGATTCTAACCATCTATGAGCTTCGAGGAAGGCAATAAATGAGTTGGTCTAGTGTAGTGAGATTGATAGACTGTCATGGCAGGTCTGTGGGTTCTTTGGTAACCCATAGTGGAGAACTGCAGCAAAAGATCAATGAAACTATTAGGAGCTTTCAGAGGAGATCCTTACAGTAATTGTTTATCATGCTAGATGATTATTTTAGTTTTTAGCTTTTTAAATCATTTAGTTATAGACACGCTATTTTAAAAATTATATTTAAAATAAGATTAGTTTCACCTTCTAGGTTATCTAGTTGCTGTGTCATAGTAATTGATGCTGCTTCTAAATACATTCACAATTCTTCTTCGCATATCAATCAATATGATAAATTAGCAGAAATGATGGTATATCTTTTTTTTACTTTATATTGTTTTATTTTAATAAATATAAATAAGAGATGATATTTAGTTATTAGTTGTATTTAATTATTGTGCTTGTAATTTTAAATTTGACTGCATTCTTTAATAAATTTCAGATAATTATGATACTTCAGAATGGAATACATAAAATAATTAAATAACCAGTTTTTAAATTAAAATACAAGCTAATACAAATAAATAATTCTATATTATTTATTTTCAACCTAAAGTTATCAAATTAATGTTTGTATTGTATTTTTTATTTTTATTAGTTGGTTCCTAAATTATATGGAGAAATGATACATTTATCGAAGTGCCCACTATTAACTGAATTATTTTTGGAATTAACTGAGGCCAATGTTGAGACTTATGTTGTTTATTGCTGCCGCATTATGAATATTGACTGTCAGGGAAAAGGTAATGTCATAAATGTTTTATTTAAGTGCAATAGCATTTTGAAATTATCATTATTAGTGACTGCATCAAATTTATTTTTTTAATACTTTTAGAATGTTTGAAATGAATACTTACTTATCTTATCTTTAATCATAGAAAAATAGTTACCTTCAACTATAAAAATGAATCTAGTTTTATAGTTTTTCAAGCATGGTAGAGGTTTGTTGTTATCAGCATGCATTGAGGTCATTAATGCCTGCCACACCTAGTACAAAGTCATTCCAAAATGATACAAAATTCCACCCAAATGATACTGTCATTTACTCGGCTAATAGTTTCCTTCTTTTTTAGGGATTATATTCCCATATAATTTAACCAGAGCATATGAAATGTATTAATAATATTGAAAAATTAACTAAATAGCTGCTAGCAATCTTTAAAAAAACTACGAATTTTTAATTTTATGGAGTATTTAATTAATAAGGTTTATATCCCCCCTTTGCATTCTTCCAATGGAAAAGCGTAACAAATCATAATAATTAAATACTGCTTGCTTTTTTTAAATTAATATTTTTAATAATCCTAATATGTTTCACATGTCCTATTTAAAAAACATAGGGACCTTAACATACAAAAAAAAAAAAAAAAAAAAAAAAAAATGAAACTTTTAACCGAAAAAAAAAAAAAAAAAAAAAAAAAAAACAAACAAAAAAACATTGGGTGCAAATACTATACAATATATTAATTACCAAGGAGAAATTAATATTAATATTATGTAACGTCGCAAAAAAATGAAATAAAAAATTATTTTTGGACAATCATGTAACATTATATGATTTTTAATAAATAAATATGGGAGAATAATTGCTTTTGTAAATTACACATTGGGTGCAAATTTTTTGTTTAGGTATCCAAGATTCAGGTGGGTTGCTACCTGATTTGACTTTATTTCCAACTTCTATCCCATACAATTTTTAATTTAATATATCACAACAACGTACAAGGGAATTTGGCTAAAGATATTATTCATTTTATTGATTTATTATTCATTAAACTAGTATGTTACAAATAAGAAGTTATCAACATTATAAAATTATATGGCAATACTAACTCGGGCTCTAAATCTATATGATCGGTCCATTCATCTTTCTTTTCTACCTGGTCCACCTAAAATCCAACTTTATCAGTTCATTCGCTCTTCAATCAGCCACACATCCGCATGTAAACGCTCACTGTCCAACATTGTACAATGCCAAACAATTCACAATTCAAATACCATTTCACAATATTTAGCAACTAGCTTGATCAGAGCAAACAACATTTGACAGACGATATAGATTTCCTAGCTCCCACCATGTCTGTTGACCAGACCTGTATAACCTCTTCCAATGCCAACTGTATTATTCTCTCTTTCCGCCTACTACTTTTAAATTCAAATCCAACACAGTTCAAAAATCACAACAATATACACACTCATAAAAATAATGCTATGAATGTACACAACAATAAATGAAAAAAATGATCTAGCTATTTCACCATGGATAACAAAAATGTAAACTTATCCAGTAATCAGTATCAACTCCTCCTGACTTGCAAGTAGACACCCTTGAGATACCTGAAAAGTGTAAATACTCTAGTGTTCACTAATAGATTTTTCTTTTCACAACAAAACAAGAGTTGATGAAAATAGTCTTGATTCCTTGATCACCTGGTTGTATCACAAAAGGGCTTTTTGTGGATGCTCTAAAGTTGATAAGTTTTGGCTGATTGGATCAATGGGAAAATCATATTTCAGTATAAGAATTAAAAAAGTAATTAAAGAAAAAAATAAAATGTTGCAAAAACAAAAACTAAGACAAAAATTTATTAAAATGATTCATTTTAAAGGTCAGCAGAATACTGGAATTTTAAATTAATTATTTACTTGTTATAAATTATATGTGTATATATGTATATTTATTTTTTATGTTTTTTTATAGAGATTTATTTTTTATTTTTCCCTATTATGTTATTTATGTTTTCTCTATTATGTTATTTATATTTTCCCTATTATGTTACTATTTTTTCCCTATTATTTTTACGAATTTTCGTGTTTTACCAATAATGTAAAGTTTTTAAAAGCATGTAGGCTTGATACCTCAATTATAAGATGTAAAAATGTTTTTTCTGTTGATTTTTTTTAAAAGCCTTGATTCTAAATAATAAAATAATGTGATATTAACTATTATTTAATGCCTTTTATTGCTCCTTTTAAAGCCTAAACCCTTTATTTATGTGTTTTATTTAATGGTAAGTTTATTAATAAAAATAAAAATACTTGATGAGCAAAACACTGCATATGATGAAAAAGAAAAAAATGATGAAATATAAATATAATGAAAAAATGAAAAAGAAAAGTTTTTTTGGCTCAATTTGGAAAGGGAAGGTGGAGAGGCTACTAGGTAGGCTTAGAGCATACCCCCGCCACCACCTTGTCTTCTCTATGATATTCAATTCTCAATGACTAGCAATTTTCCACTGATATAGATGGCCTTTATCTCAAAATATAGATTCATGAAAATCATTTAGAGCAATTATATAATTTTATTGAGGAATTTATATCATCAATACTCCAAAATTAGATTTAAGAATTTTCTATCAATAGTTAAGGATTGAAACTAAAACTAATATTGTTGTTCTATTATTATTTAATCACTTTTTAATTTTTTTTTCTTCTTTTATTTATTTTTAAACTGATATTCTTCTTACTCTCTTTTGTTACTTAATACCTGTATTGTTTGGTTTGCCTATTATTATTTTTCTTTGCATTATGATTGTATAATGATTAAAAGAGTTTTAAACAATCATACTGTTCTAAATGGCTTAATTTGTTTGTTTATTTAGCTTAAATTATTAACTTTACGACTTTTTTGCAGGGTTACTATAAAAGGGAAAACATTATCATGAAATAGTATTTTTTAAGCATCCTCCCTGGGCATTCTTCGTACTTCTTCATATATTCTTCATACTTGACATTGTTTCTGGTTTATTTGTTAAGGGAGTGGGGGGGGGGGCAGGAGTGCAGTATTTCTATCTTAAACAGGGTGTCCCAAATTTAAATGACAAAACTTCAGGAACTTATAGGGGAACCCAAAAACTAAGACAAAAAGTCCTTTAGAGATTTGCTCGTTTTTGCTTAGTTTTAGAGAAAATCGCAAAAAAGAAACAAAATAAGTTTTCATTTTTATACTTATTTATTTACATTTATATTTATGTTATGTTCTTTTTAATGTAAATATTGCTCAAAATGTTGTCCTCTTGCACCAATGCAAGCATTACATTTAGCACTCACTTGATAAATTGCAGCTAAACATTGTTCTGATGATATTTGGTGCTCTTCATCTATGATTCGGTCTCTTAATTGCTCTCTTGAGTTGATTGACACCGAATAAACTTTCTGCTTCAAGGTTCTCCATACGAAGAAATCCATGGGTGTCATATCAGGTGATCTGGGTGGCCAAGGTACTACTCCTCCACGTCCAATCCATTATTGTGGATAATTTATATCCAGCCAAGCTCTAGCAACTCTGCTATAATGAGCTGGACATCCATCGAGTTGGAACCACATTTCAATCCGCTGCTGTAAGGGAATGTCATCTAAATAATTAGAAAAGTCGTTCTCCAAAAAATGTGTAAATGTGATACCAATCTTCCAGGTAAAAAATATGGTCCCACCAGTAATCCGTTCCAAATTCCAAGAAAACGTTAATAGAAAATTCATGCTGAAACCTATTCTCTCTAATAGCTCTGGGATTTTCAAGAGCCCATACATGATAATTTCTTTGATTAACAATTCCTCCTCTTGTAAAGGTAGTTTCATCGGTCCATATAATTTTTAATGGAAATAAATTATCATCGCGAAATTTGTCAAGAAACCAGTTACTAAAATTCAATCTTTTGACATAATCTTGGGGTAATAAATTCTGAACTTTTTGAAGATGATATGGGTAGCGATTATCACCTTTCAAAGTTCGCCATATTGCTTGCCGTGATATTGCTAATGCCAGCAGATGCTCTTCGGATGCTAGTCTCAGGATTGTTATCGAAGTGGCGTTGGACACAATTTCTTCTCCGATAATCTTCTCTTATTGCTGCCTGGAATTGGTCACCTTCATTACGTATTAAGAATGACCCAGTCTCTCGTAGTCTATTATAAGTTAACGAAAAGACTTGTCGATTAGGCACTCTTCTATTTGGAAATCGGCGCGCATACTCCCGCACCACTTCTAAAGCATTACCGTTACAGAAACCATACACAAAAATCATATCAGCGTATTCAACATTAGAATATGTATGCGGCATTGTGGCTGATGCTATTCACACACAAATATCTGAGTAACTGACTGAAGACTGATTTAGGAATTATAATCCTAGAAGGAAGCCAAAATGTAAACAAATGAAAGAATGTAAAGGATAACATTAAGTGTTCACATATCTCACTGCCTAGCCTGACGAAATTTGAAAGGTGATAATCGCTTCCTGTAACATTTTTGTTTTGTTTATTTTTTTGCGATTTTCTCTAAAACTAAGCAAAAACGAGCAAATCTCTAAAGGACTTTTTGTCTTAGTTTTTCGGTTCCCTATAAGTTCCTGAAGTTTTGCCATTTAAATTCGGGACACCCTATATATGATCTCCTATGTCACTTCTATATCACTGCATTCATAATCTTCTTCTCAACTGTGAATGTATAATCATGCTCCTAGTAGTTTGGCCATGTCTGAGGACTGGGCTCCACAATTCTTTACTACAAATCAAGAATAAGAACAAATTAGGAAAATTTACAAGGAACTGTATGCATGATAGGTAAATTGTTGCTTGAATGGGTGATGATGCTAATTAAGAAAGGCCACCAGTTAGATGAATTGACTGGGTAGCACCAGATACTGGATACTGGACCTTTGTTCCATGATCAGATCTTTTTCTTACAGAACTTTCTTGACTGGAATTATAGTATACCATAGTTTAATATAGTATAGTATTTTTTATTCTTTTGAAAAGGAGTATAAAATTTATTAATGAATTCATTATATCAGCATTCACTCCTCAAAATTTCTTTTATTATTTATTCACTATAGTTACATGTTTCGGGATACATTCCCCATCATCAGACTACTTTTTTCATCACAGTGTTTACACACTGGGTCAATTCTCTTTTTAAGATAAGATTCAGAATTGAAGAATTTTTCACTACTATATTCGAAGTTGGACAAAGTTGCAAGATCAATTCATCGATGAATGGACAGAATAAGCACTGTAACAATACATCCAGCAGCTCAACCTGAAAAAACAATAGCGATGGTTGACATTTTAAGTGATTGCAAATTCAAAACTTACAAATAGTTGAAGTTTAAAAAAAATGACTACTGTAAAAATTTGCGAAATAGGTATGTAACAATGTCGTGGTATCACCTTAATTATTTTCTTCATCTGAATTAACAACATAAACTGTAAAATATGGAACTTCAACTGAGCTATTATCTCACAGGATTTACTCCAAAACAATGAACTGAAATAGCTAATGGTAAATCAGTTGTGAATGGCAGATATTGGCTGGAAATTAAAGACAGACAAAAATTTAAATAATGTATCAATATTGAGCAGCACAGTATTATAAAAGTAAATGATGGACATTCTAAATAGGAGCAATTAAAAAAATGTTAAAATTAGTGAATGAGTTGAATAAATCTAATTGATATGGAAAAAAAACCCGTGCCACTTCACTTGAGGTACGCATGACGGTATAGAAGGATCAATACAATTAGGATTGATGACTTAGTTGCCACTTCTATTGCAATTATTTTATTAGAAAACTAGTTTTGAATGCTAAACACTCATCTTCAGTTCTAAAACAAACAAAATTTTCAACTCATCAGCAATATGCTAATGTTTCATGGATTATATTTACTACAGCTTTTAAAAATGTTAGACGAGAAATCAATTATTGGTACTCACCTGAGGAGATCTTACAGATATCTGATATATATCCATCGTGGAAGGGGGAAGGGCCAAGTAGGTTAAATTTTTGGGATTTTTATAGTTTTTTTAAAAACAGTTTTATAGTTTACTATTCACCGAATCTTTAAACCTTTCAACAACATTTTCCTCTTTAAATTTTTTCAAGTCCCATTTCTTCCTATAGTGCCACTCACCAGATTTTACACACTCTTAATCATTCTCTAAATCTCATTTTAATCAAAAAGTGGTCCGAATCGCAGTCTTTAGATCAATAATTGATGATACATGCCTTCTATTTATCAAAATGTGATCAATCTGGGTTACTGCGCTATTGGGTGCTTTCCATGTTCCTTTGTATTTATCTTTCTGTTGGAAGAATGTACTTCTTATTATCATATTACTTTCTTCTGCAAATTGAACGAGATATTTATCATTGCCATTGGTCTCGCTATGCAGAGAGGCAGGACCTGAAACAGTCTGGGTGAAACTTTCAGTTCATATTTGCGCATTTAGATCTCCCAAAATAATTTTAACATCATATTTCGGAGTCGCATGGTATATTCTTTCTAGTTGTTGATAAAATTGCAATTTCACGTCATCATCACTTTCTTCAGTGGGAGCATATACTGAAATTAAGGTTATATTTACTGAATTTGCCTTTAATCTGATCTTAGAGATTCTTTCATTTACAGGCTCAAAGAGCAATATGCTATTTCTTATTTTTCTTGTGATCAGAAAGCCAGTGCCACCAGAAAAAGATTTATATAAAAATAAAATTTATGATTTCATAGAAAAAAACAGCCGTGTTGAAAATTTTGTATGTTTTAGAACTGAAGATAAATGTTTAGCATTCAAAACTTGTTTTCTAATAGAATAATTCCAATAGAAGTGGCACTTATCTTGGGTTTAGTACTTCAGTTAGGATGTACTGTTACTGGGTCAATGGTTGTGAAAGGAGGTGATTTGGTCAGAATCCATGCTCAACTTCCAGTTTCTTTCTCCAAAAAAATATGCCCAATTTTTTAGAGACTTGGTGTGCCCCAGGAGGGTCTCCCGACCTCGAAATCAATCGACAGGTGAAATTACAGAAAATAAATTTTCTTTTAAAGAACTCGGGCCCAGGTGCATGTTAATGAAGTGCATACTGAGCTACTTATTATTATTAGCTATTTTATGAAAAATGTTAAAATTTTTTTCAATGGATTGATAATACCTACATTTTTCAAACGAGGACCTTATATTTCATGATCTAAAAAAATCTTTTATTTTAAGAACCTGGATAATTTTTTAAGTTCCAAATTTGGTGATAAAGAAATGTTTCCATTTGAGAAATTAAATTATGCTGTTCTTAAAAAAAACAACAAAAGTTTCCAACATTATGTACTATCACCAATATACAGACCAGGATATATACCACATAGAATATATATACCAGGATTATATGTATATATTTTTTTTTTTTCAGATGAAGCATAGCAAATTGGTTTGTGTGTGTTTAATAAAAAGTGATATTTATGTTCATATTACATTTGTTTCTTACATGCTTTCACTTCATCTGAAAATTCAAAATGTTTGGCTAGAAGTTGGTTTATATAGCTTCAACACTAAATGGTTTTTGGATATTAGTGTGGTTGATAAATTATTATAAATTTATTTTATTGATAAAGCATGAAAGAAGTTTTTATGATCTAAATGAAAATTCATTTAATAATTTAAAAAAAAAATAATTTACATGTTTTTATTTTAATTAATTTTGTTTTAGGCCCACTTCCTTCAGGCAGCTGTTGTATAGTATTAAATAACTATGCTGTGCTCACTATGGAAGGAAATGTATGCATCTCATATTTAAAATATTTCATTGCAAACTTTGATAAGGTAATAAAATTTAGAATATTATTTTACGTACTTTTTTTTTTTTTTTTTTTTTTTTTTTTTTTTTTTTTTTTTTTTTTTTTTTTTATTAATAGAAATTTACAACTGTATTTAAAAAACACATCAAGTAAATATGCGGTATATATGAGACATAATGACATGAATTAAACTTGTAGAGGAACTACCCATTGTTAGTACTCTAATGAATATTTACAAAAGAAGATCACGGGGCCATCTTCTTTTCAGACGCCTCGGAGGATTGCCAGGAATGGAATGGGAAGCAAGTTGTGCAACAAGTGGAGCAGTGAGTTTATTATGAAAGGAAAGGTATCTGGTTCGTGCCAATTCAGCAACACATGGGATATTAAGGTCGTTGTGGATCAATTCATTTGTGACAAAGTAAGGAGCATCTAGATTTTTTGAAGGATTTTGATTGGAGTGATTGGATGCGGGAAGAATTCGATGGTTTGGTGGATCCCCATAACTCTATACCGTAAGTCCAAATAGGTCTGATAATCGTCATATAGATGAGTTTTTTGTAGTGTATCGGGAGATTTGAACGTTTGTCAAGTAGGTGTTGTAGTAGTCGAAATCGACGTGCAGCTTCTTGTCTTTTCAATCTTGTATGAGGGTTCCAGGTAAGTCTCTTGTCCAGATAAAATCCAAGGTATCTTATCTGTTCTACATTATTTAATGGTACTCCATAAAAGGATACAGGAGGACAGGATGAGGTAGGTTTTCGACGTAGGGTAAAGGTTATTTGCTGGGATTTATCTTAACTCTCCAGTTACGACACCATTCTTCAAGGGAAGTAATATGTGACTGGAGTGTCTGGGATGCAGCAAATGGATCATCATTGACTGATAACACGCTTGTGTCATCAGCATAGGTTGTGAGAATAGTATTAGGATGGGTTGGGATATCAGCTGTATACATGTATAAAGGATGGGACCCAGGATACTACCTTGAGGAATACCAGCGGTCTGGGGAAAGGTGGGTGAGTATGTAGAATTGTGGTTAATTTTAAATACTCTATCAGAAAGATAGGATCGAGGATGAGGAAATATGTAGAAGGAAGGAATTGGCGAAGTTTATAAAGCAGACCTGGGTGCCATACTCGGTCAAAAGCCTGTTCAACGTCAAGAAGGACACCCGTGCAGTACATCTTGCGCTCCAGTGCAGATGAGATAACGTCCACCACACGATGGCATTGTTGGATAGTGGAATGAGACTGGATTTTACGTACTTGAAAAAATGAAATCTGTCATCTTCAGATGTTCTTACTACTTGTTGGAGGATCATCTTATTTACTTTTAATTTGATCTCTCAGTGAATTTTCTTGGCATTTGTTGCCATTTTGAATTCTCGTTTCAGTTCTACTATTTTTTTTACACTTAACAGCCACTCAGGACCACACGAATATCATTGGTTAAGCTGTTTACGGGATCTTGACTTCCTTTCTTCCCATCGCAATTTCATGATCCTCGAATGCATCTCTTTTCTTTCTTCGGACCACTTAGTACCCCTCTTTTTTTGCTCCCCTACTACAGGTGAGATTTTTCAGTGTCTTCCTGTACATGTCTCTATCTTCTTCTATTTTATTATTTTCCATGACAATTGTGCTCAAATACTTAAATTTTTTCACTCTTATAAGAATTTATCCCCTTCTAATTAAAGATCCCCATTCTTGCTTTTCTTGGATGAAGTCAAGTACTTGGTTTCTATGCCTCTGAAAGTGCATATAGTGTTTCCCTCTAATGAACTCTAATGAAGCACATACTAGGTTTTATGTCCTGTTATGAATACACCTGTCACTCCTTCTTGAATGCCAAAGTAAGTGGACAGTTCTTCACTCAAATGTTTTTGATCAAGCCTTTTCTTTACGCTAGATCATTATTATTATCCTTATGAGTTTTAAGGCACAACCTAGAATCTTTAGGTTTTCATATAACTGATTTCTCATTTCGAACCCATTTGATCGGTCTCATCAGAACTCCTCCACCATTGCAGAATGGTGCTAACCACATATCAGTCGATTTTCACTCTTCACTGGAATCCACATGTCGCATCACATATATAAATATTTGTTAATAATTTAATTGAGTATAAGTAAATGGTATTATCAATTGCAAGTTCCATATTGCACCGTACATTTGTATACCTCATGTAGAATGGCGCTGGTCACCTGTCGGTCAAAATTTTCAGACCTTGGGGATTTCCTCTGTGGTCATGTACTTGGTCTTTGATGCATTTACTTTCAGCCTCATGTTTCTTGCTGCTTCTGCTAGTTTTAAGAATCCATCGGAGACAGCCTGGAAGGAGTGTCCAAGCAATGTGGGAATCATCACCGTAAGCAAGAAGTCACACCTTTTCGGCTGAAAACTGCTCTACTTACTTGAATACCACTCTCAAATGGCCTTCTCTGGAGCAATATTGAATAGGAGACACTCCAATGCATCTCTCTACCTCAGTCCTTTCCTAGATATGAATTCTTCAGATCTTACTCTTCCAATCTACACCATGCATCCCATTTCTTTCATGGTTGGTCTCGCCATTTTAATAACTCATAAGCTTTTCAGGGATTTTAGAATGGAATAAAATAAAACTTTATTCTGGGACAAAGTCCCTTATGAATAACAGTATATACCAGAAAGTAATGTCATACTGGCCTAGAGATTTTTAGAATAAAACAAGATTAATAAAAGTGAATCCAGATTTACATTGAAAAAAAAATAAACAAACTAGAAATAAGAAAAAGGAAAAAAGAAAGAAAAAGAAAAATAGTCAATATAGAAATAAACATTATAAAGAAAATTGTAAAGAGAGAACAGAAAAAATGATGATGAAAAAAGAAATAGAAAATCAAAATTATCTATACAAAAATAAAAACATTATTATAAGAAAACGATAAACTTAGACTAATGTTAGAATTTTAAGCTCTCTCATTGCCTTGTACAGCTGTTCCTGCTTTGCTGAAAAGATGTGACTACTTGCTTACGGTGACGATTCCCACATTACTGGACACTCCTTCCAGGCTGTCTCCGATGGATTCTTAAAACTAGCAGAAGCAGCGAGAAACATGAGGCTGAAAGTAAATGCAGTAAAGACCAAGTACATGATCAAAGGGGAAATCCCCCCTCCCCCCTAGGCTTGGTGAGGAAATCACAATAGCAGAATACTGTATTGAAAAAGTCTCTAAGTTTGTCTTAGAACAGAATCTGAAAAAGGACAAAGAATTTTGATGTTATTATGGTTTCAGTTCATATTTAAGGATCCGTGCTTTGTTTAAGAGCACCAAATTTCTCCTATTCGAAGCAATTATCTGGCCAATGCTCTTATACGGATCAGAAACGTAGACTGTCTCTAAAACGCTAGCAAGCCGACTTTAAAAATTTTTTAGAGGAAGATTCTGCATAAAATCTTTGGTTCATTGAAGGCTATGGAGATCTCGAATGACCTGGGATCAGGTATGGAGACCTCAAACTAACAAGGAGCTCAAAGATTTATTTAAAGAATCAGACATGATCCAGTTTATGAAAATCAGTATGTTGAGATGGGCTGGGCATGCTGCTTGGATGGCTGAGAGTGACCTGCCAAAAAAAAAAATAATGACAGGGATGACACCTGGATCATGATGCAGGGGAAGACCTCGGCTCCAATAGAGTGATGGTTTTCTGGCGATGCTTGGTCCATGTTGGCTGTGGCAGCAGCACAGGAAATTGGTATAGGAGAGCAAGACTTGACAAGTTGTAGCACTGACCGAATAGAATAGAGCAGAATTTTGATAACTGAAAATCTAAAAACTGCTGTAAAAATCTAAAATTTAAGATTTTTAATATACTTGGAGGCAGTGTTGGGTTTATTTATATTCGTAAATACAAATATGAATATATTCACACATATTATTATCTAAGAATATGAATACGAATACATTAGTATTCACATGTGTATTCATACGTATAAATTGTGAATATAGTTGTATTTACACGGCTCAAGTGTGAATACAACTATTTATATTCACACATGCGAATACAAATTTATTTGTATTCATATTCTTAGAGAATAATCTGTGAGATTTTATTCATATTTGTATTTACGAATATAAATATGCCCAACATTGCTTGGAGGTTGCATTTAGTAAAGTGAACATTCCAAAAATCCAAGAGATCTTGGTCCAAAATTGATTTTTATCAGTTGATTCCATACATATGAAATGATCCACAGTAAAAAATATATCTTGAACAAGCTAAATATATTTAAAAAAAATAAATTAACTAAATTTCTCTTGGGGAGAGGGGTTAGAAATGGACTAATAAGTAATATAATGAGGTTGCAGATAATAAAGTGGGGTAATAAATTTGTATAAGAGAAATTTTCTTCAAAATTCTGATATTTATGTATTTAAAAAATTATGGAAACTCTGTAACTGTTTTGGTCATTTGCATATCCCCTCCAGTTAAATAAAAAGAAAAAAAAAGAAAAACTTAATATATATTAGTCTTTCACATGTTCTTACTATTAACCGGTGTGACTTTGCCATTCGGGGGTGAATTTTCCTATTTTTCGAATGTTAATTTGTATGATTTTTGAAGCTTGACAACTTCATCACATAACGTCGCTAGTTTTATTGAATTCAATATTCAAATAACATTCAAAAAGTGGGCAAATTAACCCTCAGATGGCAAAGTCACCCTGGTTGACAGTAATAGAGAATATGAAGAGTGCCTCTACATTTATTGTTAGGAATAATTTTTAGTCAGTAATAAATAAATCCTTATAAACACCATATACAATAAAAAAAAACTTATTAAACTGAAAATCGAACTAAACCATACTATAATATGAAAAACTTACCTATTAAACGAGACAGAAAATCTTGAGGGAAAACCTTTCTCCAATTATACTCCTCAGTGTTTAATTATTTATAGCCAACCTAAAAGGTCAACATTTGTTGTTCTTTAGTTTACAAGAGTTTAAATTTTTTACTATTTTGTTTTAATTTGTTGAAATTTTTTTTTTTTCAGATTAATTCTCATTGGTTGATAATATTAAAAATTTTTAACTTTTTAATCAATGTTAAGAGCAATCCCATAGTTGCTTTTGCAGTTATTAATGGATTAATATCCCTTTATAATGGTACTAAAGAAAAACTTGTTGATGAGGAAACAATAAAATCAAAATTTTCTGTAAGTATATATATATATATATATATATATATATAGCTAAATAAAAGGTTCGCGGGACTGAGTTTTTAAAAAGAGCGTTTTTATTGACAGACATACATTATACAAGAATAAGCACAATTTATAGCCTAATACAAGGACTTCGTGTTTGAACAAACTGGCATCACAATGTGTAGAAGCAGAGTGTCAGCGGGCGAAGGTGGGGGTGCCCCTTTTATACAGTTATCTAGGAGAGGGGATAGTGTACATTTATTTATTATCTCTAATACCATTGGGTTTCCATAACTATATATATATATATATATATATATATATATATATATATATATATATATATATATATATATATATATATACTTGTATATATTGTAATGATATTCTATATTCTTGTATTTTTAATAAAAGAAATCTATAATTTTTTTTTTTTTTTTTTGGGCGCGAAACAGCCTTGTAGACCACGCGAATATTATGATTGTATTCTCTTCTTTTGTTCTTTCTTTCCACCCACTTTTCCTTCATCAAGTTCGAGTGCTTCCTTCTCCTCTCCTCCGTCCAAGCCACTCCTCCACTGGTCCTCCTTGGCCCCTCAAGAACTGCAAGCTCCTGTAACTTTTTCCTGAATTCGTCTCTATCCAAGCAATCCACGTCCCTGATTCCCAACCTTGCTGTTTCCTCTTTCAGTTGTTTGATGTAGCCCCGTGCACTCCGGTATCCCCAGAGTTTTTTCCATTATATTCTTATTCAATTTTTCTTTCGGCATCCTCACCATGTGACCATAGAACCTCAATCTCCTAGTTCTTATCTCCATTTCCATATCCTTTATCTCTCTGTAAATTTCCTTGTTTGGCCTTAGCCTGTATCCTTCCTCCGTTTTCTTAGGACCATAGATTCTTCTCAGGATTCTTCTTTCCACTCTTAGCAGTTTCTCCATCTAAAATCTATAATTATTTATATATATTGTTAAATAAAATTTAACAACAATGAAAAGAAACTGACATATAAATGAATTATCTATGCGCACATTTTAGAACATTTTAGAATAATAATAATATGATTGCATAAGAAACTACAAACCTTTAAAATTTATGAAAAGAATTGCTAAAAAAAAAAATTAATGACCAAGAAAACAGGCTGAAATACAGGTGAATTATCTAGTTGTACTGTTTAAAAAATTTGTATAAAATAATCAAAATATTTAGTAAATAACTATTAATTCTATATGAAATTTCAAACCTTTTTTATTCAATGATTGGTAAATTTTTTTCTTTTTTTATTCTTTTATCAACAAAAATTTACTACTGTATTTTAAAAAATCTAGTAGATATGTGGTATACAATGCAAAATAATGACATGATTAAAACTTGTAATGATATATCAACAAAAGAAAAAGATCCCGGGGCCATCTTCTTTTCAGATGCCTCGGAAGATTTCTAGGAATGGAATGGGAAGCAAGTTGTGGAACAAGTGGATTTGGATGAGAAGTAAGTTTATTATGAAAAGAAAGGTATCTGGTTCCTGCGAAATCAGCGACATATGGGATATTAAGGTCATTGTGGATCAGTTCATTTGTGACAAAGTAAGGAGCATTAAGGATTTTTCGAAGGATTTTGGATTGGAGTGATTAGATGTGGGAAAAATTCGATGGTTTGGTGGATCCCCATAAATCTATACCATAAGTCTAAATAGGTCTGATAATCGTCATATAGATGAGTTTTTGTAGTGAATCAGGAGATTTGAATGTTTGTCCAGTAAGTGTTGTAGCAGTCGAAATCACCGTGCAGCTTCTTGTCTTTTCAATCTTGAGGGTTCCTGTTAAGTCTCTTGTTCAGATGAAATCCAAAGTATTGTATTTGTTCCACATTATTTAGCAGTACTCCATTAAAGGATAAAAGAGGACAAGATGAGGTTGTTTTTCGATGGAGGGTAAAGGTTATTTGCTGGGATTTGCTAGAATTTATATTTACTTTCCAGTTATGACACCATTCTTCAATGACAGGGAAGTGATATGTGACTGGAGTGTCTGGGATATAGCTAATGGATCATCATTGACTGACAACACGCTGATGTCATCAGCATAGGTTGTGAGGATAGTATTAGGATTTGTTGGGATATCAGCTGTATACACGGTATAAAGAATAGGACCCAGGATCAGGATACTATCTTGAGGAATGCCAGCGGTCTGAGGAAAGCTGGATGGGTATGTAGTATTGTGGTTAACTTTAAACAATCTATCAGAATGAGAGGATTGGAGGATGAGGTAATATGTAGATGGAAGGAATTGGCAAAGTTTATAAAGCAGTCCTGGATGCCATACCTGGTCGAAGGCCAGTTCAATGTCAAGGAAGACACTCATGCAGCACATCTTGTGCTCCAATGCAGATGAAATAACATCCACCTCATGATGGCACTGCTGGGTAGTGGAGTGAGAATGGCGAAATCCAAACTGGTGATCAGGAATAATATGATTGGAATCCAGGAAGGGATAAAGGCATTTTAATAGGAGCTTTCTAAGGATTTTGCCCATGAAAATGAAATGAAATGAAAAAATAATCTTTATTCTTGGGACATATTGTCCCCTAAGAATAACAGAAATTTGAAATGAAGGTAATAATATGTATAAAAGGTAATATGTGTATATATAATTGAAAATAGAACTTTGTGATAAGCAAAGCATAGGCAGGATAGAAATAGGTCAGTGTGAGGAAGGATTTTCTGGCGGTTTTTTAGGTTTTGGGATCATTTTTATAATTGATAATTTCCAGGAATCGGGAAAATATGTTATACAGAGGACAGCATTATATATGTAAGTTAGGAGTAATACTGCTTTTCTTGGAAGACATTTTAGGATTCTTGAGGTGATGAGGTCATGTCAAGGAGCTTTGTTAGTGGGCAATGTTCGGATTATGGTTGTTATATCTGAAGGGTGGAAGGCTTTAGGAGGAATGCTCATTTGGAGAGGAATGGCCAGCTCTGCTTCAATAAATTCTACATGGTTAGGATTTAGGATATCAGGATGAGGTTTAAAATAATTGTGTAATTGCTCATTAAATATCTGCGATTTCTCTGTATCAGATTTGGTCCAACTTTGAGCTGGTGTAAGAAGAGGATAATTTATCATTATAATAGGTTTTGTCAGATAAATATCGAGTTCTATGCCATTTGGCTCTAGCTCACGTTTTTCTACTAATAAAACGTGAATATTTTGTGGTAAGATACTTTCTGTAATTTTAATTCTCTTTTGTGATGTGTCTCTGTTATGCAGGTTTATATTGATTTAGTAAGATGTTCCATTGCCGCATCTATTTGTTGACAAGTTTTTAGTGGAATTTTGAGGTCAATATGGTATTTTCTAGTTGAAGTAGTTTTCAAATTTCATCATGTTTTGTTTCATCGTTTACTTACCACATAAAACAGTAAACATCAACTGGTACAAATAACACTGCATAAAACTGTATTATTAGTCAGGAGTTAATCAAGGTACCTGGTTGTTTGACTTATCATCAAACAGAACTTCTCAATTTATAACAGGATCCTGGCCTCCTGTGGTATGTTCACTAGAGAGTATATAAAAATTATAAAACTATAGCCTTGTGATAAACCTGCTATATTTCTCATGCTGTCTATTTTTTTCTTTACTATTTAATGTTTAATAATTATTTCAAGTTTGAAAACTATTGTGCATACACTCCTATTTTTTACATTTATTAAAATGTTTACAGGAAATAACTTTTTTTATACTTAACAATGTTCATAATGTAAAAGGAAAAGGTCATCAAAAGACAGTTCTACACTTGTATTTATATTTAGAAAAGTTGGTGAATGAAGGTTACATAATTTTTTTGGAGCTTAAGGAAAATGTTAAATCTTATTTGTCTGAAAAAATAAGAAATAAGTAAGTAAAATGTGCACTTATATACTTCTTCTTCAAGCCATATTATATACTTAAGAATATTGTATTATCAGGGCCACCAGGGCTACCGAGAGCCAAACTGGGCCCCAGGACAAATCCAATTGCCCAGGCACCCTAAACCCTAAACCTTAGCTCAGGCCCCATTGATTTTTCCCCTCCCCCCCTCTCAGTGGCCCTGATTATAATAAGATGGATAGTGTGGAAACCAGCTTCTGTGTTTTTTCTATCAAACTCCTCAAATACGATAAGTAGGGTGTTTTCTGCAAATGCTATGTGCTCAGTTAGGTTATAGATGCTTTTAGGTTTCATTCTTATTGCTATTATAACTGTTTTATGTTAAGACATGAAATAAAATGGTCCTTCCCCTTCCACTATGGATATATTTCAGATATCTGTTAGATCTGCTCAGGTGAGTACCAATATATTTGATTTCTTGTCTTTCATTTTTGAAAACTTTAGTATATATAATCCATGTAAAAAAGTGCTGATGTTTTGAAATTTTTGTATGTTTTAGAACTGAAGATTAATGTTTAGCATTCGAAACTAATTTTCTAATAAAATCATTTCAATAGAAGTGGCAATTAATTCTTCAATCCTAATTACATTGATCCTTTTTTACCATCATGCATACCTCAAGTGCCTTTGTAATAGTTGATGGTTATCAAGGCAAGAGTTTTTTCCGGAAGGAAGATAGCTGAGTGGACTAAATCTCGGCCGGAACTTAAACTCTTATTCTTTCAACCCTTCTTTCTTCTTTTCTCTGACTGGTTGATTTTTCCCTCAACTTGATCTATTGCGGTTAAATTTTCCAGATATTCTCTCCCTCCGATATAAGGGATATAAGATGCATTTTTTTTCCAAAACCTTTTATTTATTAATACAAGCCAAAATCTTTCTGCCCTCATCCCTATCTTCCGATGACCTGCCATGGCTTACACTATAATTATTAACGGATGCCCAGATTGGTCTTGGTTCCCAACCTTTACCAATTCGAAAACAGTTATTTATGGCATATACATGACAAAAACAGTTATTTATGGTTCTTGTACATTACCTTCCCAGAAGAAGATCATAATCTATGCATAGTTCTATGAGCCTTTGACCATTTCTATTCCTGGTACGCTCACCTCCATGTAGTCCATGTAGTAGCATAGATTATGATCTTCTGGGAAACTCAATTTTTCCACATAAACCTGTACATAAGATCACTTTTTCTGCCGAGGAATGAAATACCAATAGCATTATAGATTATATTATTTAAAGCAGAAATATCAGAAGATATTTTAGGGATGTAAAGGTCATAAGAGAGGCAGAAATAGGGTCAGACCATTACCTCTTGATTGGAGACATTCAAATCCACAAATCTAGGAAGGAACAGAAGAAGAAATCAACATTGCAAAGCTGCAGGTACCTGAGAAGAAAATAGAGTCTGCAGAACTTCTAACTCAAAAGCTCCAGCGTTGTAAAATGGCAGGAAATGTGGACAGCATATGGAAGGAAATAAAAAAGTCAATCCTGGAGACTGCAGAAGCTATATGTGGAACCACAGTAATCTCTGCAAAAACAGAAAGTACAAAGTGGTGGAGTGAGAGAGTTAAAGCTGCAATAGCAAGGAAGAAAATGGCTTGGAAAGCATACTGTTGGACCAAAAGTTCAGCAGACTGGGAACTCTATGTTAGAAGAAGAAATGAAGCCAAACAAGTAATTAGAGTGGCAAAAAAGAAGAGTTGGGAGGAATTTGGCCAGAACATGCAAAAGGACTACAAGGATAATACAAAAATCTTCTGGAAGACTATCAAGGCAATAAAAAGAAAGACAATTAAGCCTATAAGAAATATACAAGATGAAAGAGGATTTCTTATTACGAAAGATGAGGAAATCATAGATAGATGGAATTATACAGAAGTGTTTTCCAATGGAGGAACTGAGGACAGAACAGTCGCAGAAAGTCAACCACCAGAGGAGGATTACGATGATGTAATCTGGGAAGAGGACATGGAAAGGGCTGTGGAAAGGCTAAAGGTAGGCAGCAGGTAGCAGATAGCATTGCTCCAGAGTTAATTAAGTTCAGAGGGCCAGAATTGCAGAAACATCTACAAGGCCTCTTTCAAACAGTTTTTTCTCAAAAACTAATGCCGAAGGACTGGGAATACAACATTCTCATTCCTATACACAAAAAAGGAAACTCAATTGACTGTAGGAATTACCGGCCTATATGTCTATCCCAGGTGGCCTACAAGCTTTACACATCCATCCTTGAACAAAAGCTATGAGGGTTTGTAGAGGGAAATCTTGAAGATGAACAAGCAGCCTTCAGACCACACCGCCAAGCATAATACCACATATTCTCGTTCATGACCATAATTGAAAAGTCATGGGAAAGGGGGAAAAGTATATTTCTGGCTTTCCTAGATATAAAGACAGCATTTGACTCGGTGCCAAGACATGAGATATGGACAGCTCTAGCCGCTAAAAATGTCCCAATTGCACT
Organism: Euschistus heros; assembly: GCA_003667255.2. Classification (NCBI taxonomy): domain Eukaryota; kingdom Metazoa; phylum Arthropoda; class Insecta; order Hemiptera; family Pentatomidae; genus Euschistus; species Euschistus heros. The sequence goes on along the minus strand of RCWM02000103.1, from coordinate 838,723 downwards.
TATAGATGCTGTAAAATCCACTTACAACAACACAAAAGGCATTATAAGAATAAACGGATGAGAATCCGAGGCCTTTGAAATGGGTAAGGGAATAAAGCAGGGAGATAGTCTCTGCCCTCTACTATTTATTATCGTCATGGACGAGGTAATAAAAATTAGCAAGCGAATGACAGGAAGAACAGTGGTTGGGAAATGGAATATGAGGACTATCCTTGCTCAAGCTATGGTGTATGCAGATGACATTGTTCTCATAGCAGATTCGGAAGAAAGCCTACAGCAAGCAGTCATAGAATGGGAGGCTGGACTGGAAAGAAAAGGAATGACACTCAATGCAGGTAAGAGTAAAGTTATGCATGTTGGAAGAGATGAAGAAAATATTGAGGAGAAACATTAGAGATGACCGAGGAATATACCTACCTGGGTACGGTCTTCAGCAGGAACGGAAAGATTGATGGAGAGATTTCCAACCGGATCAAAAAGGCAAACATCTATTACCAAATATGCAGCACGGTAGCAGGAAAAAAAGGAGAAGTGCAATAAAGTAAAAATACACATCTTTAAGGCTGTATATTTACCCACTCTTACCTATGGAAGCGAGAGCTAGGTTCCTCTGGATAAGCACTGGAGCCGAATAACTGCAATGGAAATGAGGTACCTGAGGAGAGTGGCTGGCCGAACGAGGAGGGATAGAATTAGGAACGAGAGAATACGGGGGAGCATCGGAGTATTATCCATAAGAGACACAGTAGAAAAAAGACAGCTGAAATGTTTTGGCCACGTTTGCCAAATGGAGGAGGACCGTGACCCAAGAAAGCTCTTCGAAGCTAGGCCTACCGGAAGACGTCCCAGGGGCAGGCCTAGACTAACATGGACGGACCACATCTCCAGGCTGGGAAAAAATAGAGGGAAAAGCCTAAATGCCATGAAAACGCTGGCAAAAGACCGGGAAGCATGGCGGACTTGGATCAAGGCACCTCCACGCTGAAAGGTACTAAGGAGGAAGAAGAAGTACATTACCTTCCTGGCACACATGAACTACTTTTGTAGAGATTTTCTTGTTTTTTGTATAACGCAGATCAAAAATTAAAAAAATTGTTTTTTTTCTGTTTAGGGACTTTATTTAATTTTCAACCGACTTAAAAAAAAAAAAAAGGAGGTTCTCAACTCATCTGTATTTTTTTTTTTTTTTTTTTTTTTTTTTTTTTTGTGTGTGTGTGTGTGTATGTTACGCGATTACTCGGTCAATTCTGAATCAATTTTGATGCTTCTTTTTTAGATCGCTAGGGCATACTTTAGAGGTGGTCCCATAAAAAATATTTTGAAATCAACGGAGCACTTTTTAAGAAAAAAAAAAAACAGTTAATAAAATCATATAATAATCTAAAATTTCCATGGTAACTAAATCTAAATTATTAACAAAAATAATTTACATATACAGTCAACTCTCGATGTTAAAAATTGTGTAAATTAGTCGAACTGAAAATAGGGTTCAAAAGAGAGAACTTCTAGGACCACCTACCTCTATGAAACGAACTATTAGAAGACATCGCCTCTATAACTCGAACTCAAATTAAAAGAATTTCATGTGTAATTTGTTTTCCATATTTCCCGTCATTGTTTATCTTTCCAGTTCATAGTTACACCAGTCACTTGTTATTAGTTATTCACTCCAGTGAATAATTTTACAGTGGCTATTGTAAATTCTTTCAATTAACGAAAAGTTAAAATTGATTTGCAAAGTGGAGAAATGAGAAAGAAGTTGGGCGTTTGTTGCTAGTGAATTCCGAATTCCGCGTAGTTCTCTTTCAACCATCCTAAAGAATAAAGAAAAGATCGCCACTAATGGAAGGCGGTAAGTCAGCTTAAAGGCACCCTCAGAAAAAAAAGCGCAGTTCAGTTGAAAGTTATATGGTAAATTGGTACCGGGTATTTAATCTTCTCTATCAATGATTTTATATGTATGTACAAACAACATTCCCATTAATGAAAATGTACGTAATGATTTCAACTACAATTTTGTGTTCAATTTTCCCATTTACATGCAGATAAGTGGAATAATAACATCGATAATTCTTTGTTCAGTAAGTCGAACTATTTTTCAGGGTAGCTTGAAGATCGAGAATTGACTGTATAAACAAAAATACACTCACCAATAAAAAGTAAAAAATATAAATAATTTTTAGAAAAGAAACAAAACTGACTTCAAGATTAAATCTACATAAACAAACTTGAACAAAAAAATAAAAAATAATATTTTAATTGCTTCGAAACAAAAACCATGAAATGACAATAAACGAAATTATCGATACATATACACCTATTCACAATTTATGATCAGCTATTTTTGGAGTCGGTACCAACCAAAACAAACACAATTTGAAAAGAAATGGTAATTGTAAAGATGCTCCCCCCCCTGCTTCATGCTGTTTCATCACCGCCACACGGCTGTCTCCAGCCATTCGAAAGTTTATTGCTAAGACAAGATTAAACTGCCCTTCTTGGCTGGCACGGACTCTAAAAATAACTGATCATAAATTGTAAATAAGTATCGATAATTTCGTCGATTGTCATTTAATGGTTTTTTTGTTTCGAAGCAATTAAAATATCATTTTTTATTTCTTAGTTCGTTTGTTTATGTAGGTTTAATCTTGAAGTCGGTTTTGGTTTTTTTCTAATAAACTATTTTTTTTTTTTTTTTTTTTTTAATCTTGTTCCAAATGTTTTTTTTCCTGTGATCAGAAATTTCAGCCATAAATGAGTCAAGAATTACGGTAATTTTGTTTAGCGAGCTTTTCGATTCATCATTATTACGGATGATAACCTCCATCAGATCTTCCTTTGTGGCCGTCATTGTAATTAAATAAAATAGAAATTAAAATAATTTAACAGGTGATCGAAATAATTTATATTGACGATAATAACAATGAAAGTGGATTGGCATTAACCCTGACCATGAAGTATCTTGCGAAGTAGCGGTGGTGGCTGACAAGATACAGCTTGCCGATACTAAGAAATATGGATTGACAATTTTATACGAATACTTTTCCTATACTTATCCGTATCTCCTTCAACTCTTGATGTATCTCGATTAAGATTTGAATAAGCAGTCTTTAATACGAACTACGCTAGCATATAAAAAATCACATTTATTGGTATAGTATAACTTTTCAAACACAAGATAAGCGCAGAGCCGAACTAACACGGTGCACGGTCAAAGCCTCACTCCAATATGAATTAGTTTCTTACTAAACCCTAAATTTACTGGATATGAGGTCATGTCGGAAAGGAAGGCTTGATCCTGGAGCCATGGTCTTCATGGTATGGAGAGATGTAGGGAGTTTTTCTGATTTCGTTTCACTAGTTGTTAATTTTTTTATTATATCAACCGTTATTATAGTTTAAAATAGAAAGAAAAGAAATTAACAATAGGCAGGGCCGCCAAGAGCCAAACCGGTCCCCGGGGTAAATGCATTGCTCAGGCACCCTAAACCCCTCACTCCTTACAGTGGTCACCTTAGCCCTGGCAATGGCCGGAGAACAAGTGACACTGTTTTAAGGTTTAATAAAATCTGCGAAAAAAAAAAGTAACTTTAAAAAAATAAAAAAAAGGCTTAACGAACCCGAAAATTCGAAGTCGACACAACCAACCATTGACCGCACACTTACCTCCAACCCACTCCAAAACCGAAATCCCCCAGGTCAGCCCTGACACAATCCTCCCATCTTCGCCTCGGTCGTTTACCAGACGGCTCAAAACTGATTACTTTTTTCGGAATTCGATTATTACTTGAAATATATTTACCGGATATAACTCGCGCAGATTGAAAGAAAAAAAAAAATGGTATTTTTATTTTTTTTTTAATTTAACATATTTGTAAATTTCATTTAATATTGGAAATGGATGTTTGATAAATGTATTTGTTAAGCACAATGTTGATTAAGAACTTGAAAGAAAAAAAAAAGAAGATTAAGAAACAAATTACAATTTTTTTTTTTAATTTTTCATGATTCCAAGACTTGTTTAATTTTGTTTCTTAATTCATTGTACTGTTTAGATAAAACTTAATGCGAGGCATACGAAGAAAACGTCGCGGAATACATGGGTTGGCGTTTCTGATGTACGTTTTAGACCTGCGCTCGAAAGATACCGGCTAATAAAATAGTTTTCATACTATTTATTTATTTCATTTTAGCATTTATTCGAGATATTATTATTAGCTTATGAAAAGTAGAAAATGAAGAAATTGCGTTGTGTATTGTGTAAGACAGCTGCTGTATATTATAAAGAAAAACCATATCGGGAAACAAAATTCTAGTGGTAATAATCAGGGCCGCTGACCGAGTGGAGGGGGGGGGGGGGGCCAAAATCAACAGGGCCCGGGCTAAGGTGATTACTGTTCGGAGTTGGGGATTCAGGTTGCCTGCGCTATGAATTTGCCACGGGGCCCGGTAATAATATAATAATTTCAACATCTTTTTTCTTAGGAAATTAAACATTATTTCATGATTGGATTTGATAGATTTGGTCCAAAAATTTAAATAATTGCAATAGAATTAATAAAGTAAGATAATGAACAAAATATCATGAGAAGAGTGATGTTTCCAATATCCTGATAACTTAGTTTTTTACTTAGGTTCTTCCCGCTATGTTTCCTTTCTTTAACTGTTCCCTTTTGGTAGTCCAGTAGTCGAAGAAGATTCTTTATTTTTCGTGGTTATTTAAAATATTGCTTATTTAAGCTTCAATAAATACGTATTCACCGTAATTACTTACTACTGGTTACTTTTATTTATTTTTTTTTTTTTAATTATCAATTGACGTTTTTTAGTATATACTAGTAGACAAATCTTTATCAAGATACAGAATGGACAAATGTATTACAGTCTCAGATTTCTTATGGTTGGATAATAGTGTATATCAAAATCATTCAACTCCTGCTTGTTTATTGACAGTACACTTATCAATTACATTACTTTTATGTTTCAGGTTGGTGTCTGAAAATCCACAAATTTAATTTTGAATCTATTCTAGGGATATGAGAAAAGCTTAGTGTAGTATTAAACAATTACTTTATAATATAAATAATAATCATGCATCATTATATAACAATTTAAATATATGTGTTGTTTTATAGCTTTAATAAGCTTCTTGTACATATGATAATACTATAATGATAATATGATAGTTTTCTTCTTGTTTTTGTGGATTCAACTTATTTATTATAGCATATTTTGTATTACTACTTTAAAACATTTTTGTACATTGAGTTGTCATCTCTCGATAGCACATGCGAAACAATAAAGGTGTACAAGCTTCTCCAGGCTAGACGGCTGGGTTATAATATCCACCCAAATCTAAGCCAAGTAGCTTCTATATTTGGCCACAGACCTGTACCAAATATCGCTCGGGTGAGAAGTTCTTCTTATATCCAATTCTACTGACTAGTTCCCATTGTATAATAGAATAATGTATATAATTGATATAGTTATATATCAATGATAACTAATCATTCTAATATTAAGTTTTTGTTTATAGTTTTTAATCGTGTACTCAGCTGATTTTGATTGTTTGAAATAAGTATGTTGATGTTTGCAAATTGTGATTTAAGTTATGAAGTTATGGTGTAATAGTATAAAAAGTAACTTTATACATGTTTAAAAATAAATAAACACATGTTTCAGAATTTTATTTTTCCTTTCATATAAATTAATTATGTGAGCAATACACTTTTACTTACAATTTCGAGACATATTCAATGTTTAACCACACTAACGGGGGATGCAGGACATCGAAAAGAGCTTAATTAAAGCCATTGGATGTCACTGAATAGAAACGGAGAGCAAGAAATAGAGAGTATTAGATCATCATTGTAAGGGAAGCCTAGGACTTAAACGATATTTTGAAAACAATTTTTGATTTGGATTTTTTTTTTTAAACAAGAAGTGGACAGTTTATTTTGTTTGCCCACTTTATAGAAGTTGTAATGGCATCCTTTAAAAGACGGCTTCTTCTCTCCCTTAAGCATAGAGTATTGAATATCATAGAGTGGGCACGCTGGCTGGCGGTGGAGGCAGGATGGGGGTGTGCTCCAAGCCCCCCCCCCCCAAACCTTTGGCTCTCAACCTTCCCTTTGCAAATTAAGCCAAAAAAACATGGACATTAATGTTGGTTACTACCGCAAAAACTTTTTAATAAAAATACTAAATATAATAATTATGAGACAGTAATAACATAATGATGATAAAAAAAATAATGATAAACATAGTATATTTTCGATACTAGCATAATTAACCTCAACTTATCACTAGGCAACAAAATATTAGTTTAACCAACAATGTGAGTCACCCCTTTTATGCTTAGCATGATAGTATAACACTAAAATTTATATATTAAAAATTTAACTTAACAATAACATAAACTTGAATGAAGTAAATTATAACTTAACTGTGAAAAGAAATTTTTGTTGAATTGGTGTTTTTGCTGCAATCGCGGTTTTTGCAGACGCAACGCACTTAAACATAATATAGTTTTTATTATACAAAATAATTAAATAGTCTAAATGAAAAATAAACAACACTAACACAACGAAAATTTTAGGAGAAAGGAAGTTTGACAACTAGACCTAGAGGTATCAGAGAGCCAGGTAGTGGGGGAACCGTGACACATCGCCGGTACCTACTTGTCCACTCTATGTTATTCAATACTCAATGACCTTAAATCGCCGGACTACTGAATTGCAGGACAACAAAGAGTCGATTGTACCTTCATAAGGTGACCACTGAGGAGAGGAGGTGGGGGTTAGGGAGCCTACAATGCATTTGCCCGGCGGCCGGGTTTGGCTCTCGGTGGCTTTTTTATTACGAAGTAAGTAAAAGTGTGCTCTGCATGTGTCCAGTCAGCATATTTGCTTCTTTTGATATTTTAAACAGTCATTGGTGAAAAGTCCGTAACTTCCTGAGCCCATGCATGTTTTATATTGTGTTCCCGAATAGTGACCATTTTGTAGAGGCCCTCATATCGTGATATTTCCCTCCCCCCTCATGTTCTTTCTCATGTGAATTTTAGTCTTATAATTGATTTTATGATATAGTCTCGATAAGTAGCTTCTGTATTCTATGCATCACAGTAAGGTTTCAGTGGCCTAGCCTCCTGCTCTTGCCGGTTGCAATTCTGGCTCGTATGCTTTGGTGTATTTTTATTTTATCGATAATTTCTCGTAAATATAGGTTTGTCAGTTTTTAAACGGATGGAATGTTTTAATAAATTTGTGCCCTGTAAAATATCTTCCTCTGTTCTAACAATTTCGGGTTACTTCATTAGGATATCAAATAACTTTTTTTAAATTCCTTTATTAATGTGATCATGGCGGATGATCTAGTATAATTCTTTTTTATTATTAATTAAATTTAAATTGTTATTACTTATTATCTTAAATTCTTTTACATTTTTACTAATATGAATATCTGTTGTTAATTCTTCCATTCCTTTTATACCTAAAAATAAATAGATTGTACTTATTACTAAATTTAAATATTTTAAACAACTAATAGTTCATGGTCAAGTCTTAAACACGGGGTTAGGTCCAATCTAACCATTACCTAATTCACTCCCGGTAGGAGTAGTCACAATGAACTCATCTGAATTTATTTTGATTACTTCAGGTACGGAATTAGGATTAATATAATTGACTTTGGTGACTTGGAAGTTATCGTTTAAAATTATATTTCCGATTTTTAAATCTATGCGTTTCTCGTTTTGTTATGCGGGTGCTATGCCGTTGATAAATATTGCTTTATTAGGATCGAGTTTTGTAGAGTGTCTTTAGTGCGTGATTTTTAATTTCCAAGATAGTTGAGCCAGATTCGATTAAGAATTTATTTTCTGTTCTGGTCGAACTAAAAAACTGCTTTTTGAAATTCTAGAGGGATGTACTGTGAGGATGCCTCGGTTATTGACGATTGTTCTGACTATTGGGCATCTGTATTCGCCAGATGTTGGCGGTTTAAATTATTAACTCTTGGATTATTTCTTTGAGATTCGTTATAAATTTTCTTCCTACATTCCATTATTATATTCCGTTAACTGTCTGTTGCGTTTACAGTAATTGCAAAATTTATTGTTATATTTATCATTAGGATTGCTATTTTGATGATTATTTTGATAATTATTATATTTATTATGATATTGTTTAAAATTTTTTTTTCATTTTGATTATTATAATGAGATAGATTTTTGCTTCATTCTTTCGTATTATGATTGTTCAATTGACAATATTATGATTAATTGTCTTTCTTTATGCATGTATGCTAGTACCTTTTTTTCGTTTAGAGCAATTGATAGCGCTTCGTTTAATGTATTTATTTCTTTTGCTCTTAGCATCTGTGAAATTTCAGGGCATAAATAAATAAAGTGCATTGAATTAATGATTAAACCCCTATTAATTCATTATTATCATTACTTGCGTTAGTTTAAGCACTTAAGCAATCATTTGTTATCTTTTCTAACTTTTTATAAAATTCTAAAATTGATTCATTTGCAAATTGTCTAATTGTTTCTAGTTCTTCTTGTAATTGAGTTAGGTCTTTGACTTGCCCATAATATTGTTTTAAGTGTTGTTTAAGCTTTTCCCAGTTACTACATTACTAGATAATTGGGAGACGACATAAAGGAAGAATTGATCAATTAGGTTAGTTTGGGTTAATAAAAATGCGCTATTAAAATTGGCAAGAAATGTGCTGAGGTCAGTCCTATTCCCATTTTATGGTTTAATAAATTTGAAGAGAACTTAAAGAGGAACATGCTTAGAATTTGAGCTAGAATTTCAGTCATAAGTTGGAGGTGGACTGTTTGGAAGGAATTCGTTTGAAGAGGATTTGAAGTGTTGCAAACGGGCTAGAGGGAGTAATGTCTTGATGAATAAAAAAATAATCGGGCACTAACTTTGCTTGGATCGAAGCAGGATGCAGGTCCTTGCTTTTTGAAGTGTGATCTCACAACCAGTTGATGTTGAGACTCTCTTCGTGCTTGAGACGTCTACCAGACTCATGGAACGTAGGGAAACCGACTGATGTTGAGTCTGTCAACAGAAAAGAAGTCTACCAGACTTACGGTAAAAACAGATCCAACTTCTGACACCAGTTCTTTGAATGACGCGACTAATTTTGAAGGCACAAACTGGGATCAAAAAATTTCTGACACCAGGGTAATAGAATAAGGTCTGTTCCGAACCTTTATTGAATAAAGTACAAAAGGTACTTAAGTCTCTTATTATTACAAGAATAATAAGAGTAACCTAAAAGCAATACAAGATAAGTGAACCCTTAATGATGCCTGAGAAAGGGGGCGCGACTAGAACTGAGCACTGAACTGGGTGAGGACTGGTCTAACTAAGGATTAACCTGGGTATGTACAAGAAAAGCTGCGCGAATAAGGATTGCGTGATTGGGGTAATATGGTGTAATATAAGTAAAAAAGGGTAAGAATGTTCTTATAAGTGGTTGGATACGACAATATAAATATGCAAAAATTACATCCAACTCCTATTGTGGTGAAAAGTTTTTATTAATTAATGTTGTCCTGGTTACTAAATTATATGTAACATCTGGTTATATTGTATTGTTGATAAATGTGTTATTATGAGTTCAATAAAGCCTTATTGTATCGTCTAAGGTCTATTTAAATTATCAAAATTTATTGAACTCATAATTAGACAACTATAATTCACGATGGATAAATACTTCAAGCCCGAAAGATTTGAATCAGAACACACATCTGGAACAAGCTCATCTCAATGGAATCACTGGAAGAAAACATTCGAAGTCTTTACACAATCTATCAAGGCCTCTGATGCAGATAAGTTATTATTACTTTATAACCATATTAATCATAATATTTATGAATTAATAAAAGAATGGTAAATCATATGTTGAAGCGATTTCTAGGTCAGGTGCTCTATACATCAAACCTAAAAATGAAATATTTTCGAGGCATAGGTTAATGAGCCGCCAACAACAGCCAGGGTAAAATGTTGATCAATTTTTACAGGCGTTACGTCTCCTTAGTTCTGATTGTGGCTTTAAAGCTGTTCAAGCTGAAGTTTATAGAAATGAATACATTCGAGATGCATTTATAAATGGCCTAGCATCAAATAATATTCGGCAACGATTATTAGAAAACTTTACTCTTAGTCTAGATGCATTTGCTAAAGCACAATCATTGGAATCTGCTCAATCATTTTCTGAGACCTATTTGAATAATCAGCCCCAAGTTGCATCGACTGAGTTATCTGCTAATGAAACTTTTAAACAAAATTCTTAACCTGTAACTGCTTCCTCTGTCTATAAATGTTTCTTTTGTGGATTCGATCGACACAATCGTACTTCTTGTCCGGCACGTGATGCAATTTGCAGGCTTGCAATAAAAAGGACATTATGCTAAAGTTTGCAGGTCTTCCAAAAAGAGAAATCATTCTGCTGTTATATATTTGAACACTAACTCTCCTGAACATAAAGACGACTGGGCAACTATTGCTTGTCTTCCTGGTAAATCCCTTGTCAAACAAGATAATCATAATCTTAATTCACCCAAGATATTGGCTGCTTCTCCACCTAGTCTTTTCAAAAAAATTACTAAAATGAAAAAAAATGGTTTGTCAGCTGACGGCCTAATAGATACTGGAAGCACTGAGAGTTATATTATTGATATTTTTGTTTCCAGACACAAAATACAACATTTTCCTACTACTTCAGAAGTTGCTATGGCATCATCATCTATAGCAATGCAAATAAAGGCTTACTGTTCTGTAAATTTGCAGGTTCTTGACAGTATCTATTGTAATACAAGACTTAATATTCTTAAAAACTGCTGTGCTGATGTTATTTTGGGGCATGATATTCTAAAACAGCATTCGGGGTTGTCAATCAAATTTGGTGGAAGTAAACCTGTTTTGTTTAGCAGTAGTAGTTTTTGTGCTGAGGTGGAGCCTATAGCCTTGTTTGAGCATTTGATACCAAATTGTTGACCAATCGCAGTCAAATCTAGACGCCACTCAGAAGAGGATGAAAGATTTATCCAGTCCCACATTCAACAGCTACTCTCTGATGGCGTTGAATAAAGCAACTCACCATGGAGGGCTCAGGTTTTAGTGGTCAGCGGAAATCATCGCAAGCGTATAGTTGTCGATTATTCGCAAACCATTAACCAGTAAACAAAACTAGATGCATATCCTCTTCCGTCTATTGAGAAAATAGCATCTAATGTTGCTAAATATAATATTCATAGCACTATTGATCTTAAAAGTGCGTATTATCAAATACCAATCAGAAAAGAGGACATGCCTTATACTGCTTTTGAGGCTGCTGGAAAACTCTGGCAGTTTAATCGAATTCCGATGGGTGTCACTAATGGGGTAGCTGCTTTTCAAAGAAAAATGGACGAGACCAAGATGAAAGAAAACTTACAAGGTGTTAATATATATTTAGATGATATAACTGTGAGTGGGAAAGACCCAGCTGACCATGACTACAATCTCCAAAATTTATTAGAGGTTTGCAAGAAATATAATTTTTAAATTAATACAGAAAAAAAACCATTTCAATTTAAAATCTATCAAACTACTTGAATATCTTATCGAGAACAACACACTAAAGCCAGATCCTGACAGACTTAAGCCATTAATTGAGTTCCCTATCCCAAGAAACAAGGCCTCACTTCAAGAGCAGTTGGTATGTTTGCTTATTATTCTAAATGGGTCCCAAAATTTTCATATAGAATACACAAATTAGTTCATTTCCAGAAATTCCCCGTGGGTCACGATTTAATTTAGGACTTTAACAATTTACGGAACTGCATTGTTAAATCCTTTGTAATGAATATTGAAGAAGACATCCCATTTTCTGTGGAAACAGATGCATCAGATATAGCAATTGCTGCTATTTTGACTCAGAATAAACGTCCTGTAGCTTTCTTTTCAAGAACCTTGTCAAAGAGTGAGCAACACCATTCTGCTGTTGAGAAAGAAGCTTATGCAATAATAGAAGCCCTTCGGAAATGGAGGCATTTCCTTGTTGGACGCAAATTTCAATTAATTACAGATCAAAAATCCGTCTTATATATGTTCAATACCCAGCATCCAGGGAAAATTAAAAATGAAAAATTCACAAGATGGCGCTTAGAACTAGCTTCATACAATTATGATATTATCTATCGACCTGGGAGAGAAAATGTTGCTGCTGATCATCAGATAGAACCAGCTGCTCACTACATACCTTAGACAAGCTAGTTCTTCATCATAATGCTCTATGTCACCCAGGTATTACTCGAATGAATCACTGGGTGAAAATTCAGAACCTTCCATATTCAATTGACAAATTTGCTGAGTAACTTCTACCTGTAAAACATGTTCAGAGATCAAGCCACGCTTTTATCCTAAGCCAAACACTCTCATTAAAGCAACTGCTCCATTCGAAATACTCAGCGTTGATTTTAAAGGAACTTTGCCATCCAGCACACATAGGAAGTATCTTCTAACAATAGTCGATGAATTTTCAAGATACCCTTTTGCCATACCATGCACCGATTTGTCATCTTCAACAGTTATTCAAGCGCTGAACCAAATCTTCACTCTCTTTGGATATCCATCGTATATACATACTGACAGAGGTAAATCTTTCTTATCCCAAGAACTTCAATCTTTCTTTTATTCGAATGGTATTGCCACCAGTCGAACCACGCCATATAACCCTTGCGGTAATGGACAAGTGGAGCGATACAATGGAATCATTTGGAAAACCATTTTGCTTGCATTAAAAACTAAGAATTTAGATACATCACAATGGGAGAAGGTATTGCCAGAAGCATTACATGCTATCCGCTCATTACTCTGCACATCGACTAATGTTACACCACATGAACGAATGTTCTGCCAGAAAAGAAAATCTAGATCTGGAGTTTCTATTCCATCATGGCTTACTACACCTGGTAAAGTCCTAATGATAAATCATGTTCGTCAAAGCAAATAAGATCCTTTAGTACAAGAAGTAACACTGCTTGAAGTCAATCCAAACTATGCTCTGGTTCAACTCCCTGACGGTAAAGAGACCACTGTCAATCTTAGGCACCTAGCTCCAGCAGGTTGTAACAAGGAGGATATTGAAGTGAACGAAAGTGTGGATGAGGTACCGAACCTTCAGAATCCCTCTCAATATTCTCAAGACCTGAACGAACTGGGGACTTCTCAAGACTCGAACGAAGTGAGGGCCACTCGACTAGAATCACCCCTCAATGATCCCCGCTTTGAGAATAAAACCATTGTTGGCAAGGAACCATTAGAAACTTTCTAGAGCCTGCACTCCGTCGATCAACTAGAATTACTCGAATTCCAGAATATCTCAATCACCACTGACTAAAATGAAGGGGGGAATGTGGTGAACAGTTTTTATTAATTAATGTTGTCCTGGTTACTAAATTATATGTAACATCTGGTTATATTGTATTGTTGATAAATGTGTTATTATAGAGTTCAATAAAGCCTTATTATCTCGTCTAAGGTCTATTTAAACTATCACACCTATATAATCCCCAGCTCATCTCAACAGATCTTCGCGAGTTGTAATGTTAGACGTTTTAATTCAATTAGTTTTAAGTGTATATTTCATTATTGTTATCATCTTTGTCAGTTAAATTAAAAATGTTTTTTAATTACTTGTTTTGAATTACTATCAATGGACCAAGATAATGCAGAAGACTTATGGGTATTATGATGTGCTCTTTTATATGAGACAATTGAATTTTAATCATTTCGCTGCTATAAACTTGATAAAGAAAATAAAGAGCTTGAAAGGTTCTTGGTTAGCCGGTGGTCCTAGGTAGCCTAGTTAATCTGATGATGACTGAGGAGGAGAGTCGCAGTAACTGCGAATTACGAAGCTCATGTCGGGAATAGCATAAAAAACACGGGTGACAGACAAGGTCTGGCATCTTTCTTTTGTCCATGGTATATATTTTCCTTGTTATTTGAAATTTAGATTAATTTTGAAACAAAATTTTTTTATTTACACTTTTTAACAGTCTTATCTGGTAAAATATTTTTTGAATAATTATTTTAATCAGAAACATATACGTTAATCTTAACAGAAGATGAAGCTATCTGTCGTATGCACATTGAATCCAAATAATAAAATAAAAACAAAATCAATGACGTACAAAATTTTGATTCATTTATTCTCAATTGAAGTAACTGACGCTTTCTTTATACTTATATGTTGTAGGTAGACTGGGGTAGGTATTTCAGGAGCACCTTGCTGTTGTTGATACTTGTTTTATCAGTATTTTTACATTGATATATATATTTTTTATTACATTAAATAAAAAAAAAACTCTTATACTGTGATATTTTTCTTTGCATTGTTATTATAATATTTTTTCTCTTCTAACAATTTATGTAAGTATTTACTTGTTTTATTTGTTTTATTATATTGATTGATTTGTCTGTTTGTTGTAGGCTTTAAGCATTTGAAATAAAAATACTTTACTACTGAATTTGGTTTTGATTAGTAGTTTTGTGTTCTAATGGCTGTTGTAGTTTTCATAAACACCTGTCATTGTTATTTAATGAGTAATTAAGCAGGTTTAATGAGAAGACTAGAATTGGATTGATTCAATTAGAATCACATAGAAAAAAGTGAGATATCAATTTTTTTTACCCATGCTATGTGTCATTGCATTACTTAAAAGTGATTCAGTTTTTCCCATATATATATTTTTATTGGATCATACAAAGTTTTACTTTATGTTTCTCTCATACTTTTAGGTTCTGTATTATTGACTGTTTTTTATTTGGTTACATTGCTCACAATTTCATCATCACATTTATCATGTGGTATTGTGGCTTCTTTTTATTCCCCTAATATTTTCTTTAATGCTCCATGTTTATAAGTTTATCAGTCTTCATTTTTTGTGGTACATGGTTAAAAAATAAGCAATTTGATTTGAATATTTGTATTGTAGTGTCATAACTTGCTACATTATTTGTTCTTTCCTGGTGAATGTGTTTGGTTCCTGTCTCGTTTTGCAGACAATTGTCACTTGTAGAGCGACATTATTTGTCAGATATGGCGTAGCCCCATTATCATCTTGGCCCTTCTGTTGGTTTTGGGAACATTTCCTGTCTTTGAGATACATAAATACATATGTGGCGCGACGTCCTGTCACCAAGACTGGGCCTTGTCTAAGAGCTTCCACCAGTTAGCTCTGTCTTCTGCTGCAGCTCTCCAGCACCGAACACCAAGTAAAGCTCTGGCATCATATGCCACACTTTGAGATACCATACCCCATATGAATTCAATATTTCTTATGAAGCACATAAGTTCTCTAGGGTTCTTTCCAATAATGTCCCCGGTATTATTATTTACCTGATTCAGGTATTGAATTCTGTAATAAGTAAAGTAATCTTATTCTCTGTATATGGAGCTTTTTCTTCTTCCTCTAAAATCTTCCACAAACCTTATTTTTTTGAGATATGTTAACAGACTGTGGCCTGGAAGAACCCCGTTAATTGTTTTCAATTCATGGTACATTTATCTGTTTTTCCATTCATTGGTAGGTGAAGTTTAAATTATGCCTTTTCCTTGGATAAGTTAATTGTATTGCTATGACTTTGTAGCCTGTTGTTACTTCCAGTGGCCTAGAGTCCTTATACATGGTAATAGAATAACCAGAGGTCTCATCAATAAGTATCTGTGACGCTTCTTGTTTACAATAGATAAGTATAACTTGCTGAGATTACAGGCAACTCTTAAGGCCCTATTGATACAAGGGCTAGCTATGGGTCTTATGGATGAGCTTATCGAAGGAAAATGATTATCATTAGTGATGATTAATTGAATTAATTACTTGAGAAAAACCTGTTCCCCAATCCATTCAGTTGAATAACTCTTGTGTGTTAATTTATATTTATTTCTTGTGAACACAAATCATACTGTTTATTTGTAGTCATCGAACGTACCCTTAAAAGTTTTCTTAATCTTTAATTCAAAGGATTGTTTTATTTTTTTTAACATTTATGTATCTTATCAAGGAAATCATTGAGAAGAGAGTATTTTACTTTAAGTGTCATTGCATAAAGAGAGGGTTAATGTCAGAAATTGCTCAGAGAATAGGTTTGAACCAATTCTTTGTTTTAAAAAGTTATATACTTAGAATTAGCCTTCCTCTTTTGGTGTAGAAGAAGTTAATCAGGGATGCAGTCAAACAGGAACACCACATCAAATAGAAATACTTTAATGCGTGCCACACAACTGGGTTGACTAACCTATACTTATATCATCTTCCTATTTTATTTTTATTTTTTTCTTGTTTTTGTTTTAAGAAGATTTTTTACTAGTTTGAATTGCTTAGTTTTTATTCTGTTTTTAGTATTAGCCAAGATGGATAATCTGGTTCAAGAAAAAATAATGCACAATATAATATCATCTATTGAAGAGAAAGTTGATGATGAGCTTTATAAACTTGATCAGTTGGATGGTACCTCACTCGAAAAACTTAGGGAGCTAAGGATAAAAGAAATGAAACGCGAGGCTCAGATGCGTTCTGATTGGATAGCTAAGGTGTGTTAATTTATTAGAAGTATGATAATGTGAGTGTGAGAGAGAAAAGTATATATAACGTTTGAGCATATTGAGCTTATATACCAATTATATGTATACATTTTTCTGTTCCTCCTTTTAAGTTTTTTTGAGATCTAGTATATTATAGTTCTAGTACCCGATACCTGATTGTACATTGGACTTTTGAATTGGGTCTTTATTTAGAAAGAACGTCTTTTAAGCAAAAGAGTTTTTTTTTTTTTTTTTTTAAATATAGAGTGAGTCAATAGTTGTTTTAGTTGCTTTTATTTAGGACAAATCTAAAACTTAAGGCCCCTGCTGCACATCTAAATATGCTCGTAAATTGGACAGTTATCTAAACTAGGTCTATTAGGTTGAAATTGTCAGTGCCTAAGGGTGGAATTCATAGAATGCACTCAAGTTAAATTTTTCACTCTACTCGGATATAATTTTACTTAACCATCTCAGTAACGAAACTCACTAAACTTTGAGGGTTTTCTTGAGTTTCACTCTAGAATTTATGCTTTAATTTTTTTTTTTTTTTTTTTTTTTTTTTTTTTTTTTTTTTTTTTTTTTATTATTTGGTATTCATAAACCTAACTCAACACTTAAGTGAGTGATATTTACCGCTTAACTTCAAGTGGACATTGTTGTGCCCTAAAGTGAATTTATAAAATCATAATTTTTTTTTAAATTATATTTTTAGGCTTTAGCTAGACGCCATTGGCCAACTTTAAAATAATATTTATTCAAATTGATTAGTTTTTTATCTTAATCAATGAAAGCCTATGCTTTTTTATTATTTTATGCCAGTGGATTTTATAAAATGGTCTAACGCTTCTAGTACATAATTGGGATTTAATATTATCTCTATATAAGAAGGGTTGTCTTTATTTATTCTATTTTTAATTTTATTTATAAAATAATATCATTTGGCAGAATATTTTATGCATGGCATTATTATATGTTTCGGATCGTCCTTAACTTTGCACAATTCACAATAAGCTGTATATTTTCTGTTAATTGTTACCAAACCATGGTTCCATTGAGACCAGTGGGCAGTGAGATTTATAAAACAATCCCTTATCTTCTTTTACATAACTTTTCTGCAAATCCATCTTCATGGAAATTTTAATTCATGAAATATAGCTGAAAATAGTATACAGTATTTATCAATTGGTTTTTTTGTTACTTCTTTGGTAAAGCTACCGATAAAATCCTAATCATTGTTTTCTTTTTTCCTATCAAGTGCATTTTTTACCACAGTGAGTTAAATATGTCTGACAGTGAATTAAATGACTTTTAGAATTTGAAGAAGAATTTGGAAATAACACTTTTCCAAAAAGATATTTGAGAGACCATGAAAATTCACTTGAGTTTTCTGATGAATGTCATTTCAAAAGGAGATTCAGATTTAATAAAAACACAGTTGTGAACAGCTTAATACCACTGTTTCAGGACAATAATAGTACTGATAACAGAGGATTGCCTTTGTCTCCATTGTTAAAATTTTGTACTGCATTAAGATATTACATGCATCAAGAGGGACAATAATAAGGAATGTTTTCATTGAAAGACACTTTAATTGAAGAAATTTTTTTTCTTTTTTTTTTCATACATAAACATTGTAACATAATAAAAATAAAACAGGAATAAAATACAAATTACTCAATTCATGTGGAGGCATGATGTGTTGTCATTATGGTGTTTCAAAAATTGATAGTATAGCTAAAAACAAACATTTTGGTCACAAATAGAGCTTTTAATATTTATATAAAGGTCTGCCACAATCCATTTTTCTATTTCCCATTCAAATAACACAGGAAAATATTTTTTTAATTTCTTAATTTTTGAAGTCTGAAAACAGTTTATCACAGGAAAATTTTGAATAGTGTATCTTAATGGAAATTGAACGATCTACAAAAAAGGTCTCTTGCAAAGAATTGAAAATTTACTTTGGTTTTTTAAAACACCCTAGTTGTTGTATCACAGGTTTAAATTAGAAGCCATAATATACACCATCTAGGATTCAATTTTCTCTGTTAATTACATAGCTACATGTTTCAAGCCTCTAGCTCATCTTCAGGCTGTTCATAAGTATCAGAATAAAAATGTATTGCTGAGCATTTGAATATTAACATGTAAGAAAAAAGGAAAATGATAAGGACAGAAGGTAGTCCTTTCACATCCTCCTCTTACGGAGAGGATCTGGGGCTGGAGGCTATGGGAGGAGTGGACATAGAAATTAAAGATGTTTTTTTAATTTATTTTTTTAATCTATACTCATAATATTTCATTTTTGAGTATCAATTAAATAAGAGGCTTTACTTCATCATAATTCTATGTATTTTAGAATGATGTTTTCATTTGTGAAATCAACGAGAATTTTAGAAGCTTTTACATGATTTATTTTAACTTTGTGGTTATAGTGTGTTCAGTTACGTTTACGCTTTGATATCTTATGATATCTCTTAGCAAGATTCTTAACGATCTTCGATTTATCATGTTATTAGAGTAGCACACTGTTTTACCTTTGAGATATGCTCATCATTTAACTTTCAATACAAAGTTCAGTAAATAAAGAACTGCGCTGAAATTAACTCAAATTTTGAGTTTACCAACATGAATTTTGGATGTCTGTAAAACTCCCAGTAAGTTAAATGCTTGGTAGAGTGGCATTGTTTGTATCAATGCTGGACCTATTTCATGTGGATGAAAACCAACAGGAACAAAATAACTCTAATTTTGAGCTTACAAACGCAAATTTAGGATTTTGTCTGCAAAATGCACTGCACACCCCATAAATGGCAGTGCCATTTTTTAAATCAAGACCTTACCTCTTTTAATATGAAAAAAAAAAAAATAATAATAAAATGGTATGGATTAACTTAAATATTGCATTTTTTTTTTCTTATGTGCTATCATGGCTGCAATTTTATTTTGGTATCGAAAATGTTTGGTAGTCTCATAAATTATCACTCTGAAGAGTGGATAGAGCATATTTGTATTTGAAATTGGGATGAAATAACTAGGGCCTTTTGCCTATTAGGCTCTAGGTCTATGAGAAGTAAGGGAGGCAAGAGTTGTGACAGTGGGAAAGCCTTACTGCCAGCTCTCTTGAGAAAGTTTGTTCACAGTCCCCCTCACAGACTGAATCTGGCAACATTAAGTCAAACAGCTTTTTCATCTTTATGCTTTACATTTTGTGCTGATTACGGTAGGTATTATTTTCTTCTTTATGACTGTTCATGGATTATCTCTTTTTTATTGTTCTTAGGGGACAGTTAGTTCCAGAATAAAGTTTATTTTCATTTCATTGTTACTGAGAGATTTTTTTTTTATATCGGTATGGATTAGGGCTGCATTTTTTCACTATGCAATAAACAATCTCTTTTTAATACTTTTTTGTTTTAAAAGTTTATTTTTCTCAATTTCAACAAGTTTGAAATTTTAGGGCCATGGAGAATATACTGAAATAGATGAGAAAGATTTTTTTAATGCCTGTAAAAAGTCACCAGAAATCATTGTGCATTTTTATAAAAGAGATGCACCTCGATGCAAAATATTTGACCATCACCTGAAAATTATTGCTTCTAAACATCTAGAGGCTAAATTCCTTAAAATTAATGCTGAAAATGCTCCGTTTTTAGCTGGTATGTATTTTTTAATTAAGGTGTGTTATCAGCTGATATATGTTGGTTTAAATTTAAGTATTATTTCCTTAAGATTCAATATCAAGACAAACTATATGAATTATAGGTACCATGTCTGTTTTTGGAAACAGAAAGTAAGTTTAAAGGAAACAGACAAAGCAAATATATTTTATTCAAAATATATACCATCTTTTTCAACACACTTCTTTCAATGAATAACCAAATTTGCAATGATAAAATTAAAAAAGTTTGAGTCACATTAAACAAAGTCAGAAAAGTAATTTTTACCCTGAATCATTTGTAAACTCTTTTCCTTGCATTAATTTATCCTTGATCCATTGCTCTTAAGGCAATATTTATCATCAGGTCTGTGGCAAAAGAGCTGAAAGTTGAAGAATCTTTGAATGCCTCTTTTTAATAACTTCAGCCCACACTCTTCCCGTGTTTCCTTTTTACAAACATGGACAGCTCTCTTCTATCCTGAAGGTTAATCTGCCTTTAGTTTTCACCCTTTCCTTTTGTTTATTTTTTCCATGCTTCTTTTTTCTCCTTGAAAGCTTTTCAGACTTCTTTATTTTACCAGAAGGTCTTGTTTACACCATTGTCAACCCTTTTCTTACTGCTAAAAGCTGTTGTCTTTTAAAGCTCTGCAAAGGATTAGTCTCTATCACAGGTCAGACAGTGACCTGTTAGGGCATAAATCTGGATGATAAGAGATTTGTCAATGCCAAGGCTGAAGTCTGCTGAGATAATTCTGGTACTTCTAACTTTCCTCTTTTTCTTTAATTCCATCTCTCATAACAAGAGCCAGCAGAGGTTGCTACCCATCTCTTTGACAAGAGACTTTGCTTCTGAACCCTTGTGAAATATGCTATTATGTGACAAATTTTGCTTTAAAGACACAGTTTACATTGAAGAATCCGATGATGAAGGTGGAATTGACAATGTTTTAGAGATGTAATGCCAAGGGTCTGTAACAAATATTGAAGTGCCGATATATTAAAACAAACTCAATCCCTCCTAAAAATCAAACTTTTTCATTATTACTTTCTGTTTTACATTAAATATATGTTTTTCATTGTCGTTATCTTTCTTTTTATTTATGAAGCATTAATGAAATACACTTTTTTTTTTTCTCTTCTTATCAATTAAAGGGTAATGTTTAACAAATGAACCTATAGATCTGTATCGACCAAATTTTTCGCCCAACCCTCAAGAAACCTAAAAAACGTGATGTGGCCTCTAAAGTAATTACGGACAGAATTAGTTTTTTCTACTGTAAAAATATAGAGAAAATTCTGTAGCAGCAAGCAACCATATGATCAGATATTAAAAAAACCAGTGAAAGGTCATCTAGTTAGGCTACTTAAGACAGTATAACTTCTAATGTTTACAGTTCTCCACATTCCTTATTTACAAGTTATTTGGTGAAGTATGATAATGATTTCTTTCCTAAAGGAGTAGTTAGATTTTGCTTGTTATTTGAAATTATTTTGTAGCTTTGTTTTAATTATATATTTTAATTTAACAAACTCAAAAATGTTATTTATATAATCACCAACTCAGAAATTAAGCTTTTCAACCTGTAGAATCCAGACTACCAATGTCAACAGACGTTGTCAACTTGATTATCTCTTTCATACTTTGAATAGAGGTCTTGTGGAGTAATCAATGGTAATGGAATTACAGGCCTCAGACCTCCCTTCCTCCCATGTTCCTTAACATAATATTATTTGAGTTTGGAATGAGTGAATTGTTTATTATTAGCTATAAATTGTTATGTGTTAATAGTACATAAATAATTGTTATTTTTCAGAAAAATTAAGAATTAAAGTAATTCCTACCCTACTCATTGCAGTAGGTGGTAAAACTAAGGATTACATTGTTGGATTCTCTGACTTGGGAAACTGTGATGATTTTTCAACAGAAGTGTTAGAATGGAGACTGGGAATAAGTGGTGTTATTAAATATGATGGAGATATCACTAAACCTATTAATAAAAATGAGAGTAAATCAAAAATTAACCGAATAAACAAGAAGACAATTAGAGAAAACTCCAGCTCCGATGAATCAGATTAACTAAGAAAATAAATACTAAAATATTATACTTTCACTATCAAAACTAAAATTTTCTCATTAGTATTAACTATTAATATTGGATGTTAAATAATTTATTGTATAACTTTATTCTTTCTACTAAATAAAATCAGTTTTTTTTTACTTTTATAACTTTCTTACTTTATTGTATTTATTTAAATATCTAATACATTATTTATATCTTAAAATTAATTTATTTGAGTTTAGAAATCCTTCCTTTTTTTTTTTTTTTTACATGTAATTTGAAACTCATCAAATTTAATACACTGAATGTTATGAATCTATTAATAAAGTCTAAATGGACCAGGATGAACTATCATTGTAACATCTAGCTATTTTATAGAGAAAGCGATTGAACAAAAATCTGAAATGGAATAGTGGTTTTTTTATTTTCACCACCATCCAATATTTTGGCCAAAGAATGTTGGCCATCATTGGAACTACATCAATTATGTGTTACAATAATCATAAAGATATATACAATTCAATAATTTTTAACAGGGTTATCAGTGCTTCATAAAATTCTGTATATCATCATGTAAAATACCAAGATAAAAAAAAAGCAATATAACATGCATTAAAAATATGTAACATGTATTTAGTTATTCTTCATAAAAATTCACAGTTCCCAATTTCTCTGTTAAAAATTGTTGCTCTTTTCCCTATCATCCCTTCTCCAAATGGCACATTTGTTTGGCAGTACTGTGAGAATCAATATGACAAGGGTTTTAAAGTTTAACGAAATACTTATGTGAGATTTTTTTCTCGCCAATGATAGTCACTTATCAGTACCTTTTGAAACCATACTAAACTGAAATAAAAATAAAAATAAAGTATGTATTGAATGTAATGTATACAGTTAGTAAAAAAAGTCTACATACACCACAATATAAATTCATTTATGAATTAATGTGCATCATTTTTGTATTAATTAAAGTTAAGTTTTTTTATTTTTTAATAAAATAAGATTTGTAGAAGATTAAATCGTGCTTATAATATGATTTCGGAATTGAATACCTACAAAATGTTTCATAATAAATTTTTGCCACTGTTTATTACAACTAATAAGTACATACACCTTAGTGTAATCCTTTGAATGTAAACAAACATTTAATTTGTAAACATTTAATTTGTTTACATTCATAAAGGTTTTCTGTAGTCTTACTTCCTAATTTAATCAGTTAGAACCAAAGCCAAGTGAAAGCAACAGCTCATAATGGAAATTCCTCGCGAGATTAGGCAATTAATAGTGAATCATAAGACCGCAGGAAAATCATGCGAAATCACGAAAATTGTCAATAAAAGTGTTTCGACGGTTCAGACTGTAATTAGAAATTATAATGCAACAGGTTGGATTGCAAGTAGGCCGAGATCAGGACGGCCAAAAAAGCTCCAACGTTGTCATGAGCGTGCTATTTTAAGGAGTGTGAACGAAAACCCTAAAATAAGTGCTCCTACATTGCCACTTATTAATTGCGGGATTACAACATTGAAGTAACACCTCAAACGGTACGTAATTCACTAAAAAAAAAAAATCTTAAATCACGAAGGGCTCGCAAGAAGCCTTTTATTAGTAAAGTTAACCGAGCTAAGCGTTTGGCATTTGCGAAAAGTTACCTTGATAAGCCTACCAGTTTTTGGGACAAAGTAATTTTCACAGATGAGTCCAAATTAAATATTTTCGGCCCTGATGGCAGCTTTAGAGTGTGGAGGAGAAAAAACGAGGCCATGAAATTGAAAAACTTATGCCCGACAGTTAAGCACGGAGGAGGAGGGATCATGGTTTGGTGCTCTATGGCTTCAGCTGGAGTAGGCAACTTGAAGATCATCGAGGGAATAATGGATTAATATGTATACATAGATATCCTAAAACAAAATCTGCGACCCAGTGCTATCAAGTTAGGCCTAGGATCAAATTTTGTTTTTCAACAAGATAACGATCCTAAACATCGTGCCAGAAGGGTCGAAGAATGGTTGCTGTACAATGCTCCACGCCAGTTAAGAACACCACCACAATCGTCTGATCTCAACCCATAGAGCACCTCTGGCAGGATCTTAAAATGAGGCTGCGGCGTCATGAAATAAAAAATTAACAGCAACTCCCAGAGGCCCTTAAGGAGGAATGGTTAAAACGGATCCAACTTTTACAAAAAAATAGTTAGCTCGATGAATAATCGCTTATGAGAGGTAATAAAAAATAAAGGAGGTTCCACAGACCATTAGAGAAGTTTTTGTTAATTAATTATGTTGATAATTATTTTCATTTGCCGTGTATGCAGACTTTTTTTTGTGATAACATATCGTTACTTTTTCTATATTATTTTTTATTGTGTTTATAAAATTTTTAAACAACTTTAAAATGTACCAAATTAATCAAAAGGGCCTGTATTTAAAAGGAAAAAATAAATAAATTGTTTCACTGTTTTTTCTCTTTTGCTTTTAACCCACATGTTCAAATTAATAATAAGTGTATACAGACTTTTTTTACTAACTGTAGATTAAAAAAAAAAAAAAAAAAAAAAAATGGAAACTAGCATGATCAGAAAATTAAATATCAGGAAAGCTTTTATTCAATAAATTGAACTCATATCTTAGACTTACGAATTATTTGAAATTTAATGGCCTTGGGTTCAAAAATAATTAAGAAAGGGATCAAAATCTGTTATACTGTTTTGAATTACTGTGATTTTAATTAACAGGATGCAAATTATTATGGTTGTACTTAAATGTAGGTAAATGGAAGTTCCCTAAGATGATATACAAAAATCCAAAAGAGATATCAGAATTATGTATGAATGAAGATGAATATTAATGTAATGTGTTCTAAGCTTCTTGTATGTACTCAATGGGATTTAAGAAACTTACTACCTATCTCAATTTATGACCATCATATATGCTCCCCTCCCTTCCTATGGTAGTAGAGTGAAAGGTTACTTATTGGATTTACCTTCCCTGAAATTGTTTGTTTGTTGGGGCTTAACGTCCTTATGTACTTCAAATAGGGCTGGAACTACAATGAAAAAATGAAAAAAAAATATTAACAGCTGTAAATGTATAAGTGTAGAGTCTTTATTTAAAGGAAGTAAATTAACTAAGATAGATTTATTGTATGGAGGTGTTGGTTATATCATGCATTCATGATATAATGAATTAAAACTCATTTAAATTTTTAAATAACTTTATTCAACAAATAATAGTAAAGCTCATTTTGTTTTACTTTTGGTCATATACATTCTAACCTCCATTTTACTGTTAAATAATTTTATAGTTTTTTTTTTTCTTGATAAATCTATGAATTGATAAATTGATTTAAATATCCATTAACAGACTAGAACTAAACTGTAGGTACTGCTTTTTTTCTCAATGGAAAAAAGGTTTTCAAGTATTTCGAATACAAAGGATTACTTCTTCTAAAAAATTATGTAAATAATTACAAATTAAGAGTTTATACTCATTTCAATTCACTCAAATAATCCTGAAGTACATACCTACTTATGAGATAAATTTTGTAAAATTTAGTTGTTAATATTATTCTAATAAGATAAATCTATCATTCTTCTCAATTTATTGTATGATGTTTCTAACTGTATGTACTAAAAAAAAAAAAAAAAAAAAAAAAAAAAAAAAAAAAAATCAACAAGCAAAAAACATTATTGTTACTATTAACTTTTATTATTTTTTCAAAACAAAACAATACCTAAAATGTATAAACTTAAATTACAATAATGACGTAGTAAATTACAATGTGGTACACCATAAGCTTAATTATCTTCCAAATTAATCGCTATTATGCTGTCCAGCAAGTTGCCTTTGCTCACTTTCACAGCTGTAATAAAATAAAAAGTAAGTCAAATAAATACAATTTACATTAAATAATTTTTATTCAATGATTTACAATGATATAGAAAAATAATGTATATAATAAATTATTTATTATTTCACCCAGAAAATATAATTTTAGTGAGTACCACTTAAAGTGGCTTTATGAAATGCAGTAACCTATTTCAGGAGACAAGTTTAAAATAAATAAGGAAAACAGATCTAAAAACAATATGATACCTTTATACATAATTTTTTTTTTTTTACAATAACAGCTTTTTTTATGAAAAGGATGTTGGGTTCACAATTTTAAAATTATAAATTAATTTTAATAAAGTTCGAATCTTAAACAATGAAGGGAATAATAATAGAAGAATTTTCCTGGAAAAATTGCATATTATAGACATTATTTAATATGCTTCTATTTTCCCTACCTTTCAATGTAGCTGTCTCTCTAAGTTACGGGAATTCTAGTAGTCCAAGAGTCGAGGCCAAATTTCGTGACCTATTTGAAGAAAACTTTTAGTCATATAGCCATAAAATATCTACCCTCAGCAATCAATTTGCAGTTGTCTGCCTACTCAAAGTGGAGGCGTTTCAAAATGGTGACCACCGAAAGGGGGTAGCAAATATCTAAAAATGGTATTATTTGAATATGATTTATTTCAAGCACATAAGAAGCTCCACACCCCCCCTAGATGCCAAAAAATGTTTGCTGAAATTAAGAGCAGGTGTCGCACCTGCAGACAAAATTCAAAATCAACATTTTATATAGTCCAAAAGTGCACCATTTGAAGATGATTTATTTCAAGCACAAGAATCTGCATACCCCTTGGATTACAAAAAAACGATGTCGCCAAAATTTGGAAGGGGTGTTGCACCGGCAAACAAAGTTCAAAATCCATGTTTTTTTAGTCCAAAAGTGGACCATTTGAAGACAATTTTTTTCTAGCACACAAGAAACTGCATACTGCTTAGAAGACAAACTTTGCCTAAATTTGGAAAGGGCGTTGCATCGGCAAACAAAATTCATAACTCACATCGTTTTCGTCCAACACTGAACTTTTTGAAGATTTCCTTTTTTATTTGAGCTCCAAGTAGTTTTTCACCAGAATAAATGGAACTAATTATATCGGCAGAATTTGTTCTACCTACATACACTACAATTTGATTATTTTAATATAAAATAATCTTGTTTAAAAATTTTATTGTTACAAATACCAATATATGAACAGTAATCAAATAAATGTTTTATATTTTTTAATATAAAAATTTTTCCAACTGGTTTACAGCAGATTTTTTTTATGGAGTTTTTGTGCACCCTGAATCTATGTTGTATTTTGAGTATAATGAAAGTATTTTTATTAATGTTAATTTTACTAGCATACAGAACTACAATGTAACATTAAAAAATCATTTCTCTTTCTTAAATGAGAGCTAAGAAAAACAATAAAACATGATTTAAAATTTTTTTTTCTTGATTCCCAATGCTCATTGGCGGCTATAACTCTACTTTTGCACTATAATAGGTCCCTACTACCCAAACAAAAATCAGCATTCAAATCTGTGAGTTACAAGTCAAAAAGTTTCCTTGTTAGTATTATCAACAAATGTTTGTAGAGTACCAGCCAAAACTCCTTTTCAAGATTTGATATGCTTATTTTTGCAAGAGGAGTGAACTTACTATCCAATAAGGCTGAATTTTTTGGCATGAATGTGTTGCAATTTCCACAAATTCAAGAGATAATATTTTAACACTTAAAAATTCAGCCTAGCAAGGTAAGAATTACAGTAAAGACATTACACACAGAATAGTTTGATAAATATTATGCTAATAAACACCATGATAATGGCCAATGGTAATAAGGAAAAAAAACAGGGAGCTGTATCAGTGCAGTGACTTCAGCATCTATGTGCTTATCAAGTTTAAAATATTAAAATGATCTGGCCATGTTATGAAGATAAGTGATGAAAGAATGATCAAAAGACTTAATGTGAACATTCCTGATGATGTGCCGACGGTGGTAGGCCGAAGAATTGATTTAGGGATGTTGTAGAACAGAATCATTGGTAAACTTTCTTTCTTTTAACGTAAACGTTTCTTATTGCCCAAACATGAGGCACAGAAAGATGGCTGGCATCCATTAAGTAGGCTAAAGATAGCTTTTAGAGTCTATAGTGCACATAGCAGAAATAGCAGTAAATTGTTTATTTCAGCTAACAACTATGGCTTATTACCTGCAGGTATGTTTCTTGAATACATAACCAGTGTTGCAATCCTTGACATTCAAGCATTGACAGGAACATGAATTGGAATCCCAAAATTTCAATTTAGGATCAGCTTGCATGCACTTTTCTTCCTCATCCTTATTAATACAGACACATTTACACTGCTGTTTTATATATTTTTGAAGTGAATTACAATCCTGAGAAAACATAATTCATAATATTAGTTTAAATATGACAAAACATTAAAAAATAATATTTACACATTTTGCATAATGTATAATTTTATAAATATCTACATGCTTATATTCATTTATTCAAGCATCACTTATCGAAGTTTGAATATTTTGAATTTTTTGTATGAACTTTTGTATCAATTTCAAAGTATAATACGATTTATTCATGTTAAAACTAGGGGGATAATCATTTTAAATGTTTCTAGAATAATCTCCCTATGATTTTTGAGCCTGAAAATTAGTTGAAATGTAGTGAAGATGTAGTGAAGACTGTTAGTCATAAAATCAGTACTGCTAATTGTTTTTTGTTATGCATAAAAACTAGAAATTGTATCTTTATACATAGTTTTCAAAGTTTTGTAATTAAACCCATTGCAATTTAATGTTTCACTTGTAAACCACAAAATTGGGGGCAGTCCAAAGGGAAATATTTCAGGATGATATCGAAAAAAAAAAAGGACCCTCCATAGGGGAAAAAACACACTGTTAGTCAACCTTTTGCCAGAAACCAATTAAGAATACTTTAACATATGTTTTTTTTATTTAAACCATTTTACCCTACACCCCTCAGCGAAACAGGAATTTAGATTTTGATGATGATGACCAAAATATGATATACTCTATATATAGACCAGTCATACGTTTTGTAATATTGTGGTATTTCAGAGGGGGGATTTATCCCAGTTTCATTCTATAGTGCAGGGTTCAGTGTCTTCTCAATGAACCTTCAACAGATATATAGATGTGACTTTGTTGTGCAACCAATCACTTATTACATTTATTCACCTGGAAACATAGATGCAAGAAGAAATAGGGGAAAGTGTTTCAGTAGTCTTGATTTTTGAATCCATCATGTTTTTTGGTTTTCTGATCACGAATCTGAGGTTCAAAAATTTAATGTTGCATCAATTTTGACTATATATGAAATTAAAAGTGATGAAGTCTTCTCAAAAATTCGTAAAATGTTTGAAAGTTTTATATATATATATATATATATATATATATATATATATATATATATATATATATATATATATATATATTCAAGTATATATAACAAGAACAGATAATATATATATATGAAAAAACATGGAATTGATGACTTAGAGATTATAGGGCATTAATTTATTAATTGTTGGTTTCTTTTTTCATAACTGAAAACATTCCATATGATGTGCAGTTTTGAATTGATAAATCTATCCACTTTTTTTTAGAAAAAACAATTTGAACAGAAAAAAAAAATATAGTCTCACTATATTTTTGTAATAGTGTACATCATTTTATAAATTGATTGAATATACTCAATCAATTAATATAGTAAATCACTATCAATAAAATATTTGTATTATTACTTTGAATAGATTATAATTTTATTTTATATTACTTTATTTTTAGTATTATTTTATAATGATATGGCAGTTTATAATCACATAGGTAAAATAATAAAGTGAGGAAAATTAACGGAAAGATGTGGGTTAGTAATTTCAGAAAAGGTAGCTTGAATAATAAAAGATTTATTATATAGAATCACTTTGGTGTATGGAGCTGCGCAAACTATTAAGTCAGAATCTAAAGTATGAAGGGTGAATAATAGAACTCTAAGTGAGAAAACTAAGGATATGAAAGGTTTTCTAATTTCAACAACTTGGAAGAGAATAACACAACACCAAGTATGTACTGCCACTGAAAAATAGGATAAAGGAGAATTTACTCGTCATTCCAACAGATGATCCATCTGTATCTCATTACAACATAGCACCAGGGAACCCTTCATAGGAATATAACAAAATAATTCATCAGTACCTCCAGCCTACCAGAAATCCCTCCATTTACCAGAAAAGAATAATCACAGTATAGTAGGTATTTTGAGGAGTGAAGTCAGGGAATATTAAATCATTTTTAAGGATAACAATGAATTTTCTAATTATCATGGAAATATGGTTATTTATAACAGATCTTGATCAAGCCTAACTTGAAAGTTTTTTTTTTTATGGGATACAGTGAATAGGTAAAGTAAGAAATAATATAGCAGAGAATTATGGAGTTGCTAGGGACCAGTAATGATGCCTTGTGTTCTCTACATTAAGCCAGAACTTATTGCAAAGATGCCAAGAGTAAATGGTTTTTTTAATCAAAATTAAAAGGATGGTGATTTTTGTTAATCTATGAAGGAAATTTCAACAGCATTGATGAGATGGAAAACCTTATTGGAGTCATGTTCCAATATTATGTACATTGATCTACATTAGTCTATATTTTTTAATAGTATGCCTTATTCATTAATTAGTTTAATATAATTGATCAATTTATATAGTTAATCTCTATAAATAAAATATCAATATTATCATTGTAAATAAAATATTATTCACTATAATATGGCAGTTACAATTAAACAGGTAAAATAATAAATAGATGAAGGTTAACATATAAAGGACAAATTAAGAAAATTAAGAGGACAATGAAAAGCTGAAAGTGCAATCATCTTTTTAGTGGATTTGATGGATTGGATAGAATTGAGATAGATCTCAACTGGAGGAAAGGGTATGTCAAGGGTATGAAAGGGACTTGTGTATTGAGAGAACAAAAACTCATTTCCAGGCAATTGGAAAATAAAATTATGGCAGAAAGAATTAAATATGTGTAAAATGATAGGAAGAATGGTGGAAATGTAGAGCTAGATAATTGTTTACAGGAATTTGATCTGGATAACATTGGACAACATTGTACCTAAGGATGCAAGAAAATATAATATGATTAGAAATAGTCGTAGTCCGAATCCGAATGGAGTTTGCGGAATTGAAAAGGATGAAGATGCAGATAAAAGTGCATAAGCAATCAGACCGTTTGGCTTCTAAGAATTCAAGTTTTCTGAGTTTTTCCACTACAAAAAAAAAAAAAAACACACCAAGATATTCTCAAGTCACAATAAAATAAAATTTGAACTACATAAAATCAAAGTAAATATGTTGAAATTTGGGGACTTGTATTGAGGAGAGGGGCAGAGTGGGCCTGGTACAAAAGTTCCAGGTTCCAATCCCAGCTAGGCAGGTTGAAATTTATTTGAGGCAGACCCACAGAATTCATTATGACCTTCCCTATAGGGCTAAAATATATTGGTAACTTGGTGGATAATCCTTTCTTCCTCCCTAGTTGGAATAGATATGGACATGTCTGTTTTAGGAGGGAGGGAATTTCATAGGGTGGTAAGGGCAAGAAAGGAATTCTGGAATGGTACTGTTCTTTGGAAAGGAGAGCTTGAATTCAGAACATTGTAAATATAGGACAAACGAAGATTAGGAATGACACGATGAAGAAATATACTAAGGAGATATAGTAAATGTCCAATTGTTATTACTGTAAGCAGATTGAGGAAGAAAATGGCGGGAAAAACGAAATAGTTTGAGGGTTCTTATTGATCTTAGGGTTATTTGGGTAATGCGATGTTTCCTGAAGGGAGATAGATCAATAATAATTCCCAAGTTTTTGAAAGAGGAACAGAAAGTAATGGGTACCGTTAAGGTTTAGTGTAGGGAAAATGGAATTGGATCTGATAAGGGGACAGCTATTACAATCGCCTGTTTTCTTTTTTAGCTTTAAATTATTCGTGTAGGCCCTGACCAATATATTCTGTCGAGATCTTCTAGAATTTTAGTTTATCTTATAATAATAATATTGATAGGGTATTAGTTAACTGAGAAGTATTTATAGATGTAGTTAGTTGGGGTATGCAGTCTTAGATACACCGCAAATAAAAATAAAGTCGAAACGTCGGCATAATAAATTAAAATTTATTTTTAATTATTGGAGTATTTATTGGATTGGATTATTTATAGGAATTATTGGACTCAACCGATTGATCGAAGAACAATTGAAAAACTTTAATGATTTTATTATGGAAACAGGTTTGAATGGTCTAAGGAATCAATAGTGTAGGGAAATCTAGAAGAATAAGAACGGTTATTTTTTTTTCGTTTATGGCAGCCTGGATATGGCTAGGGATTTTGCCTAGTGCGGTTTCCGTGGAATAGCTGGGGCGAAAACCAAAGTTTAGGTCGTCTGGTGAAACTGGGAAGAGTGTAATACCACAACAACCCCCAGTTGTCCAAGAGCCAGCCACAAGCAAATTTAATCGGAAAGGCATGAATTTGTTTCCTAATTCATTTTATAGTATCATCTGCCTTGAAATAGAATATCGTGGTCTGGCAG
This sequence comes from Euschistus heros, assembly GCA_003667255.2. NCBI lineage: Eukaryota > Metazoa > Arthropoda > Insecta > Hemiptera > Pentatomidae > Euschistus > Euschistus heros. The sequence goes on along the minus strand of RCWM02000103.1, from coordinate 805,881 downwards.
CCTGTATCTGTCGGAACGGGGTGTGGCACGCGCTTAAAATCCCCCTAAATTGCAAAATATAATTGGAAATACATGCACTTGAGTTAGGTCTCATTTTTTAGTGGTTAGATAAAATCGAAATCTAGTGCGATTTTTTTAGTACACCAAAAACCTAAATTTCTCAGTTTTTTTATTTTTTGCTTATGACTCAAATTAGCTCTAATTTGAAACCTAAAAGATGCTTCTAGGTCTAAAAGTTTTCTAAGAAACAGTGAATGATTGGAAAATGGAAAAATCGGATTTGGTGAGAAAATCATATAGGCTGGTTTGAAAAGGGCGTTAGTCGGCAGGAACCAGCCTATTAAATTTTTAATTTATTAATATATTTGTATACGCATCTATTTCTGTATTTAAAAAGATTTATCAATACGAGGAATTTCGCTGTGAGGAATGTTCTTCTTTCTGGTTCTCCGCGAAAACACGTTTGTCGGAACTCTGTTGGCTATAACTCCGAAACTATTTATCCGATCCAAAATTTCTTCTTTTCATCTGAAAGCTGATTAAATTTACTTTCAAATGGCACATGTTTTGGCAGTTTTGTAAAACCAGTACTTTAATCATTATACGGCCGAGAACTTGATTCTTAATAGAAAAATTTCAAATGTTGTTAAAAATCACCATTTTTAGAGAGCTGTATTTCCACAACCAATTAATCTACAGAGCTGGGATTAGACTTAAATTGACACGAATTTAGTGCTCTTTAATATTGTAAACATGATATGCCAAGCAAATTTACTTATTTTACGAGATGTAAGCGAAAAAATGGAAGTGCTAAAATTTCGCGGGTTTTCGAGTACTATAAAAATCGCACTAGATTTTGAGGGTTGCAAACTTGAATTTCAACTACTCTTGTGGGTCCTAACAACATATTAAAAAAATGGTAGATAAATATTTATTTTTCACTTTTCGGGTAAGTTTCCAGCGACATAAAAACCGGTCTGACATGTTTCCACCAGTTTCCGACTGCCAGACCACTCGATTCGTGTTTAGAATGGGGAACACTAAAAAATGAGACCTAACTCAAGAGCATGTCTTTTTAATTAGTTTTTGCAATTTTGGCGATTTTAAGAGCGCGCCACTCCCCCTTTCGACGGATACAGGCGGCTAGACCACGATATCTTATTTCAAGTAAGATGATACTATACAATGGGTTAGGAAACAAATTCATGTCTTTCCACTTAAATTTGCATGAGGCTGGCTCCCAGTCTAGAGGTTGAGAACCGCTGCAGCGGCTCCAGCGCGCTGGGTTAAAGTATTGGGCAGGATAGAAGTAGTGAGTGATATTTGGAATAGCTCATGGGAGGATATTGACGAAACCAGATATGAACAATTCATAGGTCCAGCCAAGTGCCAGAACAGGACTTAAAACTTAATTTTAGGTTATCACTGACTACTTAATTAATGAAAACTGATTTCTAAAGATTGCATTGCCTTATTCTTTATGAGTGATATTCATAGAAAAAAGGATAAATAATTATATTATTTGTTAATTATCCCACAAATTTCACACATTTTGTTCTTCAAAAAATATATTTATATTACTTCCAAGAATATATTTATTTTAGTTGTAGATTTTAATTCAGTTATCTTAATTATTTATTTATTTGATGGAGGTTTTTGTTTTTTTTACCATATTTAAAAAATGTATCGTAATTGTTAATTAACCTTGTATTGTCAATTGTATTGTTACCAAAACATGTATTAACTAATATGTTACAAAACTGTAAATTGTTAAATTTCATTGGAATAAAACTCTTTATTATTATTATTATTATTATTAATAATAAGCAATTAATAATTTCACTTTAAATAAATAAATAAATAAAAAAGTTCTTTATTTATTCTGGGACCTTAAGTCCCTTAAGAATAAAAAATAATGTACAATCAGGGGGCCTACAGAGCCTCAAGATGGTTATGAAATATTATTAAATATAATAAAATAGTAATTAATAATGATAACAAATAAAGGTTAAACTTAGAAATATTGACAAAAACAAAAACAGAAATATTATGATTCATTGTATGAATCATTTATGTAGAAACAATTAAAATTTCTTGTACATAAACTTTTATATTTTATAAGACTATTAAGTGGCTAATGACAGTTTTCATGGATCTGGATGGACAGTAGGTGGTTAAATAAGTGATATTTGAAGGTGGAAAGGGTGTTTGAGTGGCGAATGGTGTAAGGGATGGAGTTCCATAGGGACGAGGATCGGATTAGGAATGATCTGTAGAAGGCAGCGGAGCAATGAGCAGGAGTGTACAAATCTGATGGGCGAGAACGGGTTTGGAGGGTAAGAACAGAGGATTTGAGCTGAAGGAGTTGAGCAATGTAAAGTGGGCGTTGGGATTTCACTGTTTGGTAGAGAAAGGATGCCAAAAAATACTGGCGACGGTAGGAAGGAAAGAGCCACTTTAACTCCGCGTAAAATATTGAAACATGGGCGTTCCTGGGGATCCCGAAAATAAAACGAATGCAGCAGTTAAACAGTCTTTTGAGTCTGGCCTTAAGATCACCAGAAACGCCCCCATACACAGCACAGCAATAGTCGAAGTGGGGGAAGATAAGGGAAGTAACAAGTAATTTGCGGGTTTCGATAGGAAGAAGATGGAGAACGTAATTCAGACGTTTTAGGATTGGGATGGTGCGACGGGAAATTTCGGATACATGGTTTTTCCAGGATAGGTTTTGATCGAAAATGACTCCGAGATTTTTGACTGAGATGTAGAATTTGATAGGATCACTGCTCAGGAAAATTGTGGGAATAGGAGGCATGGTTTTCAGGAGGTAACTCGAACCTATTACAAGCGCTTTGGTGGTCTTTTCAGTATTTAAATTCAACTTGTTCGTCACTGCCCAGTTATAGATTCGATCCAAGTCTTCCTGGATTTTTCTAGTAGCTTGCAGTAGGTCAGAATTGGGAAAGGATAAATAGATTTGGAGATCATCTGCGTAAAGGTGATATCGGCAGTGATGGATGGAAAGGGGAAGATCATTAATGTAAACAGAAAAGAGTGTGGGTGAAAGTGAAGATCCCTGAGGAACACCATAGGAGAGAGGCAGGGTCTTGGACGGAGGTTTATTTGGAATGACTACATACTGTGATCGGTCGGAAAGGAAGGATTTAAACCAAAGTAAGGCAGATTTGGACAAGGAGAGGTTTCGGAGTTTGGATAGAAGGATGTTGTGGTCAACATTATCGAAAGCTTTTGAAAAATCCAAAAGAATAAGGATGGTAATCTCTTGGCGATCAATTGCGGTGTGTAAATCTTGAGATATTTTCAGGAGGGCGGATTGGGTGGAGTATCCGGGACGGAAACTGGATTGATATGGACTAAGGAGGGAGCGTTCTTCTAGGAAATCTGAAAGTTGGGACTGAACGATCCGTTCCAGTGGTTTGAATAGGTTGGAAAGGAGGGAAATCGGACAGAAGTCACTAGGGGAGGCGGGATTGGGAATTTTATTCAAGGGGCGGTCTAGTGCTGCTTTCCAAGAGGAAGGAAATATCGAGTTTTGAAGGGAAAGGTTGTAAATATGGTAAAGGATAGGAATAAGTGCGGGAAGGCATGATTTGATGAGTTTAAATGGAATATTATCGGGTCCATGATCATTTGTGCGGGATTTTTTAATGACCGAGAGTATGTCATCATAGGACACATGGGAAAAGAAGAAATTGGTTGAATCAAAGTTAGGTTACGTTATTTCCGCTTCGAACGGAGGGTTTGGAGCTAATGAAATGAAATGTTGATTTAGTTCATCGGGTGAAACAGGAAAGGAGTTGCAGTTGGGTTCAGGAAAGGTTAGTTTTCTTAGGATTTTCCACTTGGATTTAGAATCGGGAGCGGAAGAAAGGGCATTATGCATGTATTTAGATTTAGAGTATCGGATGGCGGATTGGGTTTGGTTACGTAAAATTTTGAAGGTGGTGTAATCTGATGGCAATCGAGTTCGACGAAATTTGCGTCTGGCTGCTTCCCTTTTTTTCATCAGCTCTCTAATCTCTGCTGTCAGCCATGGAGCAGGAGGACGGTGCATCATTAGTGTTTTCAGAGGAGCATGGGTATTTAAAATTGAATGAAGGTTTGCGGTGAGGGTAGAGATCATCGATCTCTCGATGGCTCAATCGAGGTAAAGGAATATATAGTATCCCATGGGATGGAGTTGAGGTCAGGTTGTACGGATTCGAATGACAGGAGGTCAAGATTGCGAAAGGAAACAACTGTTGGGACAAAAGATTTGGTTGGTAAATCATACGAAATCTGGATTAGATCATGTGAGGAGAGAAAAGGAACCGGGTGATGAGATGATGAAAGAATGTTATCGGTGGAGTCAGTGATAAACAGGTCAAGCCAGGTATCTGAGTATTGTGTGTGATGGGTAGGAAGAAAAGGAACCAGATAAAGATTAAGGGAATGGAACAAATTGATGAGGAAAGATTTATCATACGATACCATATTGCTGTTAAAATCACCAGAGATTATGACGCTGGAGTAGGCTGACGTTAATTGGACTAGAGAGGTTTCGAGAGCGTCATCAAAGGGAACATGGGGAGGTCGGTAGACCACAGCAAATAGTAAAGGAGATGGAGTTGTTGATATTTCCAGGAATAGGTATTCAACATGAGGGAAATCTGGAGATGGTGATTGGAGAAGGATTTTAGCATTGAGACTATTGTGGATAAATACCCCTACACCCCCGCCCCTTCGGTCAGATCTATCATGGCGTAGGAATGTGTAGTTAGGGATGGAGACATAGGAAGAAGGGATAAACGGTTTTAGCCAGGTCTCGGATATTGCTATAATGTGGTAAAAATTATCATGGAAATATATAGAACTTATATAGAAATATATAGACTTTAATATAGAACCAATTTTACAACGCCAACCAGGGTCGGAACTAGGAGATTTGTCAGAGGGGCTAAGATCAGTTTGCCCCATTCCATCCCAATCCCGCCCTAGTCCCGGGTCTGACACAGTTATAACCGTTATAAGTTACTAGCATAATAAGAAATAAATAGCCTAGTATTTTTATTGTTCATTTCACGATTACATGGTATTACTAATGCCTAAATACAGCTCATCTTTATAGTATGAATTTTTATTGATTATTCCTTCGATTATCAGACAGTTTATTATTGACTATTGGTGTCTGATGATTGAGAGACAAGATCTTATCCAACCAATCAACTAAAACTCTTCATAATTTCATTTTATTACAACTTGCAGCTGAACAAACAATTAAATATTAAAATTATAAAAAAATAATTCTTACTTTTTCTTTAACAATGCAATCACATTTGCATTTTAGGTGTTTTTCAACTTTGACTATTTTTGTTACATCTGACATTCGTTGACCAGTGTATTTACGGATCTTCACCTGAAATTTTGATAAAAACATATTTATTAATTGATTGCGTAGTGTTTTCCACTATAAAGATGTGGATAATAATGAAATAGCAGCAGATACACAAGTATTATTATACAAACTAATGTATACTGACATATAACATTTTATTAAACAACCATTGAATATTATTATAACAACTTTTTTTTTTTTTTTTTTAATTATACAGTTGTATATTAAATTAAACCTGTGAGGGAGGGACTGGTCTGCAGAATCCGCAAGAATAGAGAGGTTTATGCGCTTTTCAAAGAATCTAGTGTTGTTAGGATAATAAAATTAGGAGTACTAAGCTGAGCAGGACACGTAGACCGCATAGAAAGATCTGAGATCCCGATAATAGTTCTTGAAGAGTTGGCAGACCGAAGTTGAGATGGGTGGTCGGTGTAGCAGCTGACGCGAGGGGCCTGCTGGGAGTCTGGAATTGGAAAGCGGTCGAACAGTACAGGGATGAATGGAGGAAGCTCAATGAGGAGGCCAGGACCCTGAAGGGTTGTTGAGCTCTCTCTCTCCGTTTTCTCCGTCGATGTTTGGGCTTGTGTATGCTTCGTTACAGCCACACGTTAGACACGTTTTACGCAACACTTCAGCACCAACAGGCTGTTTATGCATCCCTCTGAGATTTTCAGGGCACACCCTTTTACTCTTGTACGTCTCTAATTTGGTCCGCACCCTTTTTTATGACGTAGTAGAAAAATCCGCTTCGCTCTTCTCTAGTTTTGGGTTGACTACCATTATCCGATCGCATCGCTGTCTCTCCCGTGGTCCAAATAGCACCTCGAATGGCGTAGACCCCGCTTCTGTATGGAGAGAGAGAGATTGATTGAACGTCACTAATGCCTTTGGCATCTAGCTTTGGGTTAAGCCCCTCGTCAAGATGGAAAATGTGAAGCTGATTGCTGAGGGCACTGGGCAGCCTCTGTTTTTGGTGTGCCCTACTGATGCATATGAACATATAAACTGTATCAACTGTATCAGTTCCTTCCTTAAACTACCGTTACCAAACTCGCGGCCGCCGTCCGACTATATTCTATCGGGCATACCATAGAATTGAAATCATTCATCAAGTTTCCACCGATATTTCCTCTTAAATGTATTTTCATGAGAAATAACATTAATTTTATACAACTCAAATATATTTGGAAAATCTACTCTATATTAAAAATGTATATTAACAGCACTAATGTTCAGTTCAGTCTGTCATAAAATCTAATTTTAAAATAGAATGTTTACATTTTAGAAAAAGTAAAATACTTGAAAAGACCATTATAATATTTTAGATAAGCTTAAACGTAATTATCTATAAAATAATGACCATACTGTTACCCGCATATTTAAAATCTCAATTTCGGTAGGTTGGCATGAGATTAACTCTTCTTGTGGGCAACATCCTCCACAACGATTTACCCTAGTACAGCTTGGAAAATACTGCAATGATAAATCTTCTCCTGTTCTAAGAGACACTACTTTGGGTTCTGGAATGCATCTTGCTGGAAGAGGAAGAACTGTAGCATCTGAAATTAAATAAGCAATTAACACCATAAATTACTTTAATTTAAAAAAATTATATATATATATATATATATATATATATATATATATATATATATATATAATAAAACATAAAGTTAGCTACAGTACAAGTATATAACAACATGTATTAGAATAATAAAAATATATATAATTACAGAATATAGAGGAGTATGAAACTACTTACAATGTTGATGGTGGATATGGTATCAACTAACTAAATTCTAGCAATTCTAGTACACAACTGACCTGGGGAATTTTTGAAAAACAGTTAAAAGGTTTGGGAGACAATTTCCCAACTGGTGGTATTCCCAAAGTATTTCTAACACATGTTGTTATATACTTGAACTGTAGATAACTTTATGTTTTGAAATAACTTGTATAACATATATAATTTTATTGTAACCTGTTTTTTCACTGTAGGGCATGATTATGAGATCAATATAGTCTCGAAACGTCGCCAAAATAGTTGTTTTTATTTATTGACTGAACCTCAAGAACCTTACTAAACATTTAATAGTAACAATCAAGAAATTTATCCACATATATATACATATATGTATACAGGGTGAGTACCTCTTAGTGTAAAAAAAAAAAAAAAAAAAAATTGGGCGAAACTAGATCAGAAATGTAGAAAAATACCTCGGACCTCCCTCACCTTTCTATTCCAATCTGTTGCAGTTATACGATAAATCAAAGACTTTTTGGAGGAAACCATGTTTTTTTACCATAAAAAAATTCAAAAGCTAACAGAAAAATTTAGTTCTATGTTCATTATTATTGGGTTTTAAACCTTACATTGAAAATCAAATAAAATAAATCTTGATAATAAATAAATAAATGTAATAACATAAGATCCTCTGATCTGGTGTCGCTTTATTGACAGTTTTCATTTATTTCCAATTAAACAATAATTTTTTTCTTTGCTTTTTATTTCTATGTAGAGTTTATTATGTTTAAAATGCACATTTCCATTAAGAGATCATCATAATGTTTTATTTACACAAGTAACTGTTTTGTATGCCAAATGAGAACAAAATGTTTTTTCGGTTTTGAAAGTAAATTTCTCCATGTAATCACAACAGAATCATTGCTTTCAACATATCATTCGAAATCTGATTAAATTTGCAAGTTTTTTTGAGATTTGCAGTTTTGTGGATAGTTTTTTTTTTTCGAAACACGGTGAGCGTTGAAGTAATATAAGACATTGTAACTACCTTAAATAAGGTGAAGATCAAGCTGATCATTAGGTCACAAGTTTGTAAAATTCAAGGTTACATGTACTCTGCTCTTATAGAAAATTTAATGCTAAATCCGAAATTTTTGCCAAAGTTTGAAAAATATTTGAACAAAATGGAGATATTACAGCTTTTATGGTAAAAAAGTATAATCTCTGATTTATCGTATATCTGCAACTGATTGGAATAGAAAGCTCACGTCTGCGGCATTTTTAGACATTTCGAAGAGGTACTCACCCTGTATATATATATCTTTATGTCTAACGTTGACTTGGCCACTCTAAAGCCAGCTTGATAATCTCATAACGCTCATTTAGCATATGGCAACAACCTTTGATACATGATCCCAGGCTTTATAGATATATGGAAGCAGTTATATCCTTCTATAGTTACTGCATTCGAGTGAACCATATTTCTTGTAAATAGGGAAGATCGTGGTGAGTAACCAGTCTTTGGGCGAAGTTTTCTCGGTCCAAACCGTTTAAATCATGTCTCGTGGAGCTTTTACCAGTTCATTACCGCTATGGTTGTATAATTCTGCTTGTAAATTAACATACCCTGGCGCCTTATTACTCTTTGACCTTTCTATGGCACCTAGAATGTCAATTATGCATAGGATGAAACAATTACTTTAGATCAGGGGTTTCTAAACTATGGCCCGCGAGCCAAATCCGGCACGCCAGTGACATCAATCTGGCCCTCGACAGTAATTTGTAGTTGTGGACCTATTTTAGTAGTACTAATTATTAAAAGATATTTAAAGTGCTCATCGGTTTGCAAAGTTGAAGTTCTGGGGCTAGTTTTTCAATGTCGGTATTATAAGGGTGAATGAAAAATTTTATTCGCAATGACATCAAAGACTGAGAAACGAGTACTGATCAAAATTTATATTCAAAGCTTCGACTGCAAAATCTACGGAAAACTAGTTTCAGTACTGAGGCTGAATAGTTCACATTTTTTAAAGCGTGTGAAACACTTTTTACGGAATTGTGATTGAAACAGTATTATTTTCTACTGGAACGTTTTGATGTAAGTGTATAAATCAGGTAGAAGCTGGTTTTCTCCTTGCAACCTTAAATTTAGTTCGTTTATATCTTGTGTTAAATCGACGTAGGTAGAATGATAACTTCCACAGCCATTCCCTATTTTGTGATTCGGATGGATTACGATGAATTTCATTTAAAATATTTTTATCTCTCCTCGAAGTTCAAACAAATGCACTACCTATTTCCGCGTGTAACCACCAGATGTCTTCTAGTGTCGTGGTCGTAACAATACAGTACAACACAATAGTGATTGAAGTAGCGATTTTAGCAACCGTATGCTCGCTCAGGGCGCGTTCTCGGTCACCGTTCTAGAAAATATAGATACTGACAGGAAAATTAAAAAGGTGCAGGCCCTTGGAACCCTTCGGAGTAATCAGTGATCAAACCGAAGGCTGGCAGGTTTCGAGACCCCTGCTCTAGATACACAAGCATATCCAGTATGCTTATCGATTTAAATCTCCCCGCAGTTAACTAAATCTTTCAGTCACAAACAAAATATTTTTTTATAGCTGCTATATCCGAAAACTCCTGAATTCAGGTTTTAGGAAACTAAATCAACAATGCAATTTTTATAATGAATAATATTATACCATGACAAAAAAAAAAAAAAAAAAAAAAAAAAAAAGGTGTAATATAAGACCAAAAATGGTGTAATTATTATATATATTTATATTATACACTACTATTCAAATCGCATTATCTGGTTTGTATCATAATTTCACCATCGCCTAATATTATTACAACTTCTTCTTCTTAATGGCATGATAGACGCATGAAGCAGTCCTTCACCTACCTTCCTATAATCGTCCCGATCAGCAGCACGCCTCAGAGATATCTAGCAGAATTTTATGTCCTCAGAGACGCCGTCATAGCATTTTCTCTTGGCTCTTTGCTCTTCCGCGAGGTCTCGCTCCATCTTGTGGATCATAAAACAACTTTCGACATGTTATGCATTCACCCATTCGGTAGAAGTGCCCCATTCATTTCAGTAGTTGAATCTTACGAAGATCATTAATGGTAAATCACCAAACATATTGTATATTATTTCAGATATTTTGTCAAAGATTATTAGTTCATTTATTTTAGTTTTTACCTTTTCAGATTGTTCTTACAATGTATATTACTTTGTAGCAATTGTTCCTAGCAGTTCTTCTCCAAATACCTTTTCCTTTGCTCTTACCTACCTCCGCACATTATCCTTTATTTTATCAATATGAAGAACATCCTATTGTCCTGTCATGTTAACTTTCAATCCTTTCCTGCACATTTTGATGAATTTCGGGATTATTTCCTTCATAATTTCTACCGTTTATTAGAACTTCTACCACTTTCATAATTTCTTATTGCCATCTCGGAAACCTGGCTCAAACCACATATTCCCTCCTCATCAGTATCCATTCCTAATTATATTATCATTCGTCATGATCGGGCGGTCGTGGCGTTGGATTGTTCGTTCATGACAGTAGAGGGTTGAAATTTTTTTCAAATCTCCATCAACTGACACATCTCACCTAGAATATCTAATTTGTTTTCTCTCCTTTATGTTACAGTATACCGTCCTTCTCAAATTTGGCCTAACTTTCGAATCCTCACTTTTACCTATACTCCCGCTTACAATAACATAATAATAGCTGGTGATTTCAATACAAATCTCCTCACCGTTTCTCCTGATGAAAGTTATCTTATGGACTTCGCTTATTCTCTTAATCTATTCATTGTACTTTTTGAACCTACTCACCATACCCACTTTTCAGAAACGCTACTCGATCTAGTTATAGTGATTCTCCTCAAAACTTACTTTCCTTTTCTCAAAACCAAATATCCTTCCTCTCATGCCACGATCTTATCTAAAACTCCTACAAAATTTTCACACCTACGATCCTCATTAAGGAAATTTCCTGGCGCAATCTTGATTCTGTAACTCCAGAAAATATAAACCCTCTACTAGACTCATTATCCCTTTCCGTTGAACCAATCTATTCTTCCCAGTCCATGAAATGGTAGAATGCCTTTCATCTCATCATCTTGCATGTCTTAATCATCTAGCACCACTCAAAACCTCTACATTCCGACGTTTCCCTGTCCCTTGGATTAATCCAGAAATCAAAGATCTGATGAGAAGATGAGGCGCAGCTATAAGACGCTTCAGGCGTTCCAGATTTTCTATGATTACTCCCCTTTCAAATCCCTCCGAAACCTCACCCAGTCTACCTTGCGAAGGCATAGCATTTTCTTAACATCCTATCCGAAGCTGCAGATCCAAAATAAAAGTGGAGAATTCTGTTACTACTAGCTCCAATTATTACCCAGTTACATCTAACGAATTCTTAATTCCATTTTTGTAGATTCCTCTCCTGATTAATCCTTCACTCTGCTCTATTCCTCAATTTCCATTTAATCCGGTAGTAGAAAATATATCGAGGTAATATATATCAAATATATAATTTGAAAATATATCAAATTAAAGGAAATTTTAACTGGAAAAGAATGCTACTAGCTCTCTAGGTTCAATAGTTTTTTAATGGCGTAATTTTGAATAAAATGAGTAAGGACCGAAAACAGTAGTTTTGAGATTTTTAAAAGATTATAACTCAAACATATTTTACAATTTAACTGTTCTTGGTAGGTACAACTTCTATACCAAAAATCATAGAAATCGGAATGTAGAATTGGTTGATTTGACATTGAATGACCCCATACTTACTCGGCACCTTTCTATCCCAAGCTTTAAAGTAAAAAAAGCTTCATATATTTACAACATCCTTGCCCTTCCTTTTTCCATTTATCTTTTGAATAACAGAACCAGTGAAGGGCCGTTCCAACTTAGAAGTGGAATAAGATTTTACGTTCCGTTTCACGATTGGAACCATTCCAGTTTTCGTTCCGTTCCATTTTCGGTCCTCGTCAGTTTCACTAACCTAATAAATACCAGTGAATCCGGCCGTTTTGAGTTAGCTCAACTATTTTGCACAATTGAGCGAGAATCTTCCAACTACATTGGTTTCGAGAAAAAAGGAGGAATCAATTCTTGTGACTGCTCCATTAGCTTTTAAACAAATAGCGAAAAAGTAATTTAATTGTATAAACAGTAAAACCTTGTGTGGTACATTTTTCTGAATCGGAAAGAAGAAGCCGAGCTCTGTCGGTAGAATAGAAAAATTCAAAAAAAGCGGTTTATTTTGAAGATGCCAATGCGCGGGGTGGTAGAGCGGTGCAGAGGAGGGAGGAAATCAACAGCGGAAGGGAAGGAACAACGCAACAAAGCAGTCGGAACGACCTTGAGTGGAACGAAACCAGAGGTGCAATCTAAACCCTATAACACCGAGGGAACAAAACAAGAGATCTCTTGGCGTTGGTTTTCGTTCCAGGTGGAACGAAAAACTTGGGCGATTGGTTTCGTTTCAAACCGGTTCAAAGCTGGGACCAGTTCCACGTTCTGTTCCACTCAGAACGATCCATCATTAAACAGAACTCAGCCCATTGATTTGGGTATCTTCTCATCGAACAGCTTTTTTTAAAAAATCCTTTATTATTCGTGCAGCCATATTTTGGAATTTCATACCCATTTCAAATCGCAATACCCCTTCTCTCACTTCCTTTAAACATAATTTGTTCCACCAACACCTCAATTATCAGTCTTCCGAAATTGCGTAGTGATACATTAGTGTAAGAGTGTTTCATAAACTCGAAGGTTAGTTTTTAATTTTCAATTTCTAACTTTTATATTTATAAGTAATAAATTCATAATTTCTTTTATAATTATCTAATTTATAATCTTCAGAAGTTGCTTTCCGACATGTTCGCATCCAGACAATAATTCCTTTTAATTGTACTGTTATGTTATTCCAAGGGGACAAGGTGTCCCAGATTATTTTTTATTTTATTTTATGTTGTAGATTCCTCGATACTTCCTACGCCATCACATTCCATTATCTTTTATCGGGCAAAAAATTCGTCATAGTATTTTCCTCTCAAAACATTCTAGTTTCTAGGCTACTGGCTTATTTATTAGTAACCCATATTTCGCAGGCATATGCGGCTGCAGGTCATATTATAGTTTTGTAAAGTTATTATGGTTGAGCGAGTCAATTCTTCATGATATTTTGCATTGAGAAGAGACATCTTATATATGTTCGCTGCTATGATGCAATTTTTTATTTCTTCATCCTCATTAAGATATTCATTGAATGTGTGGCCTTCTATACAGTATAATCGCTGTGGTCGAGCAGGCTTCTTCCTTCGCAATACCATAATTTTGGACTTCCCTTCGCTTACGTACAGCCCCTATACTCTTATTATTATTATTCTTGACTCTATTTTCATTTTATAAATATAATCACACTATAATCTGAGTGAAGATGTTGAAAATTGTGCCACTGGTGTCAAGCCAGACTCTTTTTACAACTGCTTGTAGCGCTTTTTTGAAAAGCAGCGGTGCTAACGAGTCTCTTTGCCTAGGACCGGAATCAACAGGGAAAGGCTCGCTTCGTTTGTGGTTTACTTTAACCCTGGCAGATGTGCTCTTCATGGGGCACATATTAGTACTATTAGTATTGGTTGATTGGTTGTGAAGTTTTTTTTTACCTTTTTTTTTTCTTTCAATTAGTTATCTTAGATTGATGAGTTTCCATACATGTAGCTATGATATTATTTACCTGTATGGCTTTTTGTCATTTGTTTTCTTTAATGATTTTAAAACATAATAGCAATACAATTTACAATGTTATTACTTCCAAACCCAAAAGGATCTTAGTTAATATCTTTTATAACAAATTATGGTCAATCTATTAAATAATGTGTCTATGTGAGGCTTCTAGTACCTGCACAACATACATCCCCCCCCCCCTCTTATTCCCCAAGTTGGTAATCAGTTTTAAAATAAAAAAATTAAAGCCTCTTGTCCACAGGCAGCTATCCACAGTCCACATGAGCTACAGGAATTAAACTAGTTGGGAAAAGTTTATTTTGAAGGAAAATACATAAATATATACTTATATTTTCCCTCTAATGGTAACCCCATACAAGGAAAGTAAATTTATCATGTTTAAATGCAGCATGCCTATTGATAGGAATATTTCACATACTACTAGTTGTATTTAAATATGATGTTACAAATTTTCAATAATTAGTAATACATGGAAAAGAAAGAAAAATAACTTAAAAAAAAAAAAATAATAACTATTTTATATAGTATTAAAAACAATAATAATGCAATAATGCACTAATCTGCCTTCAAATAATTCTTTACAGTCTTTTGATGTCTGTTCCTTTTATAAACTAAATCATATTTTAATTTAGTTTTAAGTCTCTGTTCTATTTCTGGCAAATTTCCATTTTTAATATAATGTTCTCTATCACCCTTGTGTATATTTATATTAAAATTAAAGATGCACGCAGCCTCATAATAAATGGTAAGGAAGGATTAAGTCTTGGAAATTTTACGATTTATTTTTCGCAAGTCAAACACGCGCCACTTAAGGAAAATTGTAGCGTATTAAATATTCTTATAACCTCTGATATGAGAATCCTAAGAGACGTTATCTGTCGGTAGCTTACAAAACCTGATTATAAATATTGTTTATGTGTCGTTTCTAATTTATTTTCGGTCATAAACTACGCTTAAATATTTTAACTATCAAGTTTGGTTTTAGTATTATATACAATTCTGGTATTGTCCGTTTTCGGTGAAGTATAGTAAATTCTGTCTATTGTTAGTTGAAGTTTAGCTTATTGAGATTAGCCTAAACCTCGTTAGTTGAGGTAAAACTAGAAGTAAAACTAGCGAAAGCTTTAAGTTCATCAGCATTTCCTCGTTTTTCAGTATTAGAACGCCATAAGCATGAACAATTAATTTACATTTCAAGTGGTAATTGTATTTAAAAATAAAATTAATTAACTAAGGTTTTTCTGGTCATAGCTAAATCCAGTTCTGGTGAAAAGCTAGATTCTTGTCGAGTCACTTACTTAACTTTTTATCAATTATGAATGAGTTAGTATGTATCAACAAACGTCTATATTCAAAACTATTTTGTATTACATGGTTTTGGACAATTGTATTTATTTGGATTTTTATAATTGTTGTTCACTGATCATGGTCAAACAATCCTTTTATATCCAGCACCAAACGTTTTTTTTTTGGTATAGTCATTCTTATTTGTTATATTAAAGTACCTATAAAAATCGTGATTTGTTCTAGCTTGAGGTGGTCAGGTTACGATAATGAACGAGACATTATCAAAAAAATGCTACTGACAGAACCATTAAGGAATGTTGATACATGGAAGATGTAGAGCAGATTGGTAAAGACTGCGATGCATGGAATGTGTGGCCAATGACGCAAGGAGCAGTGTTGGAAACTGGAAGGTTGCCGCAGAAGGCTGGGACTCCTGGAAGAATAAGACTTGTTAACGGCTTGCAGAGCTCCTAGAAAACATTATTCTGAGGTTTCTACTAAGATACTGTTGTTTCCAAATATCACATCAGATGCTTTAATTAAATCTTTGAAATAAATTCTGTTTGAATTTACTGCAAGCATATAATTAGTCTTTATTTTAATATTTATAATTTTAACTCTGCAGCATCAAAAGGTAAATATTATTTTTATAACTATGTACATAAACTATTTTTAAACTTTTATAAATCCCAGTGAGCTCAGTGTGTAATATAAGGGAGAAATTTTCTTATGTTCACTCTATACTGCAGTATTGCTGCTTACTAAAATCTCCTATTATATATATTTATGGTCCGAAAAAGTAGTTTCTGGTGGATTTTTCCAAGGATGGTTATAATGTTCAAAGTAGTCTAATCTCATTCAAGATTTAATAATGTGATGAAATTCTTGTTCTTAAATAAGAAAAGTCTTTGAACCTTACCCCCTTTGATACATGTGTCTGCCAAACCAAAATGTTTTTTCGGTTCATTTTTTCTTTTTTTTATATTATAATTTCCATAAAATTTTTAATGACTATAAATCAATATATACGTTTCTACAATGGACAAAATACGTACTATTTATTAAACATAATAGCACATGGTATTTCAATAAGTACCGGATCAGCGTTTAAATATTGAATATAAAACATTTCAGATGTTCCAAAGTGCGGTCGTTTAATGGGTTCTATCCCGCAGCACTCGCGTTATGGTGAAACTTCAAACATTTACCGCATCTTCTAAAACTGAAGAAGTGTTATTTTCTACTTTTTGGTATCCCCCAGTACAAAATAACTCTGTTCACTTCATCCACCTCTAGGACAGAATGCATTGATCTACTTTATCCCAGTGTTAGAGCAATCGGACCAACTTGTTCTCTATTTACACCTAGTACCCCAGTAGTAGTAGTGAGTGTGTGTGTGTGAGAGAGAGAGTATGCGTGTCAATTTAATAAAAACTAGGTATTGACAATTTACCTTCTCTTCTTATCGAAACCGATACAGAAACAAAGAAAAGTATAAGTTTGGAAAAACCAGACAAGAATAGAACCTTGTGACAAGAGAAGCTAAGAGAGGAAAACCAAGAAACATCCAAAAAAGGAAAGATCATTCTTGGTGACAGAGCAGATTATTCGGGGAACAAGGTTGAAATCTTGAGATGAAGCGCCCGTAAGACATGTCATCAAATTTTAGGAGAGAAGTAGTTAACTTCATGCAGTCATCGAGACGGATTTTATAACTTGGTGTAACCTTGTCTATAACAAGATCAGTCTCGGTTATAGTATTATTTAGGTTGTAGCAACTTGCAAATTTCACTAAAAGGATAGAAGTGAAGGTTTTAGTACCTGCTCCAACTGCTTCGGTTACTAACCCCTATAGGACTAAAACTTTCTATACCTCCGTTAAATTTTTTACATTTGACTATTAATTGAGATAGAAATTAACCTAGGAGTTATAATTATTATTGTTTCCAGGGCTCCACTTCTAAGTATAGCTGTACCTCTATCTCAGAACTTGCGCAGCCGCACTCCAATTGCAAACTTTTAAACCAGGTTTCGTGCATCTTCTGAGAAGCTATCTGCTAATCTAACCCCAGTCTTGGTCTTCCAGTTCTTCATTTTTGGTATAGTTTTTCTTCCAGAAGTCTAATTGGGATCCTTGCCCCCATCCTAGTCATGTATCCTTCCCATCTCAGTTTACTTAGGCGAATAGCCCTAAAAACATCGCATACAGCAAACTTTTCAAATAATTCTCTGATCTTTCGCCTTCTTCATATCTCATTTTCTTTTGGACAAAAATATGAAAATATCAAGAGTAGCGGTTCATTATTTTCTTTTTTATTCGGCAGAGTAAGGAGCTAAAGGGATTGTATGGTGTATTTAGGTGTATAATCATGTTTACTCGAGTAATTATGCAAACTATTTGTGGAAATAAAAAGTGAAAACTAGTTGACTCTCTTCTCTTGTTCTAGACCAATACGCGCTAGTTTAGACCAATACTCATTAAATAATCGAAAAATAGGTAAAGAAAAACTTACCTAATTTATAAATTCAATGTATTATGAATTAATATTTTTTTTAATTATTCGACAGCACGGTGGTGCAAGAACCCTGGTCTCCTCCACAACAGCCAACCAATCTCCATGATCCTGCGCTCTCTCCCTCCATCCTTGAACCCCCAACCGCCTTAGATCCTCCTCCACATCGTCTAGCCATCTAATCCGAGAACGTCCTCTCATTCTCTTACCATCTGGTTTTCCGTAGAGCATCTTCTTTGGAATCTTTTGGTCAGTCATTCTTTCGACATGACCTATTCCCCTTATTCGCACTCTTTTTAATAATGCCACAACAATGGGTTCCCCAAACAGGTTCATGTCCTCATTCTTCTTTTTCCACCAAATCCTGTTCTCGAAACTCCGGCCCATTGATCCCCTTAACACCTTCCTTTATGAATTAATATACAGATATAAGATAAATCTGATATTGATTATATACGCTTTATAGATACGATTATATACGCGTATATGATTGAGATGAACGTTTGGCAGGTTTTCTGACAAAGCGCCATATATAGTAGGTGAAGCACTCAACCAATGCATTTGTACAACAAATTGGAGGGCAGTGGAAAACTGTTTTGAGAACCTTCCAATTTGAATTAAATTTGTATTGTTTCTAAAATTCAAGGCGAATAGTATAGTTTAATTTTCATTAGTGTTAAAAGCGTTTATTACATTTGAAGACTAATAAATCGTTAATCTATAAAGCGTAGATATTCTGAATCGAAGCTTTGTCTTTTTTCTCAGACACACGAAAGGAGTATTAACAAGTGTTAATTGCTGTTATTCTATTGTCCGCCATCATTTCTAAATCGTCCAGCCAATTCCTGGCGATTTCGGGCCTGGAATTTGCGAAAAAACGATTTTCATCTCACGTTTTCTCTCCATTTCTTCTGAACCGTCGATCCTATGACAAAAGTCCTCATAATAAATGTTGTAGAGCATTAAATAAAACAATATATATGTATATCTTCCAATTCATCTTCTACCTGTCAAATGTTACACCCATTTTAATCCTTTCAATAAAATGTGGTATTTAGCAGTGTTCTTATTTCTTTAAACTCTCGGGAACGGTACGGAATATAAAAAAAAAGTATATGATACAATTTGTTGAGAGTTTAATTAACTTCAATGTAGTAAATAGTCATGTTAGGCATATGACGCACCATTTTTGAGATATTAGCGAAAAAAATTGGGACTTACGCCTCCCCTCCTCCCTTCCTGTTCTTAGGCCCGAAAACGCAAGAACTTATAGTATGTTAACTTTTTAACTACCCTCAACATGATTCCGAAGAAACACCTTGGATTACAGACAACGCACATTTTCGGCCTTCATCAACTGGACTGAAAGTGGGAAGCCGAAAAAGTTAAATTCAGTTTTCAAGCGGTTCAGAGCGACTGTGCCTACCTAACGGCCAGAGATTAGTCGAACTGCATCTTAGACTTAAAAACAACATTAAGACTATAAATAGACAAGTAATAGGAAGCTTAATTGGAATCCTTCTGGATACCTATTGCTGAAGCTGATTCGTCTAAAATAGACGAAAAATGGGAAGATGGCTGAAAATTGTTGGAAGATGCATTCGATCAAGACAAACATAGTACCTTTATTTAAATCATGGACTGTTCCGTTGCGATCCTAATTATAGTTACATTCTGAAATATGGTTGTTGGAAAATTGACCATGTATGCAAATATTACTGGGTATCTTCGTATTTAAGAAGATAACACTATGGTATGTACTGCGCGAATGGAAAAGTGAAATCACCAGAATGGCATTCACTACTGCCCTTGAACAATTACAAGCAAGGAAGGAAGATATCCTGTTATATTTTTGATATGTGTGTGTTTTTGCAATAAATATACATATTATATAAAACATTATATTATATAGTATATTTAGTATGTGTTATGTATTTTTTATATATGTCTGTTTATACATGAATATATATAATACTTTAAGATACAGATATGATATTATGTTTCTTAATTGTACGTTAAATAAAAAGCGGACAAGCGTGAGTCTACTGAACAATGTAAGTAACTATTGAGTAAAAATGTTTAGAAATTATATGTACCTACTTCTGTCAAGGCCATCTGAGTTGCAGTTTCCTGAAAAAAATTGAAAAATTAATCAACCGCTGTCACATTGAACACCATAAACTGTATACATTTTTTTTTCTATATACTACTCTGCTCTTCATAACGTAATGACTATTAGTTGATGAACATTTTTTTTTTTTAATTCCGAAAACATCTGAATACGCTTCTCTGGTAAATAGATATTTATTTATTTTATATGTTTTCGTATATAATACCACTTAAGGCTGTTGGCGATGACATTTTAGCTATATCTTATTTTATCCCTTTTAAAAATTTGAATTAAGTGTCTACTGCCATTTCGTCATATTTTGGATCAAATGGCAAATATATCATTTTTCTTTTTTAACTTAATTCAAACTTAAAAAGTGTCCGAACAAATGATTTTATCCCAGGATTCACCTTCTCTTGAAAATAATTGTAGTGTAACATCGCTACAGATATCTGTCTTAAATGCTACAGTCGTGAACAAACAGAACTTTTGAATTCAACTTGAAATATGGTTATTTCATGTACTTTATTTAATTAATTTGCTTATATAATATTTGATAGATGCTTTATTTAAATTGATTTGTATATATAAACATTACATTTTGGCAATAGAAAGTATTTTCATCACTTTTTTTTCTACTTATGTACAACTATATTGAAATAATTCCACTAACTTAAAATATTATTTTAAAATCAAGACTTGAGCGAAAAAGAAATCAACAACTATGTCGGGATAGAAACGTATAACTGAAGAACATAAAGCTTAAATGAAAATTGTAAATTTGAAGATTAAATAAAATTTTGGTAGATTCAACAATTACGCCTTCCCTTTCTGGTAGATATTAAAATCTGAAGTTATAAGAAAGTGAATAAAACAAATAGACCTAAGTGAGAGATAAATCACCAAGGCTTGTTGCATTAACTGGATTTAATACAAATCATAACCTCCAAACTAAATTAATTACAAAATAATAATAAGAACCCTCTTGATTACAATATCTGACTTATTAAAGTATAAAAAAATAAAAAAGTAAAAAAAAAAAAAAAATATATATATATATATATATATATATATATATATATATATATATATATATATATATATATATATATATATATATATATATATATATATATATATATATATATATATATGGGAAAACGGAAGAGTTTAAATCCCTGTATATGGAGTCATAAATAGAATCTAGAAAATTTACATAATTTAAATGAATCTTTTATTTTAAAGAACATGGGAAATTAATAAGAATTATCGTATCCGATGTAAAAGTAATAGTGATTCCCAAGCGCATTGTTCACATATACTGGCTTTATCCAAGTTTTCGACGAAAATACTTCCTTGGAACCTTTCTCTCCCAATCTTTAAAGACCCAAAACCTTCATATATTTACGATATCACTTACCCTTCGTTGTTCCATTCATCATTTGAATACCAGATCTCAGCCCATTGATTTGTGTATCCCTTCTCTTCGAACTGGATCCTTTAACAAATCCTATTTTTTTCGTGCATCCTTATTTTGGAATTCCTAACCCATTTCACTTTGCAATTATTCCTCTCTCGTTTCCTTTAAACATAATTTATTCATCCATATTCTCAATTATCAATCTTCCGAACGTATGTAATAATACATTAGTATAAGAAAGTTTTGTATATAAATTTGAAAATTTATATTTAGTTTTAATTGACATCTTATATATTTATAAGTATACTACTACAACCTACAGAAGCTGCAGCCTGATATATACGCAGCTAGATAATTATACTTTTTTTTATTGTACTTTCATGTTATTCTTTGGGGGACTAGGTGTCCCTGAATAAAGATTATTTTTCTTTCTATTTCTGAGGAGCAAGAACAACTTGCCACTGATGCTAGTTGTCAAAACCGACGGTTCGACGGTTCTCGAAGACAGATCGAAACGAATTATGAATTGCTTTGCCAGATTTGTCTTCGATATACCGATGCGCTCCCACGTTTCCTTCCTCTATTCCGAATTAGAATGGCTTTATTCCACATTTCGTAGAAAATATTTCCTTGGAATATTCCTTTACCAAATTATCAACACCCTTCAACCTTCCTATATTTACAATATGCTTCAATGCAGATCTGCAGCCTATTCAATGCATACAAGACCCCATCCCACAGAACTACTTCATTCCAGCGCTCTTTCCTATTCCGCTCAACCACCCTATGGAATTCCACTCCTTCTCATATTATAAAAGCGAAATCTCTGAAAACATTTAAATTCCTCTATTTCCAGTACCTCATTCTTATCCAAGGTAACGCTTGCTAGCAATCTACTTTCTCAATTAAATTATATTTAGCTCTTTCTGAAATACTATCAATAACTATTTGCACAAATTAGATATCAATCAAAATAATTTTTTCTCACTCTGAATATAACATTTAGGTTCTTCTATTGTGTATAATAAGAATTATACCAAAAGAATCTATTTATTATTTCATTTGTAGAATGTTTCCTAATTTTCCTGTTTATATATTTAATTAATATCTATGTATACATTCTTATATTATGATTTCTCCTTTATTTTATTTGTTTTGTTTTTTCCATTTTATTTATTTTTTATGTTTCTGACCAGATGTAACTAATTTTATTTATTTCTGTACTAAGTTGTTATTCTTAAGGGACTTGGTCCCAGAATAAAATTATTTTTCTATTCCCTCATTTCTCTTACAAGCTCTACATAATATTTAGATATATTTTCAGCTTTTTAACAGAAACAGAAACTTATGCTTTTCTATAAACTTCTTTCTATTTTTTTGCCCCCTTTCCTTGTCTATCATCCTTTATATGCTTTTTAAAGAATACTCGTAGTTATATTTAATAACAAGAAATATTATTAACACAAGAAATATATTGTCTAGGACACATGTGAAGGCTTCAAAACTGTAAATGGTTTACATAAGAACATTAGGTCAAGATACAAAAAGGTAATTTCAAGAATGTGTACACTGCAAAATTTTAAGCAGAAAGAGATTGTTAACAGAACAGAATGACATCAGTGTTGAATCTGTGAGTTTATTATTAAATGCATTTATTCACGAATTCCCAGTAAAATTTTTACACAAATACATCTGGGCAGCAAGGCGTGCCATTCTTACCTTAGCTCAATTATTTTTAATATTCAAAACATTATGCCTTTGTGTTGTTATGATGAATAATAACCAGCCTAGTTTCTATTCTGTATGGCCTTTGGGTAGGGGGGAGGAGGGTATCTGAAGCAGTGGGGCAAAGACCTTCCCTACGACCTTGTCCTGGTGTCAATAGCAGTTGAGTCAGGACGAAACTGTAAAGTATGACCGCTACCTCGCAAATTCCTAGGGAAATCGTCTGTGAAACGATTATGCTCGTACCCTTCTCAGTTTTCTTCACAGAGGCATTTCTCATGTTTTAAGAAAATGCATTGTTGATCAAAATTTGTCCTTTTTAAATTCAATTATTTCAGATACAATGATGATGAACTCAATCCATTATCAGCAATTAGTTGATGCTGTATAGCAGTAAACAGTATTTCTGTAGTTTCAGTCAAGTCTAAATTCAAAAGTAATTTTATAATTTAAATAAATTTACAATATTACGCTTACTGGAGGGACTTTTTTTTTTTTCTTTTTTTTGGGTGACTATCTTTACAATTAGTTAATCACTTTCAGGAATCACGAGTCAATCACTTATTCACTGACACCACAGATATACTCATGTTTGATCAATTAATTAAATTTGAAGGAGGCAGTTTTTATCCCTTTCGACCAAAGCGGGACTAATATATAATCTTACTTAAGACGTCCTAGGCCTGTTTTCTCCGGGAAATAATGGAAATACGATGTAAGAAACATTAAATCATTAACATCACCTGAGTAGCATTTGCTATTACAATTATTAAAATTATGACATAGCAAATTCCGTATTTTTAATGAATCAAGGAAAATAAAGAATCATGGATCCCTTTTCATGATCAAAAACAGTCTTAAGATCTACATTTTGATTCGATAATAATTTTTATTCCGCATAAATAATTTTATTGATTTTGTCAGGTTAGATTTTAATATCTAACCATGAAAATGTATTACAGTGTGGCAAACCTTGTTTCTGCCACTAATAATTGTATATTTAAATTGTTATTATTGAAAATATTACTATTGGTAAACCTTCTTACAACTACAAAAACAATATATCTAGTTAAACTTTGGTACAGATGGGTTCTGTCGATTAGTTCAGTAGTTTCCGTGGTTAGTGATCACAAACGAAAAATGGCTTGTCCTTTTATATAATATTATATAAATTTTGCCGAAAAACGAATAATATATTATTTGAAATTCTTCGTTTGGTAAACATTTTGTGAAAGTATGTAAAGTAAGGTGACTGTGCGGATGTCGAGAAACAACTAAGTATACAAAGCTAGAATGTGATAATTACTACGTGAAAAAGAATAGTAAATTAGGAACTGGCAAAGTCCGGATAAAAAGGAGCTGGCAAAGGAGCTGTAATGTGTTCAATGGACATATCCTCATTTCCAGGGCGAGAGCTCTTCTCTATTCTCCCCACACCACTAACCTCTGTATTCATTCTCTTATGCAAGCCAATTTCGTCACACCACTCTCACAAAATGGGACTGTTAAGAAGTATTCGAATGAAATTTAAACAAATTGTTTTCTATTAATATAATTTATAAAATAAAATAATATCAATATTTATACCGAATGGGACATTAATACAGCTAGGAACAACAAATGTTTTGATAATTTACGATAACCGATCTCTTTTCAAATTTCAGAAATGAATAATAAATCTATGAACTTGAACTTAAAGAAACTAAGATTTGACCTTTCTCGTAGATAACAGACCAGCGAACCGCAAAAAAAGATTAAAATTGTAAGAAATTGCACTGAATTTGGCCAGCATTTTCAGAAGGCTCAAGCAGACATTCGCGCTATAAGGGGTAATATCAGTTTTTTAAAACATTTGCACGTATTTTCAGATCCGACAGAATGTTTGAACAGGTTTTTATTTTGAAGTAGTAAAAACAAATCTGGCATGAGTTTAATATGAATTTTTTTTTCGCATCCTTCATTCAAAGAACACTGATTTTTTCAATACTTTTCATTAGATATTTAAAAAATTTAGGTTGCACTAAAATTTGATAATTTTACTTTAAGAATCGGATTACTCAGCAATTTACTATTTCTGGTCAAAAATAATATTTTTATAATATGGTATTTGGTAGGGAACACAGTCATACTCGTGACGACAGAGTAAAATAATTTATTAGAAAATATAAGGCTAGGTATAAATTGGCATTCAGTATTCGCGGTAATATTTTCTTTTAAATTAAATATTAGGATGTTTTGCATTTCCTAAGAATTACCGTTTTTTTTGTTCATTGAATCGATAACTATACAATAACTTAAAAAAAAACATTACAACTGATAACTTAATCCCACCGTGATGCAAATCCCCTATACCGTTTAAAAAAAAAAACAAAAAAAAAACTGACTTAATTCCAATTCTAGGCTTTGCTGGTTATCATAACATTTCTGCTAAAGACAATTTTCCTGAAATCTGAAAAAGTGATAATCAGTGGGTGAAAGCTAGGGAGAATATGGTGAGTGGGGCTATGTTTCCCATCCAATTTTCATTATATTAACCGTCGTAAACATTGCAGTATATGGAATTAGTAAGGATTGTCTTGAAGGAGTAAGTATCCTTTTCTGTTTACCAAAGTTGGATCGAATTTTTGAAGTTTAGATTGACAGCGGTCTAATATCGCGGAATAGGACTCAGCAATATTAGTTTGCCCCCGACTTAAGAGCTCATAGTGCAAAATGTCTTTGCTTGTCCAGAAAACGATCAGCAATACTTTTTCAAATGAAGATCCGAAGCCCACATTTCATCATAAGTGATGATTCTGTCAAGAAATGAAACATTTTGTAACCGAGAAGTCAGTGATGAAGCTGTTGTCAGTCGAATAATTCAAGGACCCATTTTTACAGTTTTTTTTTATTTTGCCATTTGATGTAGGTGTCTACAGGCTGTTGCTTGTGAAATATTTAACTGCTTACATATATCTAGACATGTTTGACGTGGATCCGAATCAATTAGTTCTCGAATTTCCTGTTCGTGGGCAACTTGAGATCTTTCAGAACAAGTATCGTCTTCAAGCGTTAGGTCGCCTTAACGAAATTTGGAAAACCAAAATTGAGCTTTACACTCAGAGAGTACCTTATCACCGAACACGGAGCATATTTTTGAGCGATATCAGATTCCTTTAGGCCACTTTTCATAGCAGTTCTCATATCAAGTAATTATTTTAGAAATAATTATGCCCATAAAATTGTAATGAGCATTAGATTTTCTTCAGTTTAATTTCATTATTCAATGGCAAATATACTTGTTTTTGCAGTACATTTCGATTTTGTCTCTATTTGTCTAAACATCTGTCCGCAATATAGATTTTGAAAATCATCAGTGAAGGTGTGGAAGTACCCCTAAAACTCTTGTGAGAGCAAGACATCATAGGTATTAGAGAAATTTGTCCATTTATTCAACAGTGATGACTGTCATGATGATTTAGATGATAATAGTGAAATGATAATAATTTTATCAACTTTTAAATGTGAAGTACGATCGAACGATCATATTAAATTGATGTCAGAATAAAAAAAAGGGAGTGCTTTCAGAAACGTTTGCAAAGTGCAATAAACATTTCTTACATACAATATTTGACCAATATCAAATAAATTAGTGTGAATATCTTTTAGGAATATTTTTTATGAGAACAATTAAATTAATTATAGAAGTCATAGGTTGAGTCATAGATCCGACCGGAGTCTTTATCAGCACCTTCATTACTATTGAAATAAATACAATGTCTTGATGGCATTGATATCTAGTTATAGATAGCAGAGGAAATTATAATTTTTACCATTAAGTATTATTTAGTCTCATTTCCAATACGGAGAGTACGAGAGGAATATGCGGGGAAACTGTGTTCACTGTCAGTTTTGAGCATGCTTCCAAGTTTAATTAATCTCAAACTATCAGAAATCCTTGAGCGATCATTGATCAAATATTACAATGGAGCCAATACCATAAAAATAATTTATGTAATCAATTATCATTGGTAACGATTGCTAGTTTTAATAGCTTAGATTTTTAATTTCTTTCAATCATTCGTATTTGTAGAAGATTCAGCTATGTTCACTTACTGCAGAATTTGTTTTTCCATGTATTATTATTCTGCTGCTACACATTCATGATAGTCGGATAACGTAAACAGTAACGGTTTTGGAAACACATGTCACCACATTCGTTGAGGTTCACTTTTCAGTTTTTTTTATTATTATTTGTTTGTTTTTTTTAATGGATTTTATTATTGTTTCTACTAACAAATTCTCCTAACAAAATGAAGTAGTTAAATCTTCTCGATCCAGTTTATCTAGACATTCATTTGGTGAACAAAAAAAAAACAATCTGGCTGATCAAGAAATATCATGGTTTCATTGGCAAAATGTTGCAGAGTTATAGAGTTAATCTTCTAACTGTTGAAATGCTATGAATGATTAATTTTTTTTACAGAATATTTCAGCGCTCGCTAGACAAATTTGAGGATCGCTTTGGTCTAAGATACGTTATGTGCACAGAGAAAGTAGCAGGAGTTATTGCACCGGTAAATATAAGCCCCAATCACGAAAAGACCTAAAATAAAACCGTAATTTTCGGCTTTCACTGGCTTAACCGAGGTCGAACATTACATCCTGAAAACCTAAAGGAATTCATGTGGAATACGTTACGTTTCCTTGCGGAAAGGACATTATCTGATTCAGAGAGGCTTAACCTTGTCCTAAAACTCTGCGAGTTAAGATATATTAAATTAAGATTTTGTTTTTTAGATTACTGATTCGAAAACGATTTGAACAAATATGATACTAATGTTTAGAGACAATACTGGTTTTGTGTAAAGAAGACGATGACTTGTTTAAATAACGTTAATTGACTATTGTGTTACAATAACCTGGTTGTGTTAAATCAATACCAAACTATAGTTGTTCAAAACTTTAAAAAAAATTATCACATTAAAAAAAACTTTCTCTATATTTAAAAAATGGTGATGATTAATGCAAAGAAATATTATTATATATAAATTGATATAAATAGAAAATCATGAATATAATTGAGATATTTGGGACTATTTTCACACTACTATAAGATCCCAATTACATTATTTCTAATTGATGTTATTGAACGCTAGAGAATGCACGAGACTCATTTTATGTGCTGCTTTTAAGAATTCTGTTATGTAAATATTTACAAGGCCGCATAATCGATGGCACGGAACTAATAGAGAACACTATGTAGATTTGCTAAGAAACATTTCCCCCCAACGTCATTTTTTATTTTTAGATAATTTACAATGTAAAATCTAACGGTTTATCAGAATATATAAATTAATATAGAAGTATCCCAGAGACAGTAACCAAATTGATTACTAAATAAAAATATATCATATTTAAACTATATTTTGCATTTCTCTAATAAAAAGAAAATATAACTTTAAACAGTAAATAAAAATCTACTAACGTTTGATAATGTGGAAATTTTCATAGAAATTATTAGTGTTCTGAAAACTTGAATTATAAATTTGATTTGAGTTACCAACACTAATGCAAATAATTTTGCATGCCCTCAGAGCTAATAGAGTAACCTATCAAAAGTCAGGAAATAATAAGCCTTTGATAATAGTAGTTTTTATTAATTTTTTATCACTCTATTAAAAACAATAAGTAATATGGATGGCTAAATAGATCCATTCACACAATAATGCATGAATGCTATACTAGATAAAAAAAATGAGAGAATCTGTAGAATAAGGCTAAAGGGTAAGTTTTTCAATATATCAATGCTAAGTATCCATGCACCAACAGAGGACAAATCAGATAGGAAAAAATGGGGAACTTGAAAGAGTTGTAGATACTTGTTTCTAGGATTTTTTCCCTCACACTGTCCTTTAAGCATAAGAATAATGCACAATTACAGGTATATTTGCCTGGCCTTAATTTACAAATTAAGAGCTTCAGTAATTAAGACATTAACACGAAAAATATGTAGAAAAAAGAAGAGAGCTAAGGAATATGAGAAATTACAGCAGATACAAGAGGATTTTGAGAAGAGGAACAGTAGGAAATTCTATGGCGGAATCAGGGAAGTGAAAACATTTACCAGCAGAATTCATCAAATATGGGGGAGAAGCACTGACCATTAAAATATATAATCTAATATGGGACATATGGACACAAGAAAGCATACCTAGTGAATGGAGTAAAGCTATTCTTTGCCCCATCTACAAGAAGGGAGATAAAAGGGTATGCGAGAATTACCGAGGAATTGCGCTCGTATCAACCACATATAAGGTACTCTCTAGTGCAATCAATAACAGACTAGCGGGATGGGCTGAAAAGGTACTTGGGGATTACCAGTGCGGATTTAGAAAGGGAAGGTCACAACTGACCTAATCTTCTCCTTGAGACAACTTCTGGAAAAGAGTTATGAATATAATGTGAGCCTGAATCATCTTTTTATAGATTTCAAGCAAGCGTATGACTCTATAAAAAGGGAGGAGGTTGCCAGGGACATGAGATCTTTAGGAATACACCGAAGTTAGTAAGACTGGTAGAAAAAAATTCCAGGTAATAATAAACATATGGCATATGCTGACGATGTGGTCATCACAGCACGTACTTTACCAGCCCTTTCTGGAGTACTAGAAGAGTTTGAAGCCGCGGCGATGAATAGAGGACTGAAGCTGAATCAGAGCAAAACGGAATTTATGATTACAGCAAGAAATAATAAATAACATATAATATAAATTATTTATAAAGGAAGTTAGGGAAGCTGCTTTACGAGTAAGAGGGGGTTGGGAATTCCAGAAGGAGGTAGCAAAATGATAAAGGATTTTTCAAAGGAGGCAGTTTTATGTGAGGGGATTTACAGGATAAAGGTTGGGATCTAGTGTTTAATAGGTGGGTAGATGAACGCATAATTAATAGGTCAAGAATATAGGAAGGCTTTTTCGGTTTTTAGAGATTGGAATAGGAAAGTGCCCGGAAAGTATTGCCGTCGGTATTTAGGAAAAAGCCACCCAAGATCAGAACATCGGCAAGTAACGTTTGACCGCCTGGGGATCCCGAAGATAAACCTAATTCATCAGTTTCCTCAGCTTCATCTCGAGATCACCAGAGAGTCCCCCATAAACCAAACAATCGTAATCATAGCAAGGGAAAATTAGAGAGAACACTAAGAGTTGACGGGTATTTTGGGGAAAGGAATCTCGAAACTCTTCAAAAATATTGAAAAAAATAATTATCAACCAAGAATTATTTCATATTGATTTGTTTAAGGATTATGATGGATTTTTTTTGGAAATTTGGGCGATATGGTTGTTCCAGGATAGTTGATGATCGAAGGTAACTTCTAAATTTTTAACAGAGTTTTGGAACTGAATGGGAAGGTTATTGAGGTACAGCAATGGATAGTATTGATATAAAGGAAGCAATGAAGCTGAATTTTTGCATATACCTTTGTTTTGGCATTCTAAATAAGGAGTGAAAAGTCACCGACCTCAGCATGTTAGCATAATTAGATATTCAATATCAAAGGTCACAAAAATCAGTTTTTTTTTTAAATATCTCGATTTCTATGCATTGGGCGTCAATCAAGAATGTTAAAAAACTTGTAGATAATAATATTTTCTATAATTTTGGTTCTATTTCGATATATAGCGCGGAAAAGCAGTAGCGGGCACCGGTGGACACACATTTGCTTCTAGTGCATTATACAATCTTTTCTCAGAAAAAATATCAGAATCAAAGTTGTAGAGCATTAAATTCTCTTTGATTTCATATATACGTTTTTGGCACTTGAAGCAAATATTTGACAAGTGAGGTTTTTAACAAGTTTTTCTTGATAATTATCGAGTTTTAATAACGTATATGCCGTATAACCGTTGAGAATTGGACAAATATGAATGGAGAAAACTTTATAAGAAATTAAATTAGCTTTAATTTTGACGTGTAGCATATTTTTCTAGAGTCCACCGTTTTTGAGATATAATCGAAAAACTGAAACATGGGATCTTCTACCCTTCTCCCACCGTAAACTGGGGAATCTCGTTCCCTAAGGGTCGGGGACATTCAGTATCTATACCTTCCAACTACTCCTAACGAAGCTGTGAAGTCAAAAATGACATTTTCAGTGGGCATGCTTGGCTGTATTACGGAGTTTAATCAAAATTTCATTTATTTAAATATTATTCGTCACACGACTATAACAATAACCGTTACACGAAGCCAGTAGGTTAAATAATATATAAAGGTATTTGAAAGAAAACTTCAGAAAATTTGTCAATTTTACATTCTATATAAAAAACTTATGTGAATCTAAATATGTAACCAATGATAACAATAGAGTAGTCAAAATCCTGTTTTGAATCGATAAAATCCCTTAAATGTCCATTACACTATGTGAAACGGCCTACAGCATTTTCAAAACTTATAATTTTGCGTAGCTGCTGATGAATTCTTCACAGGAAGCTGTATGTTACATTCCCTAAAATCGACGTAGAAGGGGTTCTGAGGAGATGGGACGAAACCACTCATCGGGTGATGACATTCATCTTTCTTTCATTCATTTGTCTCCAATTCATTCAAATTATTCAGTTATTAGTTATTCAAAACTTATTATGTTTTTCTTTTTTTAGAAAATCCATTTCACCCGAATTTTACTGGAGGAAAGTTGAAAACCACTGACTTTTCTTAAAAGATAACTAAATTATCGATCCAAAGCCCATTCAAATTTCCGGAATTCCGTAATAATATATACTCAAAATTATGTTCCTAGGAAATGGAAAAGCTACCTACAGGTTGGTAGATATGTATGAGAGTGATAAATCTTTGTTTGTTAAAATGTTTACAGGTACTTTTTCAGTTTTATTTTAAACCCATAATCCTGCATTTATGTTCCCGCTAAACCAATAGATACCGGTTGATCTAAGATGCAATAATACACAGCACCAAAAATAACTGATTTGGAATTATATAAGGAATTATCACCGCTTTACTAAAGAGTTGATATCCATACAATAACTGACATACAAGAGGCATCTACAGAGGAACACAATGCAATAGATACTTATGTCATGAGAAACGTTGCCCTCTAAGGACCATATGAACGAAAACCTATTATTTAACATGGTAGAAAAAAACACTAGAAAACTCTGCGATGAAGTGAGGCAAAAAGTACTAAGAGAATGTTAGAATGCCTCAATTATACATTAATCAACAAACAATAAAAGGATCTTCTTGTCAGGGAATAATAACACCAATTTTCTATTATTTTTTTTACGTAACATAATTCAATTAAGTGTACTGTTTTCCTTGTCTAAAATCAATGCAAACAGACAATAATAGCACTTTTATGAACGGAAAATGTTATAAAATAGCCATATAGTATTGCGTTTTCTTATTAATGCGTCACATATTTGTAAACAATGCGTCACAAACTAAGATTACCATTTTGAAATTTTAGTATTTCATGGAATGGGTCATTTCCGTAACTAACAAAAAATCAGAGCGCATGCATTTTAAGTGCAGATATTTAGATGTTTATTTAATATTTGATTGCAATGATTGTGTGTGTTTGTTTAAAATCTTGCAGGTCGATACTTCGTCTGTAAATGGACCTTTTAATTATAAGGTCCAGATTATCACTCCACAACCCAGCTCAATTAAAAAAAATATTCATTTAACTTTTTATCAAAAAATTTTAGTTGAATGTGGAATTAATCCATGATTTTCCTGTTGTATATTTTATTTATAAGGGAACTAGGCGAATGCCAACATGTATTTCATGTCTAATCTTACATTTTCATATAATAAATATAATCACTATTTTAAATTGCTGTTGTTTTAAATGTTTCTTGATTTTTCAAACTGAAGATGAAATTGTAACATTTGAAATCTGTAATAAACCTTATAAGTAGACTAAATACCACAAAACTGGAAAATAATTTTAAAGTCTACATAAAAAATAATAATAACAATAAATAATTAAACCAAACAACAAACTATAATTTTATTTTATCTTTTAAATAATATCCACCTCTTTTGATGGATTAAAAAAAAAAATATATATCCAAAAAATTATATAGGTTTTTTCATTTAGTATTAGAAGCATTTAGACCCACACTGATAAATACGAGTAAGCGAGTGTCCTTGAAAAAATCCTGAAAGTACTGATAACTGTGCATCTGGAAGCGCTTTGTTGTCCATCAGGTTTGAGCAAACAATTCCTTGAACCGGCTTAAAAACGATAAAAAAAATAATATAAATCCCAGAACTTGCCACATACTTATACACTTAGTAGACATCCTTAACTAACGTACGCTGTTATCCTTTCCTTTCACCTTTTGCCAGGAAGATTATAAGAAAACACGATATATCAATAATTTTTTTAAAACTTTTTATGTTGATTTCTTGTATATGATGGAAATCAAAGGAATGAAGTAATCATATTAAAATGAAGCATTCGTCTCTAAAATTTTAACAAAAAAGAAGATACTGGAAGAGCCATCTAAACCAAAACATAACTAAGAAGGAAATTTTATTTTTAAATTTAGGGGATTCTTTGACTTTGGGTTAGTGAGCGAGATACCGTTTGCAAGCAATATATAGATTTGATAAATCGATTAAAAATGTAATATTCTTATGAAACCATAATATAACAAATTTGTCTGAAATATTTAATAAAATAAATATTCATTTGACATGATTGAACAGGATTCATAAAACAAAACTATGGCATTACTTACGGGCTGTATTCGTATAGTTTTTTTTTTTCGTTTTAGATTCATTCACTACTTGGCAAGAACGTTTCTCTTTTTTGGTAAACTTTAGTTGTAAGATGAAGTGGTCAGTATTTACGCTCAACTGGGTTTTTCATGACAAGTGTAACACACATTTTTTGAGTAAAGGATTGTTCGCGATGGTTCGCTTGCCTCAAACAGCAGTCCCAAATACTACCACAACCAATGGTTTTCAAGATTTAATCCAAAACTGGCGATTACTTCCTTCAAAAGGGAAAGCGGAATATTTGCACCGAAGATATTGAAAAATTGTCCAAGAGGACATAACGGAGATTCAGAAAGGCACACATTCCTTACGAAATAGTAAGGAATGTAAACACAAGTGTCTAATTGAATGAAAACAATAACTCCCACTTGGAAATTCTTTGTTTATAGGTATGAGTAAATAAATTATTTTTAATATTGACATCTCAGTTGTGTTTGTAGCACCTATGACCTAGCTACCAAATTTAATGAAACTCAACTAGATTGATAAATTTTTGCTGGAATTGTTTAATAATCGTTTTTAATATCCCTTTTTTAAAAATTAAGAATGCCATCTTCAAGCGAAAGTAACAGAAAACATTTACTTAAAAAAAATAAATGTACATAATGACTTTATAATTTCTAGGTTTTTATTTAATTTATGCACTCACAGTAAGATTCGCCTGCATTCGCTTTGCCGTTTATGCAGACTTATTCTGATGGAAGCAAAGTGTACAATAACAAGCAAAGAACAATATTTACAAGAATTAGCTGCTACTATTCGCAACTTTTAAAGTTATGTATTTTTATCTTAGAAAAACAAGGCTTTTCCAAAAGGGAACTTTTTGAAGTTTGGCGGAAAACATCATGTTCCAATAGAGATGAGAGAGTAAGAGAATTCATACTCAATTCGTTAAGACAAGAGGAAGATACTGAAGTAGAATCTTTAAAGGCTTTACAAAATTAAGCCTAATAAGACGGTTTAGTGTGATAATAAATACAATGTCCAGTGGATTCAATATGGTCACCAATATTCCAAAGCATATACTAATGAAACTGCAAAATTGTTTGTTAGTTTATATTATTGGTACTACATGCCTTTCAGTATCCACCGAATTCTGATACATGGGGCAGAGATTATCGAGTCCGCTTCCCATTGGGTTGCTCACAGTAGAAGCACTCCCGTGACACAGACCTGCGAAGGTATAGACAGGCAACATAAATGAAGAAAGTGTTCCCGTTTTAGTACTAAAACTGATTTGTGGCGTTCATTATTTATTTTTCAGACCCTGTTTTATCTTATATTTCCAATTAAAATAATACAGCCAATAATTTTAAAGAACATCGGTATTTGAAAAGGAAATGAAGACACTTAAAAGACCGGCATCAAACGAACGTGGAGATGAATATGACGATGATGATGATGACGATGGTGACGATGATGAATAATGAAATCGTTTTTAATGTTCATTTTGCTTTGTTTATTAATATATTATGTTGATTTTATTTATAAAATAATTAAAGATAAACAGTTTCTTTCGCCTGAAAGTTTTTTTTATTTGACCAAGAAAACTAGTTCCTTTTCCTTGATAACTTCCTTAGAATTTTATCTGCTATTTCTTAGATCTTTTCAATAAATCTGCGAAATTGATTAAATCTAGCGGCATCAACACCTTCACAATTTTACGCTCATATTTAAAAGTGAAAAATAGATTTTTTATATATTTCTATTTCCCTACATAATTATCATATTTCAAAAGTTATGGTTTTACATTCGACTTTTGCATTCCTAGACTGGCTGTTTTTTCCACTGTGGGGTCATCTGGATTTAAAAAAAAACTTCAGGACAGATTTGAACCTAGGGTGTCAGGAAAGGACATAGGAAAATAACATTGTAGATATAAAATAGTTAATTATACAAAAAACAAAAAATTCTTTGGATTGTAAAAATAACATAGAAGTAATAAAAATAATAATAATAATAATAATAATGATTGTTGTCAAACTATTTCTTTTCATTAATAATATTGTTCGTGTGTGTTTTTCATGTTTCAAAGGATGCCTGGAGGTTATATATATATGTGTGTGTGCATGTATTATATATAGTTTTTTAAAATGTAATATTTGCGGAAACTAAATTTAAAATACATATTCTATTCCGTTAATGAAATTATTTTTGTTTTACACATAAGATTATCAATTATCTATAAAATGTAAAATTATCAGTAATCGCTAACACTTTTTGAAATTTCTTATGCAACTCTTTTCCTTAATTTGTTCTTTCTATGCTTATACTAACACACCGATCAAATTTATTTATTTACAAATATTACACGCATTATGTTTTATCTAAATCTGCAAAGATCCTTACCTATCATTAGCATAATTTCTTTATCCTGATTATATAATGGAAAACTGTTCATTATTCATAAATCATTATTCATAATTCAATTAATTATGGGTTTTAAGAATTATAATAGATTTATTATAATGATTATCAGTTATATCAAATTTTTTTTTTTTTTTTTTTTTTTTTCATTTATGCTATGGCGTTTCTGCTGAAAGAATTCCTTCAGGGAATGGGAATTCCCATCTATAAACACCTCATAAGATCAAAACAAGAATAACGGGGAAAACCAGACTGGTCTGAAATGAAATGCGCTAGTATACTTAACATACTTATTGTATACTTAACAACAAGGAAAAGGGGCAAAGTATCCATGAAAAATATAACCAGGGGAAAATGGTTTCAAAGAGAAGAATATACTTTAAAAATTCCATTCTAGACCACTCGAAAGACAAAAATTGAAATTATGTGCCATATATAAAAAATAATGTTTTCTCTTCTTTTAGAGAGACTAATAAAAAATATATACACCAAAATCCTTCTTTACAAAGCAATTATCCGGCCAATTCTCCTATATGAATCAGAAACGTGGACTAGTTTCTAAAGCAGGTGAGCAGATTTTGAAAATCTTTGAGAAGAAGACCTCGGCTTCGATGGAGTGATGGTGTGGCTGGTGACGCTAGGTCCATGTTGGGCGTAAAATAAAAAATATATCGTAATGATATGGGCTAACCAAAGGTTCAAGAATTTAAAAATAAATAAAAATATATGTTAATTTTAATAGAGGGATAATGTAACTGATTAAGAAAAAATATACAATAAAAAAATATTTTGAAAGATTATATAGTTTTTTTTTT
The DNA here is from genome assembly GCA_003667255.2 of Euschistus heros. Classification (NCBI taxonomy): domain Eukaryota; kingdom Metazoa; phylum Arthropoda; class Insecta; order Hemiptera; family Pentatomidae; genus Euschistus; species Euschistus heros. The sequence continues at coordinate 768,930 of RCWM02000103.1, read as the reverse complement.
AACAATTTGGAGTAATTAAACAAAAAAAAAAAAAAAAAAACGGTCCTGATTAAGAAGGCATTGAAGGGAGGAGAAAAAGGGTTTTGGCTGGAGGAAGTACTGGTAGGTCAGGGTCCGGTCAGGCAACATGTTTAGACTTGGAATTGAGGATCGAGTCATTGAATACTGAATACCTATTGTATGAAGAATACCTGCTGGTAGTCTTCAAGAACTATTTGAAAATAATAAAGTGAAGGAAGAAATTTGAAGGTTGTAGAATATACGAGTATATATTAGTTCTTGAACTAATAATTTAAAAGAATAATAGTAAATTGGGCTACAAAAACTTTTAATTATATAATGAGTGTGTTCCTTGGTCGTGGGTAGAAGAAAGGGCTGGTCCTTTTGGCTGTAAAAATATTACTCTATACCAGTTGTTTTTCCCCTCAATATGTATCAGCCACGAGTTTTCAGAAGCGACTATCACAAAACCTGAAGAGATATGTTCCAAATTAGTTGTTGTCATTTGGTACACTGTTGTCACACATTGAAGGGATTCATCTTGGCTGAAATAATATGGTTTGTCAATAATTTTATTTTCTAAGAACGGTGGAAACGAGTGAAACTTTTGTTTCTCTACAATTGCTTTCGATTGACAAAGCTGAGGAAGTAACAATTATCTAGCCTCTTCATAATCTTCTGTTGTACAGAACCCAAAGTCTCATTAATAATTCTTACATTCTTACTTGTAACATCATTGAGTTGTCGAGGAGTCTGTTTATCATATGGCCTTTGTAGGCTGGCCTTAGCATCTAACCGCCTATCAGTCCCACCAAGATCATCACCTGCGCTTTTACCCTGAGATGTTGCGAAGATCTGCCACTCATCCTCCGCTTCAAAATTTTCTTTATGCAAAAATAACTTATAGACGTTTTTCCTATATTGAACGACGCTACCATCAAAGAAGTATGTAATTTTTTTAAGAGGAAAAGGCAGTAATTTTTTTTTCAGATTTTGAAAAGTTTCTTCTGAAAACATAAAAGGTGACTGACTATATTGTGCTGAAAACATTCTAAAATGAAGACGTATTGAAGATTTTTCAATTTACCCTCCCATTCTTAATAGACAATGAAGGGATGTATACACCAAAGGATTTAAAACAACAGGTTAGGTGACAGTAGCCTATCTCTTGGTCAGAACAACATCCGGAAGGTACAACTCGTTCTTTCTTCTACCCACAACCAAGTCATGATGTGAAGTTATCTTCTCTGACTTTCGAAAAATATATTAAAAGATTATTAAGAACATGTTGATATTGCCATTTTTTGAAAATACTTCTTTAATAAAATATATAAATGCTTGTAGCAAAATATTTTTCGGAGCGCTAATAACAATTACTGTTGGGGGGGGGGGGGCACTCCACCGCTGTGGATCTATTTCTATCTCATTCTGAAATTTTTTTCGCATGTAGTAATTTATTGTATGAATGACATATATTTTTTTTCTCGAAATAATCGAAGGGGACATATTTTGGAAATTTCAAAAACCGTTTTTGGACGTTCCGAAAAAAATGTACAGACAATATATAGAGCGATGTATCGAAGTAAAGGGATTTCAAATTAAAAAAAAAAAAAAACGCCGCAAATTCGAGCTGTCTAGGTGCAATAGCTTTTAAATGGCATAATTTGAATATACTGAGTGAGGACAGAAAACAGCAGTTTTTTTTATTTTTTAAAAGGTTAAAACTCCATAATTAGACCAAGAAATCTTTAGTAGGCCTACAAAAATATCACAATTTTAGGATGTATGTTTTAGTCAATATTCTTTACCTATTCTCAGGGCCGTGACAGGAGGGGGGGGGGAGTAATGCATTTCAGATGGTTTAATAAATTATCTTTGATAGAGATGATATTAACAAAAAATAAACTCGATAACTTTTATTATACTGAATAAAGAACTTTTACTACTATTTTTTTTCAAGCAGTTTTGGTTTTGTCTCATAATTAAAAAATATCATTTACTAATTGAAATGTAATATAAAAGTAGAATAGGAAATTGCTATTTTAACAATTTATCTGTAAGCTATTTGTCTTATATTATAGATTCATCAGAAACAGCATAAACACGATATATTGTCCTAAGTAAAGTAAAGTAATTTGCTTAATTTTACTTTATTTTTCTAAACATTTTAATAGTCGGCCCATTTCAAGTTTTTATACATTATTATCTCTTTGATTTGCTCGTAAATAAGGGAGGGGGGATTTTGTAGCAGCATTATTGTAATATTTATAAAAAAAAAAAAAAATACAAAATTCCTTAGGAGAAGATAATCAGGGATGCAGTCAAAGAGAAACACCACGTCTAATTGTAAGTAGAAATACTTTATGCGTGCCAACGTTTCAATCTTCCTTACAGGTCTTCTTCAGGGCCACCGAACCACACTGGAGAAAAGGCGAACGGTGACTCGCTGAAGACCAGGATTTCAAACGTTGGCACGCATTAAAATATTTCTACTAAGACGTGGTGTTTCTCTTTGACTTCATCCCTAATTATCTTCTTCTCCATTCATCTTAACATTCATCTATACTTTTATCATTATAAAATTTCTTACATTATTAGATCAACTTTAGTCTTGAAGATAGCCTGCATTAGATAGCAACAAATTTCATCAAGTTTCGGTGTGAGGAGCAGCGATTGCTTGAATTAGGTCAATGATACAGGAAAGAAAAACAAAAGCTCTATTCTTGGAAACATTACCTCTAAGAATATCAACTACGTTACAGTCACTATTTATGAATCAGTAAGTTGTAATTATAGAAAAGTTTATTAAAAAATAAAATGAAGAGGAAAAAAAAACAGAAAAGCGATTCATCAGTAAACGTGACAGCATTCAAGTTGGTGACTTCCAGGCGCTGACTGGACCGCATTCTTAAGAACTGCCGGTAGTGGCAATTCCTCATTTGTGGGAGGTTGTCCTTACATGTTATGTCCCTTTGAGGTGACCTACAGCAGCTAGAACATATACTGGAATGTTGTATTTATTAGTGAATCCCGAGATGATAGCAGACGCCGAAGACTCTACAGAGAACAAGGGATGGGTACAATGACCCAGTTCATGGTCCTTTGATTGTAGTTTGGAAGACGTATTGTACTGGTCTGGGCTGGCAACTGCACTGGAGGACGAACCAACTTCTACGTAGTTGAAAGTAGAATCAACGCAGTCCGTTATGCATAAGAAATTATTGATAAATACGTCCCTCAAACCTCAATGGTAGGGATTTCCGATTTCCGGATGACAATACTCCACCTCATAGAAGAAAAGTTGTTCATCAAAGTTTAGAATCCAGGGGATTTCCCATTTGTTGATTCCCCCATTGTCTCCAGGCCTCAATCCCATTAATATGTATGTGAATTATAATGAAAAAAAATGGAAATAAAGCCATTTATATTGTTATTTTTTTAAAAACTCTTATTTTCCTGCTGTGAATAACATAATAATTTATAATTTTTATCAATAAATTAGTATAACTGATGTATTGAATTGTATGTATTCAATAATGGAAAAATGTAAATTAAGTACCAAATAATTGACAATAGCCCCATTCATTTTTAAACAGTTAATATAATGTAAAATAATAAATAAAATGAAATAATAAAGTGATTTAAAAAAAAATGTGATTTTAAAAAAACTGAAATATCATCCAATATTTTTAATGAACTTAATGGAACAGAACTTAACTGTAACCCAAGACATTAACAAGAATTCTAGACGTGTGATAATCACTTCATCTCAACTACATCACCAGAAGAATGAGGGACCACCGACAGTTTAGTTGATTACTTTCAGTTATTTTCTAAATTCGAACGCGTACCTTGGCGTAACCTATTTTACCAAGAATTCCTGACTCATAAACAAGGATCATTGCATTCTTGTCAGATCCCAAAGGCGCACGGTGGAATGACTAACGCAACCCAACAGGACGAAAATTCCAAAACTCCGTAACCATATAGGAAATTACGTGTAGATTACGAATACATCCAATTAGGGGGTCATGATCGAAGCCCTGTTGAACAGTGATTAAAAAAAGAGGTGAAACATATTTTACATCGTTGTTTGCTATTTAAATAAAAAAAACCCATAAAAATCATTGTCTATGTTATTAACCAATTTACCAATATTTTAACGTTTTAAATTATACGTCAAACAACTCTATTTCAAACTTACTAGGTTTGCGAAGAGGCAACAAGGTATCATTCCTAACTCTCTTGTTTTTAATATTTCATGAAGAAAGATTTAAAAATAACCAAGTAAAATTTAAAAGTTTGTTTAATGAATTAAAAAAATGCAAAACTTATAGAATTGGATTACATAATCATATGTCATTCAATTTATGAACTAAACCAATTTTATATAAAAACAACATATACAGTATTATAAAATATTTTTTTATATATAATTATAAAATTAAAAAAAAAATGATTAAATAAGTATTTTATATACCTATCAATATAAATTATATTTATAGATTTACATAAATAATAATTATAAAAGAAAACCTTAGAGTCATTTTAAAGGGTCATAACCCGTTGAAGTGCCACTACTTGTGATAGTTTCCAAATCTCTTCCGTCGATGACTCTTGTGTAGTGAATGTCCAACAACGAAAGGACTTCTAGCGGTAATGTTGGATCCTTAATAGCGGATCCCTCAGGTAGAATTACGTACTGCCAAAGTTCACTAAAAGCATTATCAGTCAGTGTTCGTTGATACTCGAGAGCGCTTTCTTCTGTGGTGCTCCCGAAACCTCCGATAATTCTTGTTCCTCGCCCCCTATGCTTCCTCTGACCAATTGACTTTTTACGTGAAAAATATGGTCCTCTCGATTCAACCAGTTACCGTTTCAAAACCTTTATATATATATATATATATATATATATATATATATATATATATATATATATATATATATATTTTTTTTTTTTTTAACAGGTTATATTAACTGAATTACATTTTTATAATTATTTAATTTAATTTTTTTATCTTCATTATTTTGTAAATATAAAAAAAAATATTTATAATTGTAAATATTAAAAAAATATCCGTAGTAGCTGTATTCAGCAAATAAAAAACTCTCGAATATATCGAACATTATGTCTTCATTTTATCCCAAACTCTCTACCAAAAATATTTTTAATTCCAACGAGGGATAAGTTTGTTTCCTGACACTTATCATCCATGCTCGGTAGGTTTTTGTTTGTAGTTTTTTTTTGTTTTTTAACATCATTTTAATGTTTTATAAAAACAACCCCTCCAAACAATCTATCGAATTATGGAGTACTATAGTGCACAATGCCTCGAATAGGGTTAAGTAATGTAACTAGGTGTATAAATATATAGATGAATATATTATTTATTTATGTATTTAATTCTAATGATAAGTTTAACATTTTTTTATTTTATTTACTAATTTATTTACTTAATTTTATTTTGAATCGATGTTTCTATACTGAATTTTTTTCATTATTTCATACTCCTTTTATAAGAAGGCACGCAGATATTTTATGTGCTCACATGTATAAATGGTAATTGTAATGTACTTTATATTCTTAAGGGTGTCCCAGACTAAAGATATTTTTTTTAATTTTTTTTCTGTATTATTTAGTTAATTTAAACAACTACAAAGTGGGTCTTCCATTTTTATTGTTTTTTCATATGTTATGAATTAATTTATAACCATCCACATTACTTATTACCCATCATTAAGGCAGGTTGTAAAATTTATCAAAAAAAAGTCATGCTATTTTTATAATTCCCACAATTAGCATACCTTTATATAATATAATAATATAAATATAAAGTAAAAAAATAAATAAAATGTTTTATATTTTGTTTACATTAAAACCCACACCTTTTAAAGAAGTTTTTTCAGCCAGTCAATAAGTGCTGAAATGAGGGGTGTACATTGAATGAAATATGCGATTATTTTTGACTTAACAGCTTAATTAGGCGTAGTTAGAACGGGGGGGGGGGGGGGTGAGCTTACGGTGGGGGAAGGGGAGAAGGTCCTATTTTTGTGTTTTTCGATCATATTTCGAGAACGGTGGACTCTAGAAAATTATGTTACAAATAAAAATTAAAGCTAATTAAATTCCATATAAAATTCCCAATCCCAATAACAAACGCAAACAGTTTTGCGAGATATATTTTATTGAAAATTTACTAAAGATTTTGAAAAAACTCACTTTTTGTCAAACATTCCCTTTAAGTCCCAGAAACGTATATATGAAATTAAAGTAAATTTAACGTTCTACAACTTTTATTCTAATATTTTTTTCTGAGAAACGATCGTGAAAGGCACTAGCAGCAAATGTATGACAAAAAGTCAACATTTTTGTTTGAAAATTATCGATTTTCAATTACGTTTATGTCGGAAACCGTTGGAAGTTCGACAAATATGTATATAAACAATTTTATAGAACATTTAGCTATGTTTAGTTTTTATTCAAAATATAATTTTCTAGAGTCCACTGTTTTCGAGATATAATCGAAAAACTCAAAAATGTGACTTTAGAAATGAGGAGTCACGGAAAAGGAAAATGGCTATGCATAGAAAGATTTAAAACAACAGTAAATGGACCTTGGAATTCGGATTCAAAGCGGGGGACCACCCTAGTAATAGTAACCAGAAGTTCATCCACTAAGTATCAGGAATGGACACAAAATGAAGATGTCCTCAAGAAATTAGTTCAACTGGAAGACTTATTTACACAGCGAGAAACAAGATAACAACGTGAGAGAGAAGGTTCGTCAATAAGAAAGGTTGTCGAGTTCGCTTGTAGCCATTTCCTGTGGAAGGATGAATCATGAGGCCGGTAACAAGGTCGGCGCAGGGCTGGCCACAATGAGAAGGAAGCGGCTGCCCACCTTCTCGCTAACGGTCCAGTTAACTCCAACCGTACTCAACAAATTCTCTTCAACAATGACTCGTCATCATCCCAAGTGACAACTAGCTATTTGATGACCCTTTGCAGCAGATTGACTAAATTGGATTAACAATATGATGTAACCATTTTGACACATTTTATTCTTATAACGAAACCAACCCAACGAATGATAAGATATTTAGGTTATACTCCAGCGGTCACTAGGAAAAAAATCAATGATTCAAGAAAAAAATTAATGTGTCTGTAATTAATTTTTTTTTTTTTTTTGGTGTTGCCAGTATCCTAATTCCAGCATTGCCACCTTGAAAACGTTGAGCGCTCTGAAAAGAGGAACTCAGTTTTTCGTGCGACTTTTATTTACACATTGATTTGAACTGCGGACAATGACAAGCTTCTGTCAGTCGAACCATTATGTCATATGGTGCACAGGTAAATATTATGATCAAGTCGAAAAATTATTGAAATTGTTTATCAAAAAAACTTTTAAAATTTCATAGTTCTCTATTTGGAAACAAATCTCTTCCCAATCACTATGCAAACTATGAATATCCATCATACCTATTTGTTGAAATTTTTTAATTTACCCGATCACCGTTACCCTAAGCTAGTTGCTATAGAGACAGTTAGGAAAAATACTTTTTGGTTTAAAAATATTAAGGAAATGATGAAGAAATATAATATGAAAGATACTATTTCTAATGAAAATTTTTAAAATTGGGGAATCGTATTTTGAAAAAATAAGAAAGGCATTAATACTAAATTTTAAGTCAGAACAAGTTTTGAAGGCTACAAACTCCACTTCCTCTGCTTTATATATAAACTTGAATCATAACCCTACCTGCAATAGTTATATAAATAGTGTCCTACAATTTAAAGATATTTGTTGGATTATGAGAATCAGGGGGAAACTTTTAAATTTGAACTACAAGAGGTATGGCACAGGTATAGGAATATGCTCATTAAGTAATAGATCCGAGAGAGAGGATTTATATCATTTCCTAGCGGTGTGTCCGATCTTGAGGAAATTCAGAGTGTAATTTCTGGGAACACCGTTCCTTAATGAAACTGAAGCATTGATTTGTATTTGTGTAAAAAAAATTTTAAAAAATGTTAATAAGTAAAATGTTATTTTCCAATTTTTGTTTGTTTTCATAGAGCTGTTTTTTATTAATCTAACAAAAAATGTATCAATTTTGTTTTAAATGATTTATATTGTATTAAAGCTTTCTCTATTTACTAATACCATGTAATTAAAAGTAAAGCCATAAAAGTCTTTATTGTACTAGTATTACTACTAGAAGTATATGTATGTATATATTATATTGTTCAATAAAGACATTATTATTATTATATTAATGACAGGCAACACTACGCAGAGCGACTCCCGCGGCACTACAGGACGAGCGACGCAGTCGTTGAGACAGAGTTTATTGAGCCACACGTCTTAACTCTGCAATGCTTTTTATTGCCAACCTTACTGATGTTATTCTGTACTTGTATACTCACCAACGAATTTAAATTTTCTAAATAATGTTTTATGAGTATACCTTTAAATAGTCTAAAGTTTGATATTTGTCTATGTTAGTTCAGAATTAATCTTACAAAAGCAAATTACTCTAAATATTTATAAGATAATGATTGAAAACGGGACAGAAATTAAACCTACCGTCAAAAGTATCGTAAAACATTGAAATATGTATTTGATTTTTATAAAAGCGTATTTTTTTTTTTTTCAAAGAAAGGTTCTGAAGTCTATAATAAACATTCCTAAACTAGACGTAAACAATATTTATTAAAATAAATTACAATATTTCTTCTAATAAACAAAAAAGTTAGAAAACTTACCTTTAAAATTTTCATTTTTTACAATTTTAACTTTTAACTTTTTAATTAAGACTAAAGCGACAAGAAACTGCTCGTCGTTACAGACTACTTCAACATTTACTAGACAAACGATCAAATCTCCCAATTCATTACAAAAGACTTATTTACATGACTGTTATTAGACCTATTTGGACGTACGGAGTTGAGCTTTGGGGCTCTACTAAACCATCCAATTCATCTCGTATCCAATCCACTATCCACCATTACAATCCAAAATCCTTCGAAAAATCCTAAATGCCCCTTACTTTCATCAATAAGCTTATCCATAAAGACCTTAATGTTCCATATGTTGCTGAGTTAGTCCAAACCAGATACCTATCCTTTCGTAGTAAGCTCCATAACCACTCAAATCCTCCATTTTCTCAACTTGCTTCCCAATCCATTCCCGATAATCCTCCGAGGCGTCTGAAAAGAAAATTGCCTAGAGATCTTCTAGTGTGAAATTTTATTGAAGTGCTACTGATGAGTAGTTCTTTTCAAGTTGTTACATATTGTAATGGTTATCAGCTCATTTACTTGATGTACATATTTGTATAGTTGTAAATTTCAATAAATTGATATATATAAAAAAAATTTAATTTATATTCAGACATATTGCCCCCTCTGGCTTTAATGACAGCTTCCACTAGTCTTGCAATGTCTTGAATACTTGTAAATAACGAAACGAATGATAAACATGGACTGAAGGAAATTTGAAAAAAAAATAATCTAAAATTCCATCGTTATTAACAGGAAAAACCATTGATGTGTCTAATCCTCAATGTCCCACGTTTAATTAGTAATATTCATATGAATATAAACCAAGTATGGATTAAGGTAAAAACCAGGAAAATGTCGAGAATTGTGGGTGTTGTAATACTTTAGACGGGGAGTTTATTTTAAGTATTTAATCTGACAAACGAATTGTTATTGACAAAATATCTAACAAAATAGGTTATATCTTGTTTAAATAATAAATGCAAATTTGGAATTCAATCAAAATCTCTCTTATATAAATCATTCATCTCAGTTCTATTACACTTTTTTTTTATTATTATACTATTTGTACCTGCTACAACTAGTCATAATTCAAGGTGCTTCGTTCATAGCTTCAAAGCCGTAAAAACATGTAGCTACAGGTTTTTGTTAATCTTACATCTATCTTTCTTTACCTTACTCAACTTATATAGTTAGTCGCGAAATTTTGAACCAAATCATGGCGAAAAAGATATCGTGTTTAACTGAGGAAAAAAAAAATAGTTTACGTAAGTTCTTTATTCAGTATTGTAGAAGCTATCCAATTTCACTATGTCAACATGATCTTTCTTAATGTTGGATAATTGATAACAAAAAAAGATATCCTATTCCTAGATTAAATAACAAACTGCAAAGATAATTCTAAAATAAAAATTATTAAATAAAGGCTATGTCTTCATTTCAATATTTTTAGCGTGGAAATATAAATTAATAAAATGGTGGACTAATCGGCCTTTTTAGCCGCTTAGTCGGTTTTTATCTGACAAGCGGGCACCTATAAGCTTCGTAAACTGAGTCCAAGTCACATATAAACATGCAAATAACTTATAAGAAGATGAAATATTTCAATAAATTTATGTTTAAAACAACACTGACGATTTTAGAAGAGAATAACTAAATTCAGAGTGATTGAATGTTGTTACACATAATTTATAGCAGAGATACAAGAAATAATTTTGTTCTAAAAAATTAAAAGAGGTCATACGAAAAGGAATGGACGATTTTTTTCTTATTAACTGATACAGAATAAACTGTATAAAGAGTAGCTACAAATTCATGCAAATTTTATACTTTAATTTTTTAAAAATAGCGATTTAAAATTTGATTTTTTGTTTTATAAGAGTAATTCGTAGGTAAATTTCAATCCAAAGATAAATTAATGAAATAATAAATGTGTGTGTGTGGTTGTGTACAGACAAGTAATGAACGATTGAAACAGTTAAAATGTTTTAATGTACCCCCCACTAAGTTACCAGGTTATTGCACTGTTTGTCTTTTTCTAAGTCGAACATAATTGGCGGCTGTAATTGTAAGTCGTCGCATTGCAATTCGACTTTAAGTGAAACGGAAAGTGTTAGCAATATTTACCGTTAAGCTTTACTATAACAAATCGTTCTGTTCATTTTAATAGATCTAATTTTTAATTTCCGCAAAGTAATTCTTTATTAAGATAAAATAAATCCCGAGTCATAAAAAGAAACCAGATAAACGACTAGGTTTCTTCCTCAACTAATGCGATAGTTCTATCGACACTGAGGTGTGGTTTGGTTGCAGTTGTCTGTACGAACAGTCTGAGTACATAAACCTTTCGATTTTAGTAAAGGAAGGCAAGCTGAATTGCACCCTCTAGGATTATATGTATAGAAAGAATAGCAGCTGTTGATAATAACCTAGTGAAAATGTTACTTGAAGTTTTCCTTTCGTTCCAATCTTAAGGAAGATTATTTCACGTTTCTTGTATGAATGCATATATGATTATTGTGGTGCAGAACTCCATTTCAGTATCTATTAACACTATCTATGGAAAGAACTTAATGAAATACAAATGAACTATACCATTTCTCCAATATAAAGTTACATTTCAATACTATAAAGGCAATGAACAGTTTATCTTGTAACGCGCCGAAAGGCGAAATGATATGTTATCAGTACAATAAATTATAAAGATTTCTTTTCAAAGCGATGTTCTCGCAGATCAGAGCACAATTTTCTTGGAAATGATACGATTTCCAGCACTTGGAAAAAAATTTAAGCCATTCATTAATAGAATGGCATTACAACATATTTTTTTATTTATGGATTTATGTATTTAATTAAGGATATATAACAATATGGGTGTGTCATATAGTGTTGAGATCCATCTTTACTCATCTCTTACCTGTAATAATAGAAATATCCTTGAAAAAATAACTGAATATTGGGTTGGAGGTGATAGGTAAGGAGCGAGGGAACGGCAGCTATTTCCTAAGCAATGCCTTTTGTTAATAACCTCATCCTCTGACTACTTTCACTTCACATTTATAAATAAAGAACTACAGAAATATTTCAACTTCAAAATCGTGAAGATTATTCACAAACAATATTGTTAATTCAAATAGAGGCAAGCTTAAAAGCTTTGAAACATACTCAAATTCTTGAGGCTTACTTAAAAGCCTTATCATTAAATGATAAAATACTTGAACCATGATTAAAAGATGTTTTATTATTTTTATTTATTGAGAAGTTAGTGATCCGGGCCTCAGTTAATGATTAAATTTGGTCTATACATTTTCCTCTTCTTTTTTTTTTCATTAAAAGATTGCACATCCTTTATGGATCAGAAACATGATCGCTTGCATTAAGAGAAGAAAAACCGCTCGAGGTACAATCAAAAGATAAAATTCTTTTATCGGGTGTGAAAACAAGAGCCATTAATGTTAGACCCAGCTAATGAATGTATCTTTATTATGACTAACATTAGTTGGTAATAGAAAGATCCCACTTTTCTTTTTTTCAGTAAATAAGGCCGTTACTGAACGAACTAAAGTAGCATCTGAATTCTATTACTATAATGTTTACATATAAAAGAAATGCCAGTGAGAAATATATTTAAAAGTCTAAGTCGTTCAATGTTGTTTAGAATGATTTATAAGAAATGGCAGAGAACAAGAGAATGCTTTTAGAATATTTAAATTGAAAAAGTATATTTATAAGCAAACAAAATACCAACTGATCACATAAAATAAAATCTGTAAAAAAGCAGTCTTGAATACGTATGAACTGTCCATAGATCTCCTCACAACGTTAATTAATAAATAAAAAAAGAAATTTTAAGTTTGAAGGAATAACAAAAACGACATGGACGCAATTAAATTCATAAGCACTTTTTTGGTTTTTATGTCGTTACTTTCCTGAAATACGTATTTCTCAATGTCACATTCCAATGAGAAATAAATAGCATAGTATCAGAGAAGTTCTTTTTATCTCTTTTTTAAATGAACTGGGAAATAGAAAATGACGTAATACAATAGAAGAAAAACAATAGAAGAAAAAGCCAAACAAATTATTATTAAACTCATCTACACTTAAATTAAATCTGTGAAAAGCGCCATTTTCCTTCAAACCCTATCCTATGTTGATATGGAATGCCAAGTTTTTTTTAACACAATATATCTTTTTTTTTCGACCTGATTATTTATGGACTAATGTTTGTAGAGTACACTAACGGAGAGCTCAAAATATTTGCATTTTAATACGACGTAATCGAGTTAGTCATAGCATTAATGACTCACCAATTTGAATTATTCAGATAACGTTATAGTTTCTCCCATTTATATCACCTCAAAAGTTCGATTCGAAACTTTCGAACTTTCGAGTCGGTTTTGATATGGCGTTCTGGATGTTTGAGAGCTGCATAGTTCCAGATTTTTTCAGTTAATCTGACGCTGTACCTTCAACAGGAAGATCCTGTGGCGCCTGAATATTCCGAACAGCGTGCTAAATTATCAACACAACTTTCCTCATTTCAATCATAATGAAATAAGTAAAAACTGTGATAAAACACGCTGTCTTTCCGTTTAAAACACGAAGGAACGTTTACAGTTGTTTATAAGCCTTCGCCTGTAACTATCGTGATAATTTATGACAAATGAAAGAGCGAAGAATTTTAGTTTTAAAATGCACTGAAATCAAATTAGTATATTACAGTAAAGAAATATTCTCGTTTTTTTTTTTTCAAAATGAAAAGATCCGTCTTTCAATTATATATATCTTCCGGGATGAAGTGATTTTGCAGATACAGCAGAGTAGCAAACTGAGAGCAGAGCAGCATAATTGTAAACAAATAAATAACTAAATATAATTTTCAAATAAACAGTCAAGTTATTACACAATGGAAATAAATAAAAGCATCGACTGCTTGTTGTGACATATTGTAAAAATGATAATACAACTTGACAGTCTGAGTTTACAAGCATATCACATTGACAACTTAAAAAAAATCTCAATGTGCTGAGCTTTTTATTATTTCAACACACATAACATTTATCACACCAATCTTAAATACTAATTATAAATGTCATTACAAATAATAGCGGAAAAATGTTTGATATTTGATGGTACAGTGCTTATATCTGCAACTTATGATAAGGAAGGTTGGACGGTAAATTTCCTTAAATTGCTATCAAAATGAAAGAGCCAGTTATATAAAACTTTCTACTAGGATTCTAATTTTATTAATGTTTAGATTAGTATTTAATCATGTACGAGAATGGAGAGAATTTAACGAGTTCAAATTTCCACTTTGTCTTCAATGTGGATTGAGGCATCACGTTTTTCAAAAGGCAATGGCTCTTGTAAATAAATTCATCTTACGTGATACGAAGAATTGTAGTATGATGGTACTGAAAAGGCGGCAGACAAAGATATCAAGCTGAAAAGCCACCACATGTCGACTCGAGGAGCTCGCTGACTACCTACTACCTGCTCCACCTCCACCCCCCTCCACCTGTCCTCCCCCCCCCTCCGTTCCCTCTACCTGCTTCATTCTGGATATCTTCCTCGTACGTTCTATGTTCTTTCCTGAGGCACCGAAAGTATTTTAACACCTGAAATAGAGAAATTATTATATATTTGCTCCTATTAGAAATCACTAGTTAATCCAATTTTAACCCGTGTTAATAGTTTTATTACTGTCTTCACGTTTATTTGTTAGTTTGTTTTTTGTGCTGTTGTGAATTTCAATAAACAGATAAAAAATATAGTATTTATTAAAAAAAATATATGTATATATATATATATATATATATATATATATATATATATATATATATATATATATATATATATATATAAAAAACTATATTATGTCGACCCTTAGAAATTATATAATTAACTATTTTACATAATCGGGTTATAGGTCCTTTGTCCTTAAAGGATAAAAGACCTATAACCCGATTATTGTAAAATAGTTAATTATATATATATATATATATATATACACATCGCTTCTCTACACTGCCTTGGAGTGGCTCTATCCATCCTCCCGTAGACAATATTTCCTGGGCACTTTCCTGTACCATGTCATTAATAACCATTGCCCACTCTACATCTATAACCTATTGAAATTCAAGTCTTCCAACTCACAACAAGATCACGTTCCTCTGACCTATATACTCCTTTCCACCGAACAGCATTATACCAACACTCCTTCCAAGCTCGATCCACTACCCTCTGGAACTCGATCCCTTCTGAAATTAGACATGCCTCTTCCTTAAACTCATTCAAAACTCTCCTATTCCAATGTCTCCTTAAATCCCAGTTAGATGAGTGATAATTAAAAGTCAAGTTAATCAAACTCAGCATATCCGATGCCAATGAATTTGCTTCAATAAGTATATCATTGTATAAATTTAAATTCGTTTTTGTTTTTGGCATTTGTTTCCCTAACGATTGTTTGTTTTTTTCTCATATAAGTATATATACATGGCATTGCATAGATTAATAGATGTGCACAGATATATATGAATACCTATATCTACATAAGGTGGAATCAGATGTGTGAATATATGTTTTAGTGTATCTGTAAATATCTCGTCTCATCAACCTTCAAGTAGTTCTTAAATTTTTTGCTATAGATTTTTCGTTTCTAATTACTATTTGTCATTTATTTTATATATTTCTTTATTTTTCTCGAACACATTGTAATTATATGGGCATATAATTATTATATCATCATATTGTTATTATTATTATTTCTTACCTTTTATACATATTATTTTCTTCGTTTAAAATTAAGATAGCCAGACTATTATACAACCTTATTATACATGTCTGTTATTCTTAGGGGACAATATGTCCCAGAATAAAGATTATTTTTTTTCATTTATATTCAGGGTGTTCGGAAGATCGTTAACCAAAGAGGTATCTCGTGTAGGGAAGTTCATTTTGAACCTATTTAAGATTACTTATCTACATAAAAAGTCTTACTTTTTTTTTTTAAATAGCCAAAAAAAAAAAAAAAAAAAAAAAAAAAAAAAAAAAAAAAAAAAAAAAAAAAAAAAAAAAAAAAAAAAAAAAAAAAAGTAAGCGCAACAGCAAAATCCAAATTATTTTAAGACTAGATCTTAATTTGAAGTTCTTAATTTTTTCTTTTTTTTTTTTTGCCTTTAACAAGATTTAACGATCTCCCGTTTTTGTTTTTTTTTGTATATGTTTATTGCATCAATTTTTTTTTAATTTTACATGGACAATTAATTACAGTTAAAAAAATGGCGTTGATGTATCGGTAAACAACGAAGTTATAAGGCATAAATGTTTGGTTTCGGCCATTTTTTTCGAAAAAAATCATTAAAAAAAAAACAAAAACGTAAAACTTTGTATATAATAAGTGACCTTGAAAAGTTCAAAATGAACCTACCTACCCGAAATACCTCTTTGGCCAACGATCTTCCGAACACCCTGTATATATAATCCTTATATTATTTTTAAGATAATTTTAATTTTTTTTTAAGTGACTAATAAAACAATAGCTTCTTCAGCGATATCATTTCGAATTCATCATCGAAGATGGGGGAAGGATATTTCTAGCAAGTATGTAATGAACCCACCTTTTCTTCTCAAATTCCCTGCCTATACTTATTCGTAAAGTTTCTTCCTTAACTTCTTTTAAACACCATTGGATCCAAAGGGACATGCAATCGTGATATGGGGGCCTGCTACTACCCCATGGTATCGATGATTCACAGTATCCTGATGAAGGAAATGCCTTCAGGCTGCCTGTGCTGGCGCAACCAATTGCAAAGGGCCATTAGCGTCTCTTCATGAAGTTTTAGCTGAGGGCCCATTTATGGCAAGTCGAACGACCAAGTCAATATGGCTCCACCCATTTAGCCCTTTGGGAAGAAGGTCCCATTTTTGGATTTAACATTTGCTTCTAGTGCCTTTCACGATCGCTTCTTAGAAAAAATGTCAGAATCAATGTTGTAGAACATTAAATTTATTTTAATTTCACATATGCGTTTCTGGCACTTGAAGCAAATATTTGACAAAAAGTGGTAACTATTATTTTTTTTTCGAAACAGCGATTTTCAATAACGTATATCTCGAAAAGGGTTAGAAGTTCGACAATTTTGTATATAATCAATTTTTTATTAAATTTAATTAGCTTTAATTTTTATTTGTAACATATTTTTCTTGAGTCCACCGTTTTCGAGATATAATCGAAAAACCCAAAAATAGGAGGACCTTCTCCCTTTCTCCCAGCGTTAGCTCACTCCCCAGTGGCTGAGACTTAAAGTATGTTTATCTTCTAACTACTGCTAACGAAGGCCTGAGGTAAAAAATTATCGCATATTTAATGCACTCTACAATATGTTTATTGACTGAACTATTATTCTTATAATTCTTGCATCAGTTGATACAACAAACTGGTTAAAAAAATGTAAATAACGAAAATCAATTAAAAATAATAACATTTCATATTAAATTATAAAGGTAATATCTAAACTGTTTTTTCATAAAAGAACCCCCCTTTCATTTTCAGCACCATTTTTACAATTTCACAAGTTTGGGCATCCTGTTATAAAAGATTATACCTTATTGATATTAGAACTATTTATCTGAGTTAATCGCCGGTTTTATTTATTTATTTATCGCCGCTTATCTGGCCTAATTAATTACTAAATCAATTTGCTGAATTATCAATAATATAATGATTTATAAATCATAAATAAATAAATCCGACAAATTATTTTATTTTTCATTTATATAAAGTCTTCTTTATTTGAAAAAAAAAAATTATATTCTTATGACAAATGATCTTTTATTAAGTGAGCCATTAATGACCTAAATACTGTGTGTCATAATAAACATAAAACCCACCGCACAACGTATATCTGTGATAAAGAATACATTGAAGAAACGATCCCACGAATTATACCAGATTTTTTAAGATTATGTAATTTACGATAGAGAAGATTGCTGAATTTCTAAAAGTTGTTTGAATACATTAGGTAAGATAATGTCCCTCCGAAGCTGGGTAAGGTCGTGAAACCTTAATTGGGTCGTGAAGACATCTGTTGTTATTTCAATTATGTCACTAGTAATAATCAATTATGTTGTTAAATCTATTTCCTCCTAACCCAATTAAAATTTTTCTAACAGTATTCCATCACAACTGTTATCTTACTTTTAAATATTATACTTTAAAAAATTGTATTTATGACGAGTAATTGTATACTACCTGAGATTATTAAAAACTAACAGCATCAAAAATTATTGATAACTCTTGACGGTTTATTAAAAGAAACATTGAAATATATTTTATTTGAGGGTATCAGCGCGCTCGGTACTGAAAGTCGTGGGTTCAAATCCTACCTGGGCGGTGTAAAATTTGTTTCGTAGCGGACCCACGAAATGAATCTTGACCTTCCAACCCTTGCGAGTTAGAATAGGTTGTAACCTGTAGGATAACCCGCCCTTCCTGCCCTAATTGGCGTACATAAGGACGTTACGCACAAATAAAAAATAAACTATGTTATACAGAAACATATTCATGGTAATTGTATATTCACATAATAAGTTTTGCGATGTGGCTCATTGTTCATATTTAGTGATATTTTTTTTTTTTTTTTTTTTTTAATAAATAAAATTACAAGACTAAAGCGACATGAAACTACTAGTCGTTACAGACTACTTCACTATTTACTAGACAAACGATCAAAGCTCCCAATTCATTACAAAAGACTTATTTACATTACTGTGATTAGACCTATTTGAACTTACGGAGTTTAGCTTTGGGGCTCTACTAAACCTTCCAATTCATCTCGTATTTAATTCTTACAATCCAAAATCCTTCAAAAAATCCTCAATGTTTCGTACTTTGTCACCAATTAACTTATCCATAAAGACTTTAATGTTCCATATGTTGCTGAGTTAGCCCAAACCAGATACCTATCCGTTCATTGTAAGCTCCATAGCCACTCAAATCCATTAGCTATCGGGATGGATAAGAGGAGAGTGAAAATGCGTAATGGTCGTGTGAGATCCTGGGAGAGATAGTGGAAAGGAAAAAAGGAGCATATAAGAGGTGGTTGGTGACAAGGAAGAAGGAAGATAGGCAAAAATATGAAGATTTAATCAATCTGGTCAAGAGGGAAGTAGAGAAAGCTAAAAAAGAACAATGGGATGTCACATGCGATAGGATTGACAGTTAAACTAAAAAGTTTAAGAAAGAATAGAATTTGTATACAGATGAAAGGGACCAGTTTAAAACAGAATTGAGGAGAGAAGAGGAAGAAATTACTATGATTATGTAGGAAAACGTGCGGGAGGCACTTAATAATCTAAATACGGAAAATCTGAGAGGCCAGGTGGAATACCGGTGGAGTGTTTAAACCCAGGAGGGGGAGCTGTAGTTCGGGCATTAGTTAATATCCTCAATTTAATATTACAAAAGCATGGAATTCCAGAAGACCTGAGTCTAGGATACCTAACACCCATCTATAAAAAAGGAGATTAAAGTATGTGTGTTAGCAATCGAGGAACAGTATAACAAAAATTCTAGGGAACGTTTTCAAGTACAGATTGGAGGCAAGTTATTTGACGCAGGAGGTAAATCCTGTGTTGATAATATATTGATAATGAGGCAGTTAATAGATTGATGCAAGGAAAGGCAGCAAGAACTATATTTAGCATTTATAGATTACGTAAAAGCCTATGACGAAGTACCTAGGAAAGCAATGTAGGAGAGCTCAACGGAAACGAGGCACGGACCCAGGCCTTGTAGGGGCCATCAAGAGTATTTCCAAATTTAAAAAGGCAAAAACTTGTTGACTGCTTTTGAATCCTCGAAATGTTTATAACAGGGATAATGTTTATCGCCCACCTTATTTACAATATAATTGGAGGTAATGATGGAGGAGTGGTTTAGAGAGTGTAAAAGGATGGGTATACCTATCGAAAAAACTTCGGAAGCCCGTACAGATTTGCACATTATAGGGGGCTAACTGCAGTTAGCAGTATGTGACGGACATTGTGGAGGAATATGTAATGTCATCCCTTTGTTTTAAAGAAGTTTCTGTAAGCATAACTATTCCATTCGTTCATGATTTATTCTTTCATTTAAACTTATTGTAATATTTTTCTTGTTTTGTTCCTTATTTACTCTTTGTATGTTGAACAAGTTACCTAAACATAACGAAAATATGTTTATCTATCACAAAAATGAAAAATGAAGAAAGAAATAATAAAGTAAAAGGTGATAATAAGAAAAAACAAGGTGATGCGTTAATTTGGTCCAGGAGTTTGTATGTAAAGATTTATTTAGTTGACCTCTACAAATATTTATACAATGCTTTTTAAATTGTTTTAAAACAATTTTAACATGTTTCCAATATTTTTATCAGAGAGACCGAAGTCCTTTGAAACTGTTTAGATATGTACATAACTTTAACAAATATTCCACAAAAAGTTAAAAACACTAAAAAGACTTATAAAAAAACAAAACAACTAACAATTGAATGTAAATTAGAATTTTAACAATAAACTGTAGATGTAATCTCCATCTCAACTAGTTCTTCTTAGTGACGGACACCAGATCCGGTTCTTTGAAAATGTCTTCTAGTTGAACATTTTTTCTTATACTCCAGTTCCTGTTGTCACAGATCGGGCCATACATTCTTCATAGCACTTCTCTTTCCCACAATCTTAAAATTTCTCTACACTCTTTAGTAGTTATACAGGTCTCTCTTTCGTATGTCACAACCGGCTTACATTAGTTATAATTTCATATACGATGGTGTTCGCTCAGATATTTGAACCTAGACAGCTTTTGAAGATCGAAAAAACATCTTTTACCGGCAGCTTCTCCCGCTCCAATTTCTTCTTGGTGGTCAACAATTTTTTTGATTGTCAATAACAAATACTTGTTAAATGTACCGTAAGACCAGGTTAAAGATATATTCCAGTGTTTTGAGAGGTACCAACGTAATGTAGGGTAAACCAGACAGTTATTGACACCATATCTTAAAAATTAAAAAATAAATATTCAGCAAAAAAAACAATATCATTAAACTCATTTTAAATCCTACAACTCAACTGTGTAGAAATACTTTCAATTCTGTCCGTATTTTAAAAGATTATTTAAAAGATCAATAACTGATTTTACATTATTTTTTGTCTCTATCTTGAAAAATACATTCCAGGAATCATGTTTGGTGTAAAATTTCTTTCTTAGCTTAAAGTATAGAAAATAAGGAAAAATGAATGCAAATTTTAACTTTTTTTGACTATTCTTTCTGTAATTTTAGTATGAATATTTCCAAATATTTCCTTAAGGGTTTACCCTACTAGGTTTACTCTTGTTGTTGTTAATAATCCTACTATATTTTTAGACATCAAAATATTATAAAAAGGAAAAGAAGGTTCGTGGTTTGAAAAAAAAATGTCTATAGTACTAGAATTTTCAATTTCGAACCGAACCATTTTATACGAATCAGAATAAACACAACGAAGAATCTATTTTTTCTGGGCTATTGCTTTTAGCAACGAATCGTTTAGGAATGATAATATTAAAAGGGCGGAAGGGATTTCCTTGGATAATAATTACCCTAAACGAATCATAGAAAATCTTAGACGGATTGCGATGGATAGTTTCGTAATACAGTAAATCAAGCCTTTATATTTTTTTTTTCATAATAAAGAAAGGTTCTGAAGTCTATAATAAACATTCTTAAACTAGACATAAACAATTTTTATTAAAATAAATTACAATGTTTCTTCCAATATATTAAGAAAAAGTTAGAAAACTTACTTTTTAGAATTTTTATGTTTTACAATTTTAACTTTAAAAATTTTTAAAGTACCAAGATGGCCGCACCCACACTGCACGCCTAATAATCGCTCTGTGATTGTGACTTTCTTTTACAGTGTACTAACTAAAATCCAGCTCTTATCTTTACCATCAGGTGAAATTAATGGCAATAGAACATTATTATATTACTTTTAGTGAGGTGAGTGAAAATTTTAAATTAACTGTGAACAATAACAATATACGTGGTGAAGCAGTCTAACTGGCTTGCCGTAATCCTACCGGCTGGTAGAATACATCGCTATCTATCACACGGTCAAGGTTAGTGTTGATAGTTAAATGCCTCCCGTTCGAAACTAGACAATATAAATTTTTTTCTCTCTCTCTCTCTACTTCTTTGGACTATTTCATTTATATATTATTAATATTACTATTATTTTTTTATTTTTTTTTAATATTCTTAGTGTCATTTTTAAAGATTTTTTTTTATAATGTTTTACTCCAGAAATATTGTATAATTTATGTAAATATGTTCTTCATATAGGTAATAATTTCAATATTAATTGCTATTATTATCATAATTTAATTTTAATTTATATACATTTCATTTTTATTTTTACTTATCAAATGATGGACGTTGTCACATCTGGTGACGAATCGGAGGAAGATGCCCCCTATTCGGAAATCAGTGAAACTGATTCCCAATCAAGAAGAGTTCTTCAAAAGCGCCAACGAAATAGTGCCCCTGGATCAGCGGGCAATTCACCGAACAAAAAGAAAAATAAGACGGCAAAATTAAAAAAGCCACTTACCAATGCAAGTCATCAAACCCGCAGTAAATCTACTGCAGCGAAAACTAATCAATCAATCACACCTAGTACCTCAACTTTTAATGTCTCTAAACCATCTAACAGTAATAATAGTGACTCAAATCCTCAACAGAATTCTGACTCAGACCCGCCACCAATTTATGTACATAAAATCGAAAATTTCTTATCATTTTGCAAAGAAATAGCAGATTTGATTGGAGAGACCAACTTCGATTGCTATTCACGAATCAAAGATATTAAGGTGAAAACATCGTCGAAAGACTGTTATAAAAAAGTGATTAATCACCTAACAAGTAAAAACTACGATTTTCACTGTTATCAGCTGAAAGAAGATAAGGCTTATAGAGTAGTACTCCGAGGTCTCCATACAACTACCCCAACGAGCGCCATAAAAGACGGTTTAGAAGCAATTGGATATAGCGTTAGGCGAGTATCTAATGTGCTTCATCCCAGAGAAAAATATCCGCTGCCTCTATTCTTTGTGGACTTGGAGCCGGCCAGCAACAACAAAGATATATTTGACGTCACTAGACTAGTATATTCCTGCGTAAAATTCGAAGAACCTAAGAGGAAACCGACTATAGTCCAGTGCACTAGATGCCAAGGCTTAGGACACACGAAGACGTATTGTCACCATCAGCCAAGATGCGTAAAATGTGCTGGCTCACACGCAACTGAAACATGCCAGCAGTCACGCGATACTCTGCTAAATGCGTACTGTGTGGAGAAGCTCACCCTGCGAATTACAAAGGTTGCATTGTCTACAAAAGTATGCAAAGCCAACGAAAGCCAAATACATCCACAATAAAACAAAACCCTCACACCCAGGCACCTGATTTCGATAACACCACAGTATTCCCAGAAATGCGAGTAAATCCAGATCAAAGAATAGAACAACAGCAATCAACCTCAGCAGATGATCATCCACCACGACAACAAGCTCCTTACTCGGACAAGACGAAGCAGCAACCTAGACGTCAGGCGCCTCAAACCTCCCAACCCCAGCTTCCTACATCCCGTTCTCATCCTCAACCTCCTCGACAGAGCATCCCTACACATAATTTACCATTAAAGGTAAAATTACCACCTGAAAAACAAAATCCAGTTCATAATCCAGTTCAGATCAATCCTTTACTCCAAGCATCATTGCAAGTAGATGCTGCTCCTCCTATTCAACGAAGATTCCCGATCCCAAACAATCCACTCACTGAAACGAACAATATACCCCAAGCTTCCAATTTATATCGTCTTACCTACCAAAATCCTACTGACATCAACAGTATCCTTTCCTCATTTCTTTCAGAATTGAAAGAAACCATAAGACCACTCATCACCCTTCTTACAAGAGCCCTTTCGGAAATTCCTTTTAATGGTGCAAGATGAGTGTTAAGCCTCTTGCTATCATTTTATGGAACGCGAACGGACTGAAAAATCACCAAGACGAACTCGACATATTTCTTCACGACAATAAAATAGATATTGCCCTACTTACTGAAACTCACTTTACTCAACGTTCATATTTTTTTATACGAGACTACATCACTTACAGATCAGACCACCCAGACAACACCTCCCATTGCGGCTCTTGCATTCTTATCCATAGATCAATACCCCACTCTCTTGTCCCCTCTACTCCATCTGACACCATTCAATCCACCTCAGTAACCATTTCAACTCGTCCTTTCCATATTACATTCTCAGCTGTATACTGCCCTCTGGTAATTCCCTTTCCTATAGCCTCCTTGATTCCTTATTCCGCTCCCTTGGACCGCGCTTTATCGCTGGAGGAGACTACAACGCCAAACACCAGCGATGGGGTTGTAGAACATCCAACTCCCGTGGTAACATCCTATCCCGTATTGCAACCTCCAACTGTTATCCTGTCCTCTCTCCCTTGAATCCTACTTATTGGCCTACCTCTCCTAAAAAACGTCCCGATGTCCTTGACATTTTCATTTCTTCCCAAATTTCCACCTCTCAAACTGTCATTAAATCCATGAACGACCTTTCATCAGATCATAGCCCTGTTTTGCTTCTATTACATTCAAATCCCGTTCCTAAACCCTCTCCTCCTAGGCTGATAACAGGACGTGTAGACTGGGATGGATTTCGATGTGATCTTGAAAACCAATTGGACCTTAAAATTCCCCTTAAAACAAAACAAGATATAAACATAGCAATTGACAAACTTACTTCATCAATACAAAATAGCATAACTGAAAACACCTCACATCGAAAAAATCCAAATAGTCAACAGTATAACTTACCACAGCATATTCGCAACTTATTGACAGAAAAGCGCAGAGCAAGAGCGAAGTGGCACCGTACTAGATACCCATCATACAAAAAAAATTACAATAATTTAACGAACAGACTGAAGACAGAAATAAGAAAACTGAGAATTCAAAACCTACAAAACCATACTGAAAACCTAAATACCTCCGACAAGTCATTATGGATGACCACGAAAAAGCTCCTTAATTACAAAAATTTTAATCACCCTCTTCTAACTGACTCTAAAACCTGGACAAGATCAGACGAAGAAAAATCCCATATTTTTGGTCTGCACCTTTTAAAAAACATTTAACCCACATCCCGACATCTTCAATCCTGCTCACATTGAATGTATTGAAGCAGAACTAAATGTCCCTCTCCAAATGTCTCCTCCTCCTAATGCATTCCACCCTTCAGAAGTATCCAACATAATCCTCAGATTACCTTCCAACAAAGCCCCTGGATATGACCTCATTACAGCCTATATCCTAAAATTCCTTCCTCGGAAAGCTATCCTATTTCTTACATACATATATAATGCGGTACTCCGCACCACATATTTCCCTGATCCTTGGAAAATATCGATAGTAAAGATGATTCCTAAGCCCAAAAAACCACCTGAACTCCCATCCTCATATCGTCCAATATCACTTTTGCCTATTATGGGCAAAATCCTTGAAAAACTCATCCTGAAACGCCTGTATCCTATCCTAGATTCCAATCATATCATCCCAGACCACCAGTTTGGTTTTCGAACTTCACACTCCACTATCCACCAATGTCATCGAGTGGTGGATGTGGCCTCCTCAGCGTTAGAGCGCGGAATGTACTGCACGGGAGCCTTTCTCGACGTAGAACAAGCTTTTGATCGAGTCTGGCACCCAGGACTGCTTTACAAGCTCCGCAAATTCCTTCCCTCAACATACTTCCTTATTATCCGCTCCTATCTTAGTGATAGAACGTTTAAAGTGAACCATCAATTTTCTTACTCTTCCCTCCTTACCCAATCTGCCGGTGTTCCTCAAGGTAGTATTCTTGGTCCCATTCTCTACACGGTCTATACAGCTGACATTCCAACTCATCCTACCACTGTCCTCACCACTTACGCTGATGACACATGTGTATTATCAGTAAACAATGATCCCTTCATTGCCTCCCAAACACTCCAATCCCATATCCTAAACATTCAAGAATGGTGTCAAAAATGGAGAATCAAAATAAATCCGAACAAATCTCACCAAATAACCTTTACCCTTCGTCGTAAACCTTCGACCTCCTGTCCTACAGTATCCTTTAATGATATTCCACTAATCCCAGTTGAACAGATCCGCTACCTAGGACTCCACTTGGACAAACGTCTTACTTGGAATCCACATACAAGACTAAAACGACAAGAAACAGCTCGTCGTTACAGACTGCTTCAACATTTACTGGACAAACGTTCAAAACTCCCAATTAATTACAAAAGACTCATTTACATGACCGTGATTAGACCAATATGGACTTACGGAGTTGAGCTTTGGGGCTCTACTAAACCATCCAATTCATCCCGTATCCAATCCTTACAATCCAAAATCCTTCGAAAAATCCTCAATGCTCCCTATTTTGTCACCAATAAACTTATCCATAAAGATCTTAATGTTCCATATGTTGCTGATTTAGCCCAACACAGGTACCAATCCTTTCATAGTAAGCTCCATAACCACTCAAATCCACTAGTTTCTCAACTTTCTTCCCTCTCGATTCCCGATAATCCTCCGAGGCGTCTGAAAAGAAGATGGCCTAGAGATCTTCTTGTGAAGATATTTATTAAAGTGCTACTAATGAATAGTTACTTTCAAGTTTTACTATGTTATTGTAAGCGTTTTTAACACATTTACTTAATGTATTTTTGTACAGTTGTAAATTTCAATAAATTGTAAATAAAAAAAAAAAAAAAATTTTAATTTATATTTAATAAGACATATTGCACCCTCTGGCTTGAATGACTGCTTCCACTAGCTTTGACATACTTGTAAATAACGAAACAAATGATAAACATGGACTAAAGGAAATTTGAAAAAAATAATCTAAAATTCCATTGTGTGTTATTAACAGGGAAAAACATTGATGTGTCTAATCCTCAATGCCTCACGTTTAATAAACAATATTAATATAAATATAAATGAAGTATGGATTAAGGTAAAAACCAGGAAAATCTCGAGAATTATGGGTGTTGCAATACTTTTGGTGGGGAGTTTATTATAATTATTATATAAAGCAAGCCTTTCCATATATTATTTCACAAATCTATTACTAAAACAAACTATTGAACTTAATCTTTCAAATTTATTTAATTTTTCTTATATAACATATAACATCGTTTTAGTTATTTAAAAAGTTTGTACTTGGACCTGGTTATCTCTGGCCGGGTGGCCATGCCAACCTCTTTAAAAGCAGCTTAGGTTCAAAGGTCTGACCAACACAGCGAAGACAATCGTATAAAAAATTATAATTAGGTTGTGACATATGGACGAGAGGCCTAGGTAATTTCATAAGAGTGTAGACAAATTTTAAAAGCACGGGAAAGAAAAATGTACGGCCCAATCTGCAAGAACAGGAACTGGAGTATAACTGAAAATTTTTAACTGGAAGAAATGTTCAAAAAACCGGATCTGGTGTCTCTTGTCAGGAAGAACCAGTTAGCTGGAACATGTAGAGCGGATGGCAACGGATAGGATACCCAGGAACCTTATGGAGAGAACATTTGGAGGAGAAAGAATGAGAGCCCGCCGGATTTGGGATGGATAGATGGTTCAGAATAGTTGATTGGAGAAATCAGAGGAAATGGAAGTTCAGAGGAAGAAGGAGTCCTTGCAGGGCTGTAGCCCTTTTATTACCAATTTGGTATTGTATATCACTATTTATAATTTGCTTTTTATTATGTATTATATATGCTAGTTGTTTTCTTTTAATAAATCCTCCCTCTCGTTTTCAATTTTCTTTAACTATATCAAATCATTTGTTTACAAATATTAAACATCTAATTTCACTCTACCATGCATATTAGTGGAGGTTGTCAATTTTATTTGTTCACAAACGAGGACACTGAAAAAACTTATTCATACAAAAAAAATGTTTAAACAATTTTTGCATATAGCTGATGGTCTAAAAAAGAAATTCTGAAATAAAAACCAATGTAGTTAAATATTACTCCATTACTATTGGGCATACATAATAAAATAAACCAACTGTTGTTGATTTCTTGTTTCAGGAAGGCCGCGGATAATTAACAAACCATATCTGATTAATTCGATTTTGATCACCCTTGATAACAGGCACCTGAAATAATCATGTTAATAAACGAATTTGCGTTGGAAGAGCTGACCCAACCATCCCTAACCATCAGGCGGTTAACAGATATTTGTAAAAATATCTGACGTACTGGATGGATACTCGTTTAGAAAATCACTATTCAGTGGCAGATTATTATACATTGTACCTGATCAAACTGTCTTCCTTTCCACTCCCCACTTCCATGGAAACTTTTCCTTACAAGGCACCATTTTTCCCATAGCCTCAAAATAGTTCCTATCAATGTACGTAACCAATGCTTTCTAAGCAGTAACTAACTATAATACGGTATATATCCGGCAACAAATTCATATAAATTATAAATGTAAATTTTTATTTTTATAAATTATAAAATAATAATAATTTATTCCTTATTAATAATTAATAAAACATAGATTTTTTAATTGACAAGTTCATTGATTATTGCAAATTCCTATTGTTCCTGCACAACAAAGAAGTTTGTTATCCAACTAAACCAATACCAAAAATGAACAAATTGTCATTGTTTAAAGGTTCATTGTTTCCTTCAAGTTATCTATTAAATCACTACGATCATCATCTGGCTTTGATAAGTGGACAGCTAAAAGAAACAATAAAATAAAATAAAGAATATCTATCTATTTATCACTCTCTCTCTCTCTCTCTCTCTCTCTCTCTCTCTCTCTCTCTCTCTCTCTCTCTCTCTCTCTCTCTCTCTCTCTCTCTCTCTCTCTCTCTCTCTCTCTCTCTCTCTCTCTCTCTCTCTCTCTCTCTCTCTCTCTCTCTCTCTCTCTCTCTCTCTCTCTCTCTCTCTCTCTCTCTCTCTATATATATATATATATATATATATATAAAATCCATTTTGACCCAGTAGTTTTTTTTAAAGCGACATTGTGAAAGTTTTATTCTGTATGCTATTAAGAGTTGCTGAATCCACTATTGTATCAATTGCCAGGTTCTTCGAGGAGCTCTCTTTCCTGCCCAGACAACTTAAGATAAGTCATAAATTGAATCCTCCCCCGTAGGCCTTTTATGAAAAATGTTATTATAAATATAATATATATATATATATATATATATATATATATATATATATATATAGTAGTAGCAATCCTGTCTTGTTTTCCCCTCTAATTTTCTAAAGTAGCTGATTTCCATGACATGGGTTTGGCTTTTGTTATCGGTAATGAGTGTCTAAGAGAGGTAAAAGGGTTGAATGTCAACCTTTAAAAATTAAAATACCTTTCTAAATTCTTGAGCTAAATACTCCTCCTTCTGAATACTAAGTCCCAACACTATTATATATACACCCAACAGTGTATATTCCTTCACATAGATATACTTTCTTTAAAAAATCATTTATCCATCACTCTTTTTGGAATTCCCTGCCTACTTCTATCCGTAAAACTTCTTTTCTCTTTAACATCTTTCTAACATCATTATTAATCCACCTCATAAACAATCAGTCCTCCACAAATAAGTAAAAACAATCATAGTATAAATTTCCAGAATGATCAGCAATAACATCAGTTACTCCAGTCTCCATCAATAAGTATAATTCATGTTTAAGATGAAATTTCCTTTACATAATATATTTTTTAAAAAGTAAATAATTTTTAGGAATTTTACCAACGAACTCGTGTAAATGGTATTGTAAATAACCTCAATATGGTATCTAACCTGGTTAAATTTACATTAGATTCAACAATAATACAATAATTTGTTGATATGAATCACTTCTTACAAATTTCTAAGATAAAATACTTTAAAAAAAAAAAAAAAACGAATCCTTTTCACTAGAAATGGGTGTGTTATTTTAGAGAATTAGAGAACTTATCTATCTTAAAAACAATTTACGATTGTGAGTCATACTTTGTCTCTTTTCTAATCAGCAAATATTTTTTTTAAAATTATGATAATTAGATAAGCAGACTGATTGAAACACTGTTAATATTATGATTAAAAGCAGTTTTTGCCCACCTTAAATCAATTGTGCATTTGAAAATTATTAACCAATTTTACAAGCACTCTACATGTTTAGATTTATATTTAATTTAAGTTATTTTTATTACTGTGAAATACTTTTCCAAAAATTTACAATTTGTTAATATTTCACTATCACGTTTTAAGCAAATCTGCAATTATTTTAATACGTCTAAAAATAAACAAATGTATTAATTAAAATTTAAACAAGAAATAATAAAATTAAGTTTTTTCGGTAACAACGAACCACAACTCCACCCCTGGTTCCGTACAAAATAAGATTTTTTTGATTATGACCTTCTTTCGATTTATTTCGATACCTTCGTTTCGACCTTTTATGTTTTACTCGCTAATTTTCGAGAGGGAAGACTATTCTGCTTCACAGGTCTGGCTATAAGAATGAGCAATCAATGAATGTGAAACTCAAATAGTACAGTCGTTGAGTGCTTAACTGAGGGGTGTAGAGTGCATGGAATATGCGAAATTTATTGACTTTACAGATTAATTAGGCGTAGTTAGTAGGTAAACATACTAAATGTCTCCGTCCCTGGGGAGTGAGCTAACGGTGGGATGGAGAAGAGAAGGTCTCATTTTTGGGTTTTTCGATTATATTTCGAAAACGGTGAACTCTAGAAAAATATGTTTCAAATAAACATTAAAGCTCATTAAATTGAATAAAATATTGATTTTGTACATATTTGTCGAGCTTCCAACCCTTTTCGAGATATACGTTATTGAAAATCGATAATTTTCGCATACAAATAGTTTTTACCTCACTTTTTGTCAAATAATTGCTTCTAGTGCCTTCCACAATTGTTTCTCAGAAAAAAAAGTCAGAATTAAAGTTATAGAGCATTAAATTTACATTAATTTTATATATACGTTTTTGCAACTTGAAGTAAATGCTTGAAAAAAAGTGAAGTAAACATTATTATTTTTTTAAAAACGTTATCGAGTTTTAATAACGTATATCTCGAAATCCGTTGAAAGTTCGACAGATATGTATACAAAAATTTGTATAGGTAATTTAATCAGCTTTAATTTTGATCTGTAGAATATTTTTCCTTGAGTCCACATTTTTCAAGATATAATCGAAAACCCCAAAAATGGGACCTTTTTCCCTCCCCCCACCGTAAGCCCACCGCCGACGCGCGGGGACTTTCAGTATGTTTACCTTCTAACTACCATTTTTTTTTCTACCAACGGGTAGACATTTTATATTGTAGTTCGTAACAGATTTAAAATTAAAGCATTGAAATTAAATTTAGAGATAATGCATATAATGACATATCTTTTTTTTTTTAATCTGAGTTTTGCTTGAGAAGAATGATAAGGATGTATAAAGATAAAACAAGGTTAGGGTGGGTACCTACCTACTTTCTTTTTATCTTATTTATTTGCAGCTTCCCTTTAGATGAAGTGAAACAAAGTTAGTTTAAGCTTTAAAAAATAGGAACCAACAAAAAAAGTAGTACATCTTCAAATCATTTTCATCAAATGATTTATTTATCTCTTCCATTTCTAGGGGATCCCTATACATCCTCTTCTCCATTCGATTGCTTAAATAATTGAAACAAAGAAATAAAAATATAGGACAATTTCTAACATAACAATAATTTCATTATTTACTAAATTTGATAAAATATCAATAACCTTTCGCCTGCATACACCACAAGGCATAATCATTATTATTAAAAAATGCTGTTAAGTGTATTAATTGTCTAGTTGTACTAGGCTAGGCTTTGCTCTAGCTCAGTCTAGCTTAATGAAAAAGGGACAAAAGAGAAAGCAAACCTTTCAATTTGTTTAATTTCACAAGGTTTTCGGGTAAGCAATTGAATATGCCAGGTTGTCCTTCGATTCGCTCTCTTTGTCAAAATGATTTTCTAACCCTCTCACAAATATCTGATTTTATAAATAAAAAAAAAATACAGTCGTATATATTCAAGTTTTATATCTATTAGCCAATGATCGCAAAACAGCACCTAATATCCTGAATATATTTACCTCTTCCCATATATCCTCCTTCCAACCACCATAAAATCTCTAGAAGACCGTTCATCCGGTCATGCCAGTTCTTCTATTGCATTCATATTAAACAAGAAGAAAAAGACCTTTAGATTTGCTGTTCCCATGATATGGAGAGATGATATTACTGGCCAAAACTCAAAACAATAAGTCGGTAAGCTACTCTTACCATCCGAAGAATATCATCCCAAAACCACTGGATTATTTAATTTATATTCCAATGGAAGTATTTTGTGTTGTAAAATAAGAGATAAATGAACCAGATAATGATGAAAAATTCTATTCTATTATGTAATAATAGTTCAATCCTGATTTTATAATATCAGTATTCTATTTAGTCTGCCTCTACCTACCCAACGTTATTTGATGACACAGGGATATAATGATAAAATTTAAAACAAAAATAACGAATAAACATATATATAATTGATGTGCCAATATTTTACAACTTTGCTGTTCCAGTATATATAGTAATAGTTCAACCCTGATTTTATAAATATTTATTGCAAATTTAATAAATCTGGAGTTATTTGGAATGTCATATAACTTTTTGTACTGTCATTAATATGTTGGAGAACATTTCTACATGGTTTTCTACATTTCAGAAGAAACACTTTCTGTGTTTCTAAATAAGAAAGTTTTTTTTTGCCAATATAGAGTAATTTTTCGCTTTAATGGACATACCACCCCCAAAACAATGTGTAATGTCATAAAAGATACCCACAGTGATTTGATAATAATACAAAAATGAAAAAATAAAAATAAATAAATAAAAATATTTAGAATCGATGTACCATTGTTCAACAAATTTTCTGTTCCAGTATGTAGTAATAGTTCAATCCTGATTTTATGATATCAGAATTCTATTTATTCGACCTCTAAAATATACTATTTTTATATAGTATTAGTTCTTGTATACAAATTGTTTTTACTTATCAAACAAGTTTTAATTGTTGCTTTATTGATAGACGTTTTGATCACTAAGCACATGGGATCATCTTCAAAACTGGAAAAAAACCAAAATACAATTATCTTTTTTTCAATATTCTACCATAGTACTCTACCAAATAAATTGCAAGATGGAAAAAACAAAGATCCACAAAGAAAGTGGTAAGGAAGATACAACCCTAGCTATACATGCAATAAAAAAAACAAACATTATGGGAGACTACTGCGGGTCACTTCACCGAGAGATTCAGAAAGCGTCTCATCGTAGAAAATACAACAGAAGAAGCTTCAAAGAAAAAATAAAAATAAAAGTATAAAGCGGTTCCAGTTGACAATTAAAAGCTGTATAAACACATTATATAACTTTATTAATTTAATAGAAAACATGCTAATGTGTAACAGCGTTTCATCCCATGTGTCGTATAGTGGATTTATACTATGTTAGAATCCAATTGTTTCAAAACTAAGTCTAGATTTGGATTCATCTCATCAAAATCTATAAATATCAGCTATTAAAATTAAAAATTTCTTTTAAAAAATATTTTGCTGCCCTGTTTCATACGACAAGTTGACTGAAACAAATTTCGTTATGATTTATTTAAATTAGACTTAAAAATCCACTTTATATAACATAGCAAGATATGATATAAGAAGCTATAAATGTCATTATAGATAAACTTACCACGTTAAGATGCATTAGCATAAACGATAATTTTTCTCACAGAAAACTTTTATAAATTTCTTCAGAATAACTTTCCACAGCATATTCTCATCTTATTAATAGGAAAATCAGGGGTATAGATGTCCACCAGAGAAAAATAAATGCAGTAGATCAATCGCCCCACCGACAATTCTCTCTAAGATACCAAAAAAAAAAAACTCCTGAACTACAACAATTGTTATCACACCCTTCTAACTCAATCTAAAACTCAATAAAGATCTGACGAAGAAAATTTTACTTGAAAAAGCCAGAACCTTTTCAAAATGTTTTTTAAATATCCTTATATCCTTAACTTTACTTACTATTGCATATTTTGAAGCAGAACAAAATATTCTACCACAAATGTCCCCTCTCCCTAAAGCATTCTATCCTTCAGAAGGATCGAACTGAAGTTGGGTAATTCTAAATAAAACAAAACTTGTAATTCAGGATTTTTTGGATACAACGGAACACATTACACTATGGTTGAAAAGAACGAACTAGTGCTTCACCGACAGAGCCTTCCTACTTAACAGTATCCACTGCCATCAAAATTGTCCACAATAACACAAAATTTGTTCACAGATTACCTTCAAACAAATATCTAAATGGCCGAGTGAGTTGAGGCGAGGCTCTCAGCTTGGTAGAGATGGTCGTGGGTTCGAATCCCACCTAGGCGGGTTAAATTTATTTCATGGCTAACCCATGAATAAATCTTGACCTTCCCACCCTGGCTAGAATAGGTTGGTAACCTGTAGTATAACCCGTCCTTCCTGCCCTAGTTGGAGTGCATAAGGACGTTAAGTCCAAATAAACAAACAAATATCTAATACTGGACTATAACTATTGTACCGTGAAACCACGGTATAACGAATAACTTTGATGTGCCCGGGCCTAACGTACACGGACAGCGAAATTTGGTGGGCATAAATTGAAATAATAGTTGCCGTTAAATTAATAACGCACTTTGTTTTTCTTAATTAATAATAATGGATTGATTCAAAATTGAACTTAACTAATTGTAAGTAAACATGTACGTAGGTACATATGTGGTAACATAATGGAACTAATTATTTTTTATTCTTCAAGGCAATACCAGTTCAAATAAGAGATTTTTTCTGGATTCACCATTCAGTGAAAAGTTAATGTTCGTTTAATTAGGATTCTAAAATTAGCAACGGAGATTGTTTACACATTTTTCTCCTTGATAGGCCACTTTTATAGAAATCTCTTTTGCGTTAATCATGTTTTATAGTTAAAATCTAATATGCCAGAGATTAAAAGCTGCACAGGAGCAGAAAAAAATCAATAAAAACAATAGAAATTATTTTTTTTAATTGAATTTGAAAAATGTTCATTTCTTGAACCTTGAAATTGAATATTTAATATCCTGATAAATAAAATTTTATGATCATAAAATTACCATATTTTAAAAGCAAACACTATTAGAGTCGTGCTGTTCTTTGAGATAAAAAACTTGAATCTTTAAAAAAAACATTGGTTTTAGATTTAAAATTATTTCTTTGTTTTCATTATTTTATTATGTCCCTGTCTCAAAATCTATATTCCTGATCATCAAAATGTGGCAAGTATAAGCCTAAATGTAACTGTACCACTACCAGTTAAAATAAGTTTGAATAATTAAAAAAAGAAATTTCAAAGTAGTATAAATACAATTCCATGTCATTAATACAGCTAAATATAATTAGTTATTCCACTTTAAAAAAAAAGAATGATGGTTAAAATGTTCTGGTTGTCGAGAAAATAAAACTAAAAAGTTTCAGAAATAGAAAAACCTAAGGCAGATTAGGATCAAGAAATCAAAAGTTTTAGAAAACAATCGTAACTAGAATAAATGTTTTTAGGCGAAACCTAAATTTGACAATTCATCCGCTTATAAGTTCAAAAATTCTTTATTTATAAAAAATTAATCTAAAAAAAGTGGTTTTTGTACCGAATTTCCCAATTTGTTTATGACTGTTCCTTACAAATATTGTTTCATAACAATTTTGTCAAGCATTTTTATGTGTTTTTTAGAAGTTGAGATATAAAATTTTAATTTGTTTGAAAGATTTACCACTTTTTTCCGTTCTCCAGACACCTATTTTCAAAAACACTCAAACAAATATTGAATATTAAGTATGTATCTGAGATTTAGTCTTTCCATATAAGAAGATTGTCTAAGGTCAAAAGCTGTATTTACATCGAGAATAAAAGTTATCAATTACTTAATGGTAAAGTTACTAACTATACCAATGTAGTGAAATAGTTTTAATAATTTAAAATTCATGAGATATTTATTTCCTTTTTAAATATATAGAATCTGACTTACAATTTTCGTCTCCAGAGACGTCTGTCTCTTGCTGGCATCCAATAGAGATTAAAACAACGACGAGCAAGAGTTTTAGCAATAACATCCTAAAAATAAAAGAAGCGACTTAGCACTGATAGGTTGTGCGGCAAGGCAGGGGAAGGGGGTAGGTTCGGGAAGGGGAATGGTAGGGGAAGGGGTAGGAAGGGGAGGGGTCTTGGTTGGTAAAGAGGGTGGGGTGAAGTAGTAAGAGAGGGCAAGTATTCTACCAAGCGGGTTATATGTTGTAGATATTATATATATAAAATTACAAAAGTTACCAACAAGGCCAACTCAATTAAATAGAGGTTTTAAATAATCTTCTTTTTCTATTTTTTTTTTTCCACTCATCTTTTAACAATTATTCGCTTGGGGTAATCATTACTCATTAAAACCTCTTAAACCCTCTTTATATTATATCTCCTAAAAGAATCGCTGCTAAAAGCTATAGCCCGGTAATAAAAGTTCTTCGCTTGTTCTGATTCTTACATCATGGTTTGATTTACATTTAAAATTCTGCTCCAATTGTTGTTTTTCTCATACCAGGAAACTTGTATTCTTTCCTCAACTCGGGCTATTTTATTATCTAAAAATATAATGGAATGGACCACATTTTCCTCCACAGTAAAATTTATTTGTTTGTACTTGTTAAAATACCTCAAAATATCCTTGATATGTTCTGATTTCAAAGACACACCTAACAAAGTGTCATCTACATATTATTTTTTTTCAAAAATTATATCCTTAATGGAAATCGTTATGATTTCCGTATTAAATTCCACTTATACTAGAGAAAGTGGTAACCCTATTGGAAGTCCTATTTTTTGTTTAAAAAAACATTTTTTGTATGTAAAATAAAAAGCTTCAAAGCATAGTTTTATGGCGCTGATAAATAAATTTTTTGGAAATGGTAAAAGTAGTTTTAGTAATTTGTTTCCATCTATTTAAAACAAACATTATAGCAATTTCTTTTTTCACATTGGTAGAGAAATCACATATAAAGATATTAATATTTGATCCGTCGGACTTTTTTGTTTTTCAATAAATTCTTTGAATTGCAATGCATTTTTCACATTCCAGTTATTCCATATTTTCGCTCTATTTAAAATACTCGCTATGAATTTAGATAAACCAAATGTCACAGAATTTAAAAATGGAACTATGGGTCTGAATTTGGTATTGAGTTTATGTTTTTTCGGAAGACCATAAATTCTGGGCGGTAAGGCATTGGTATATATTTTATTATATTGATCTTGTTTGATGATCTATAAATTAAATAAAATGATTGCTGTTTCATTATTCATTTTTACTACGTTTTGTGTATGATCAGATATTGTCCTGTAATGAAGGGTTTCATACACGATGCATGCATTACTAGAGCCATCCCTCCTTTATCCGATGGCGTGGCTAATACGTACTGGTTATTCAATAAAAATATATTTGTTGCTGCTATTTGTCTACATTTTCGTGATTGATTTTAACGTTAAATGTAGATTTTAAAGCCAAAACATTCTGTACATGTATTTTACATATATATGGTTTGTCTGTAATAATACATCTTTTACACTCCCAACTTTTTTTACCAATCTGTCCTTTTTGTATGTTTTATGTTTATCATAAAGCTTCATCTGGTCGGCAGTTAGTTTATAATATAGGTCACTACCACTTCCATCAGAAAGCTCTTTAAGGTTATCAATTGTATCTAGTTTTCGAAATTACCGAGCATATTTCTTTTATCTCTAGACTTAAAATTGCCATTTCAATTTTTCAAATAGTATTTCCCATCATTTTTTATAAATCTCGAATTATTTGGAATAACATCATATAACCTTTTTGTACTGCCATTATAATCCAAGAAGGATGCCAAAATGTAAACAAATAAAATAATGTAAAGGATAACATTAAGTGTTTACATATCTCACTGCCTAGCCTGACGAACTTTGAAAGGTGATAATCGCTACCTGCAACATTTTTGTTTTGTTTATTTTTTTGCGATTTTCTCTATGACTAAGCAAAAACGAGCAAATCTCTAAAGGACATTTTATCTTATTTTTTCGGTCCCCTATAAGTTCCTGAAGTTTTGCCATTTAAATTCGGGACACCCTGTATAGTAATAGTTCAACCCTGATTTTATAAATATCATTGTAAATTTAATAAATCTCGAATTATTTGGAATAACATCATATAATCTTTTTGTACTGCCATTAATATGTGGGAGAACAAAATTAGGTTATCTACATTTCAGAAGAAACACTTTCTGTGGTTCTAAATAAGACAGCTTTTTTTGCCAGTTTGGAGTAATTTTTCGCTTTGATGGACATACCACCCCCAAAACAATGTGTAATGTCTTAAAAGATACCCATAGAGATTTGATAATAATACAAAGATATAATGATAAAAATGAAAAAAATAAATAAATAAATAAAAATATTTAGAATAGATGTACCCATTGCTTGACAAAATTTTTGTTCCAGTATGTAGTGATAGTTCAATCCTGATTTTATGATATCAGAATTCTATTTAGTCGACCTCTAAAAATATTTATACTATTTTTATATAGTTCCATATTGTTTACAAGACACAATGAATGTATACTTGCTTATCAAACAAGTTTTATTGATTGACGTTTTGATCACTAATCACATGGGACTCTCTTCAGAACTGGAAAAAATACAAAATGCAAAAATATTTTTTTTCAATATTTTACCAGAGTAGTCTACCAAATAGAGCTTGAGTAAATATATTTATGTTGCTGGCCAATAATTATTTATATAGGTTTATTTAAGCAACAAAAAAAATGTTACCTAACTTTTGGTCAACCATTCGCTTCAAATGCCAGAAACGTATCTATAATATTAAAGTAAATTTGATGTGCTACAACTACTTTTCTGACATT
Organism: Euschistus heros; assembly: GCA_003667255.2. NCBI lineage: Eukaryota > Metazoa > Arthropoda > Insecta > Hemiptera > Pentatomidae > Euschistus > Euschistus heros. The sequence goes on along the minus strand of RCWM02000103.1, from coordinate 730,001 downwards.
TTTTCTGGGAAACGATCGTGGAAGGCACCAGATGCAAATGTTTGATAAAATGTGAGGTAACATTGTTTTTTTCTCAATAACGTATTTCTCGTAAACTGTAAGAAGTTCGACAATTATGTATAGAATTAATTGTATAGAAAATTTAATTAGCTTTAATTTTTATATGATACATAATTTTCTAGAGCCTAACGTTTACGAAATATAATCCAAAAATCCAAAAATTAGAACTTTTCTAATTCCCCCACCGTTAGCTCACCCCCACGGTTGAAAAATTGTTATTCTACAATCCTACAAAGTACTCCTAACGAATCTATGAAATCCAAAAGAATCGCATATTTCATGCAATACAATATCTTTATTGACTGGACTTTGGACTTTGGTCATCCAACGGGGGAACGAGTACTGAATGTTTTATTTTCAAATGATTTTTTTTTTTGAAGAGCTATACTTGAAATTCAATCTTTCTCCTATATCCTAGGACTAAGAATTGCAAGAGATTTATGAGTTAGTTATCTTTCTATTAAAAACTAGAAATCATATTGGAATTAGAAAAAAAAAAAAGTATATATACAGGGTGTTCGGAAGATCGTTGGGCAAAGAGGAATCTCGAGTAGAGAGGTTCATTTTGAACCTATTTAAGGTCTCTCTATATACAAAGTCTTACGGGTTTTTTTTTAAATGGCCAAAACTAAACATTTATGCCTTATTAATTCGTTTTTTACTGATATATCAACGCCATTTTTTTAGTTGTAACTACTAATACATTGTCCTCAAGGACAATTTTTTGTTCTCAAAACCACGAACCACGACAACGAATTCTCCGATAAGGATACGCTTCCACAATACCCAGCACATAAATGATAATAGTTTTATCACGGGTTTGTCGACGATTTGAGCCTCTCGGGGGAAAACTCAGACAGAAAAGTCGACCAGTTCTCACCGCTCGTCGTACCAGTCGCAGGAAGGTCTTAATTTCATATTTATGTATTTTCCTATTCTCCCCTCTTTACCCAATCTGCCGGAGTTACTCTAGGTAGTATCCTATTTCTCTCTTGCCAATCATGGGTAAAATCCTAGGATCCTATCATGTAATCCCAGATCACCAGTTTGGATTCCGAACATCACACTCAACAATCCAGCAATGTCATCGTGTGGTGGACGTTGTCTCCTCTGCATTGGAGCGCGGAATGTACTGCACGGGAGCCTATCTTGATGTAGAACAAGCGTTTGACCGAGTCTGGCACTCAGGACTGCTGTATAAACTCTGTCAGTTCCTACCTTTTACATATTTCCTCATTATTAGATCCTATCTCAGTGACCGAACCTTCAAAGTAAACCATAAACTTTCCTATTCTCTCCTCTTTACCCAATCTGCCGGTGTTCCTCAAGGTAGTATCCTAGGTCCTATCCTTTACACAGTGTACACAGCTGATATCCCAACTCATGCTACCATTGTCCTCACCACTTACGCTGATGACACATGTGTGTTATCAGTAAACAATGATCCCTTTATTGCCTCTCAAACACTCCAATCCCATTTCCTAAACCTTCAAGAATGGTGTCAAAATTGGAGAATCAAAATAAATCCAAACAAATCACACCATATAACATTTACCCTACGTCGTAAACCTACGACTTCCTGTCCTAATGTATCCTTTAATGATATTCCACTAATCCCTGTTGAACAGATCCGCTACCTAGGACTCCACTTGGACAAACGTTCAAAGCTCCCAATTAATTACAAAAGACTCATTTACATGACTGTGATTAGACCTATTTGGAGGAGTTGAGCTTTGGGGCTCTACTAAACCATACAATTCATCTCGTTTCCAATCCTTACAATCCAAAATTCTTCGAAAAATCCTCAATGCTCCCCACTTTGTGACCAATAAACTTATCCATAAAGATCTTAATGTTCCATATGTTTCTAATTTAGCCCAAACCAGATACCTATCCTTCCATAGTAAGCTCCATAGTATATTTTATTGAATATAATAAATAGTATATTTTATTGAAGTGCTACTAGTGAGTAGTTCTTCACAAGTTATTTATATGTCATTGTATTCACTGTCAGCACATTTACTTGTTGTATATTATTTTGTACAGTTGTAAATATAAATAAATGAAAAGAAAGAAAAAAAAAAAGAAAAAATTTCACTTTTTGCAGACAGAATATATTTTGGTATATTTCAAAACTTCTGATATAGCTTTTAGCCAAGAAGTTATGACACATGTTTTGCTAAATTAGAGACGTGGGAATCTCTTTCTGTTTTTCGCTTTTCTGTACAATAATCTTCAGATATTTATTTTTGTGAAATTAAAAGATATACTCAACCCTTTTCTAAATCACTTAATAACCAATAAGTAATCAAGGGTACTCCTTTTCATTCCTCAGGTATAATCTTTGATTCAAGGCTTATTTGGGAATTTCATATTGATAACATAATATCCAAAATCATATGGAAAAAATATATAATTAAAACTTTACTTATGGTAAAAACTAGTTCTTGGGAATTTTATCGATGCCTGACGAGACCCGTTTTGGATTTTTAAAATTCTTTGGGCACCTTAAGTCAATCAAACATTTTTTCAAATAATGTAGATATAACATACTTCCCAGGCTATCTGTTCATCCACTTATTTCGGATACGAAATTTCTATTTAACACTACCATATCCAAACACCCCCCCCCCCCCCCGGAGAGCAATCAATGCCTCCTTTGACTTCTCAATTCTCATTCAAGAAAATTAATTATCCACAAGATTTATTTTAAAAAAATATTCCTTGAATCTAAATCAAAATACAAAAATTTCCTTTGGATATTTTTGCAACTGCAATAATATACCCTTATTCATAATATTACAGATAGTATACATTACCATAATATCATTCTTTGTTCAATGAAATATATTATTTAAAAATCAAGTCAAGTATTCTTTCATTGATTAAAATACAACACAGAAAAAATATCTTATATTTTTAAAATTGAAATAATTAAATCAGCTTAACCTAATAATCAAAACAATAGTTCTTCATTGAATCGGAATTAAATAAACTTAGCTTAACAGGTTAGTTGATGAGTTATTAACTTATAAACGATTTGACCTCTTTGGAACCACCAGGCTATTTTCCAGAAATTATGTGTATATGTTTGTGCGTTATTAACTTTATATTATTTCTCACATTCGTTTAAGTAAACTTCGATTTGTTTTTTTAAAATTACGCTTTGAAAACAGTGTTTTATTTTTAAGTAAACGTTAACCTCACGCTATTTTTATGATTCTAATGAACCATGTTTTAAGTTAGGTTAGTGGTGATTTTCACAACATTTATGTAGTGATTTATACATTACATAGAGAATATCCGGTTTTCAAAATCACATATTATGTCTCAGAATTATTATCACCCACCATCAGTGCCTTTTTCTTGTAATTCTGATGGGAATTACACCCAGCCCCCTCCAGAATTATACTATTGCTGCAATCCAAGCACTCCAGAATTTGTACCACAAGATACATCATATCCCCCACCTCCATTGTTTCATCAGGGAAGTGATGTACTGAGTAATCAATGTAAAAATACTATTTTAAATGATTACAGTGTAACTAATGTTTCTGATACAAAGATAAATAATGATGAATGTGCTAAATTACAAGATGAGTTCATTTTTAAATGTTTGAATGGGCCTACTAGTAGCTTTGATAAAGGATCGAGGAGAGACCAATTAAAACATAGATCCTTCAGCCCAAATCCACGAAGAAGAGCACACAGGGGTTCAAATAATGTAATTAGCAGAAATTCCCCACCTCCATTGTTTCATCAGGGAAGTGATGTACTGAGTAATCAATGTAAAAATACTATTTTAAATTATTACAGTGTAACTAATGTTTCTGATACAAAGATAAATAATGATGAATGTGCTAAATTACAAGATGAGTTCATTTTTAAATGTTTGAATGGGCCTACTAGTAGCTTTGATAAAGGATCGAGGAGAGACCAATTAAAACATAGATCCTTCAGCCCAAATCCACGAAGAAGAGCACACAGGGGTTCAAATAATGTAATTAGCAGAAATTCCCCACCACCATTGTTTCATCAAAGAGGTGTACTGAGTAATCAGTGTAAACATAATATTTCAATTGATCACAGTTTAACTAATGTTACTGATACAAAGATATATAAAGATGAATGTGCTAAATTACAAGATGAGTTCATTTTTAAATGTTTGAATGGGCCTACTAGTAGCTTTGATAAAGGATCGAGGAGAGACCAATTAAAACATAGATCCTTCAGCCCAAATCCACGAAGAAGAGCACACAGGGGTTCAAATAATGTAATTAGCAGAAATTCCCCAACACCATTGTTTCATCAAAGAGGTGTACTGAGTAATCAGTGTAAACATAGTATTTCAATTGATCACAGTTTAACTAATGTTACTGATACAAAGATATATAAAGATGAATGTGCTAAATTACAAGATGAGTTCATTTTTAAATGTTTGAATGGGCCTACTAGTAGCTTTGATAAAGGATCGAGGAGAGACCAATTAAAACATAGATCCTGCAGCCCAAATCCACGAAGAAGAGCACGCAGTGGTTCAAACAATGTTATTAGCAGAAATTCTAAAAATCATAGTTGAAAAAGTTCTGATTTCTCAGAGAGATATAAGAAGTAATTCTTCTAAATCTAAAAAAACTATCATTTATAGATAAATCGAGATTAAAAAACTGTTCAACCTCAAATGAAATGAAAACAAATTAGAAGAAATAAGTCACATGAATCCAGACATATAAAAAAGGAGTGATTGTTTTGGATACGCTCAGCTTCTGCTGATTTGTATTATGTTAAAAAACAAGAAAGTTCTCCTGTATTGGAAGCTAGTGAAAAACTGTTAAGTCTCTGTAGACAATTTGAAGAAGAATTGGTCAAAGAGGCTGAAAAACCTCCATACCAATGTCCTCTAAGGAAGAAAAATTTGCACAAGCATAAACGCTGCAATGTAAATCATGATTCAATTTTAGATACTTCTTCAGAAAATAAATCTGAGGGTTATGAAGGACCCCTTGGAGAATTAAAAAGAAATAAAGCACACCCTGTAAGGTTACACCCAGAATTATGGTACAATGATCCCGGAGAAATGAATAATGGTCCTTTGTGTCGATGTAGTGCTTAGGCCAAGCAATCGGGTATTAGACATAATATTTATGCTGGTGAATTAAGTTTCCAAAAATGTGATGTCAATACAAACAATGCTGATAAACTGTATCATTACAGAATCACTATTTCTCCTCCTACCAATTTCTTAGTTAAAAAACCAACTGAAATTGAATATGATGACCATGATTTCATATTTGAAGGTTATTCCATGTTTTCTTCTAAACCATTGGAAAATTTGGCAGTATTTAAATTTGTAATAAAGTTATTGAATATACTATATTTTATGTTAAAGAAAAACTACCACAATTATAAAGGAACTGGACTTATTACATGAGTTTCTGTTTAAAAAAATTTTGGAATTAGCAGATCTAGATTTTAAAGCAGCTGGTGATTCTTCTGATTTTATGCCCCGGTTTGTACGTGAACTTCCAGAAAATGGTAAAGAATTACTATCAATGAATATAATTTTGCGCTAATTAATGAATAGTTCAAAGCTTTTAATACCACAAAATAAACCTAAAGAAATTATAAGTTTATCCAACTACAAGTGGCAAAAACTTGTTGATGAGGTTAATGAAATGGTGGTTACCTATCCAGGAAAAAAACCTTGCTCTGTCAGAGTTAACCAGCTTGACAAGGATCAAAGTAATTTGAGTGAAGGTAATCCAAAATACCCAGAAATAGTGCATTTTGGAATTCATCCTCTCCAATTGAGTTTTGCAGATAATCCAGAATATAAGAAAGCATGGGGAGAATATGTGAAATTCCGCCATCTCCTTGCCAATATTCCTAAATCATCGTATGAAGATAATATTAACAAAGCTTCGGTACTTATATGTGCCTAACTACTAATATCTGAGCCACCAACTTAAAAGAATAGAAAGGTAGCTTGTGATTTATCTTTTTGTTTCCAATTATATTTATTCTTTCATTCCTTCACATCAAAATAGTCATTAGAATATATTTTAAATTATTAGTCTAGGTCTCATTATGACACTATTTAATATTTTACTTTGGTCAGGAATAGTTTGCTTACGTTTTGTTATTTTTCCTTTTAATAAACAAATCCAAGCACTTATTGACTTCTAAGACTTGTAGAAATATATATTGTTGTTTATGTATTCTCTGTTATTTTTTAAGATAATGTTTATATATTTCAATATATGTTTCTAAGAAAGGGTTCAGCTGGAGAATCTAAATAATTAAGTTAGATTGTACCATACTTTTTGTGTTCAATGTAGACAATTATTTTTGCAACTGTCATTAGATGAAATAAACACATTAGTTTATTAAGATATTTTCTGTGATACTAAATATGCCTGTAATTAAATGACTATAATGTTCTAAAACTTTATTCATTGTCATTCCTTCTGTGCTACGCACTATCACTACATAAATATATATTTTCTTATAACAGAATAATCTACTTGTTTTACTACATATGAATAAAAAAAACGATAAATTAATATGATCTTAGTTCTTGGTAAAGTGAATAGTTGCTAGTACTTGCTAATGTTTACAGTTACCAATGTGAATAGAAATAGTAGGTACCCAATATGATTCACTAATCTATCTAAACTATGCCTTTCCATGATAAGGCCTTCTTATTCTCTTGAGTGGAAGTCTATTAAAGTTGTGACAAATATATTACTTTCTCTGAAAAAGAGAAATGAAAGAGTAATTAAAGTTAAATCTGATAAAACCAAATTTTGAGAAATCGTATTTTTTAATAATTATTTTTAATTTCTTGGTCTCTGTTATGAAACCTACAAAAGAGAGAACATGCATAAAACATACTGTATGCTGTACAGTGCTATTGTAATAATATCACATCTTTATTAATAAATGATAAAATTTTAAGAAGAAGAAGAAAATGTACTTTATTCTGGGACAACTTGTCCCCTAAGAATAACATATGAGTACAATACATTGGACAATTGTCTGGCTATGAAAATTATTAATAATAAAAATTGATTAATAATTTAATTATGAGTTACAAAATAAATAAGAACTCTTGTAAAAGGATACATCTTAATTATTATTAACAGGGTTATGGGTCCAGTCATCTTTTTAAACTGTGGATGCCAAGAATAAGTGGCTTTATAGTGTAATCAAGAAGTAAAAAGGATGGCGTCTGTTGAAGGCCTTCATGTATTCCAATTTTAGGGAGAAGATTTTAGCAATTGGGCTTTTAGAATTTTAAGTGTTTTACGGCAGGCACAGGTGTTAAAGGCCATGGAAGAAAAAGATTATAGTATAAAGCCAGAGAATGCTACAGGAGAAGCCAAAGCCCAAGCTGTGAAAATTGAATTCTAGATAAAATTTTTTTGTCAACCATTTGATGGTACTAGAGTTAGAGCCAGAAAACCACTATAGTTAGTACATACTGTTGTTTGTGGTCCGATTACACCAGAGGCATGGGATGGTTATCAATACTTTGTTACTTTTATAGATGATTTCACTCACTTTGTGATAGTTTATTAAATGAGAAACAAATATGAGGTGTATGATAAATTTTGTGAATTCTATAAATATACAACAAAACATTTTAATTGTAAATTGCTGAAATTGAGATCTGATAATGGAGGAGAATATGTAAGTTCGGATTTGAAAAATGTTTGTAAAAATAATGGTATTAAAATTGAATGCACAGTCCTGTTAAACCCGGCAATGAACGGCGTGTCAGAGCGAATGAATAGGACATTAGTAGATAAAGCCCACACTGTTTTAATACAATCAAACCTATCTAAAGATATGTGGGGTGAAGCTGTTTATTATTCAGCTTATATTAGTAATAGGAGCCCAACAGTATCTCTTGACAACAAAACCTCTAGTGAAATGTGGGAAGGTAGGAAACCTAATCTGTGTAACCTTAGGGTATTTGGTAGTGTAGCATATAAACATATACCCAAAGAGTGTCAGAAGAAATTAGATCCCAAACGTGAGAAGTTAATAATGATAGGATACTGCCAGGCTGGTGGATGGAGACTATGGAATCCAATATTAAGAAAAGTTGTTATAGAATGAAGTGTGATTTTCAATGAAAACCTACTCAAACAAGAAAAATAGGTGAAAGATGACTTAGTGACTTTAGAAGAAACACTGCACAAGATGATAAGCCTGAGGGTAATGTAGGAAATGAAATATCTGTTGGACAAATACAGGAAGATGCATTTCAAGAAGAAAACCTTGAAGAATTAGAAAGAGATCAAAAAATTCGAAGAAAACCAGCTTGGCATGAAGATGAGGAATGGTGAGGAGGAGGTTTTATGTTTGCTTTACTGAATGAACAGATATGCCTCACAAATATGAAGAGTTAGAATGTAGAGAAGACAGAGAGGCCTGCGTGGGTGCAGTCAAGGAGGAGCTGGCTGTACTTAAAGAGAATCAGACCTGGCAAATAGTCAGGCAACCAAGAGACATAAAATCTATTGATACTAAGTGGGTATTTGCAATCAAAACTCTGCAAGATAAAACTAAAATACACAAGGCTAGATTAGTGGTGAAAGGGTTACAACAGAGGGAAAATTTTCAAGATGTGTACTCCCTGTTTTTAAAAATGCAGACTTTGAGGTTTTATTGTTGTTATCAGTTGTAAGGAAATCTGAAATTCAACAAACAGATGTTAACGGGGCTTTTCTGTATGGTAGAATGTGTTTATTTAAAGCCTCCAAGTGGAGTTGATGTACCCCAAGTTTGTCTTAAAATTAAATAAGTCTTTATATGGTCTTAAAAAATCTCCTAAATATTGGTATGAGCGATTCACCAAAGTAATGGAAAGGTCAGGCTTTATAAGATGTGAAAATGATTATTGCCTATTTAAAAATGATAATTTATATGTACTTTTGTTTGTTGATGATTTACTTATATTAGGAGGAAATAGGGCTTATCTTCATTGAAGGACTTCTTAAATTAAAATTTTAAAATGTTGATCTCTTATTGGCTCGAGGGCCGCTGATGGGGGGGGGGGCAAAATCCCCAAAGTCCGGACTCTTGGGGTGCCCGAGCTTAGGTGACTACTGTTGGGAGTGGGGGTTGAAAGTAGAGGTGGGCTAAACAGTTATTTTTTTGTATTAGGTTACTACGTTATGGCTCTATCCCAGTAATAGGTTCTAATAACAGGTGATTCAAGTAAACCCCTGCCCTACCGCTAGAATGCGGGCCAGTCAATCACTGCTGTTGCCAATAACTCTTCGGGATCCAATAACGCTTAGAATCACTGCAGTTCTTACAATAACAGTTATTAAATCACTGCAGTTATTACAATCACTCCAGTTCTTACAACAGTTCTCAACAGTTATTAGAATAACTCCTGTTGCTAGTTCTGTTATCGATCACCGACCTGGCGCTAGTGGTTCTAGCCTATTACAAACTTAATTTTAGACATTTTGACTGGTAATTCATTAATTTATCCTCCTCGCCATTGCTTATAATGTTAATAATTTGTATATTAGTAATCCTACAAATGATAAATAACACAAAATCAACCAAAATTATTGTGTTTAATATTTTTTTTTTTGGTAACAGTCGGGTTAAGAGGAGGCAGCTCCTACGCCCGCCGAGAATACCTTTTATCGATTCTTACCTTCTTCCGATTTATTTCGGTGTTTTAGTCGCTACTTTTCGAGGGGAAAGGTTATTCTCATTTATTTACGGAGAAACTTTAAATCCCTGTTCAAAGTAATTTTAACTTCTGTTAACCTTATGATATTAAAATGAGAAATAAGAAAATGTCAAAATATAATTGAAAGTTAATTTTTGAATTAATTTCTGCTATATTTTCTAAGGGAAGTGGAAATAAGAAAATCCCAATGAAACTTTGTCATTAATATAGTAGATGATGTATACTTTCTCACATTTATTTTTAGATTGATATGTGATTCCTATTTCCATGTTTATTGAAATACATTTTACAATCTATCATCACTTTAGGGCAATAAGTTGATTATGGATGACAAAGAATTTATTCACAAAATATTTTTACTGAAATTTTATTCCTTAAATTGATACAACAAATAAAAATATAAAAAACACCAAATCCATATACAAATTAATGTTCTTAAGTTTTGTAACACTTTTACACATTAGATAAGAGGAAATAAGAAAACATGAATTGATAAAACACTTAATCCTTTATGAAACTCATTTTGTTAACTTTTGTTTCACTTATTTACATTATAAATTCAGTTACACTTTAGGACAATAAGTATTATGGATGACAAAGAATCCATTCACAAAATATGCATACCGAAATTTGATCACTCCAATTGATACAACAAATAAAAATATATAAACACCAAATCCATGTACAAATTAATGTTCTTAAGTTTTATAACACTTTTACACATTAGATAAGAGGGAATAAGAAAACATGAATTGATAAAACACTTAATCCTTTATGAAATTCATTTTGTTAACTTCTGTTTCACTTATTTTCATTTAAGAAGACTAAATATCAATATAACACACTAAACAACACAATCCAAGTTGAAACTGTAGAAGTGATTGTTTACATGTGAGGTTATAGGAAAGAGCTGTTGATAAATGTAAACTCGAAGTGAAGCGTAAGGATCGAACTGGTCGGTGTAGCGCGGGTGAGGGCAGTTTGGTGCCTCCTCTTAACCTGACCGTTACCTTTTTTTTTTTTTACGAAAAATCTTAGAAGCCAATTAAAAGTTGTCAAAATGTATACATATTAAAAATAAATAGAACAACTATGATACAAACGAATTCAACTAAATAAATCTTTAAAAAACATTGTTCATATTTAATTGTACTGCCAAGATTTTATTATAAAAATATATATATATAGGTGTTAGTAAAACATATTTGAACAATTATGAAGACTCAACAATTACAAGTAGCCTGTATCAATCTGTTACCTAAGCATGTATTGTGTCTTAAAATATAGGGTATGAGAAAATAACAGATGTAGAAGCAGGATTCACGCTGGGCCATCTTAGGTCTAGTTTTTACTATATCCCATTTTTTTTTTAAGGCATTTGGTGGACTTCCAAGACTTCTGGTCCAGGAGGTACATTTAGCCTTTATCCACCTTTAGAAAGCTTTGACTTATGTTCTTTAAATAAGCTCTGGAAAGCACTCAGTTTGTGAGAGATTAGTGATAGTCTGAGATAAGGCATACAAGGCCTTTATAAAGGTGCAGAATTGGGAATTAAATTTTGAAATAGCAGCGTTACTAATTGTATACGAAAGTATTTTAAGTATTTAAAAAAAAAAAAAGTTTTGATATCATGTCCCCTCAGCATTATTACACATCACCAAATGATTAAATCAAAGTTGCTTGCTAATCACATACTCTCTTTAACATGGTTATTAAACAATCTTTCTAGAAATAGGAGAGAAATATTAACACATGGGTTTGGAGATTTTGAAAGATATCTAATTCATGCTACAAATTGCAGGAGTTTATTAACTCATTGCAACTGAGGAATGTGATCTAGAATACATGGTGAGGAAACTCTAAGCAGTATTCTGAACAGGGCATGGAAATAAATCTAAAGTAGACAGAGTTTGTGTTCTTCAACTCTTCGAGCACATTTTTTAGCATTGAAGATTAGAGATATGGAGGTCTACTAATCCTTCCAGGAAAGGAACTCTCTATTAATTAAGATATTTCATTGAAAATATTAAGAGAAAGGAAGACTGTAGGAATCGTAATCTCGTTCCTGTGGAATAAAAATGTTTCCTTTAAAAAAAAAAAGAAAAAAAAAAGGACATTATATCTTTCCTCATCACCATAAATTGTCTTTAAATTTGCTGAAATCTGTGGTGTGGAGAAGAAAAAGCTCAAATGCTAATATCTTAGATGGGTACTCGGAGTGGAAGTTATTTCATAATAATAAGAGTCCATTATGTTTCTAATAATATCATAAGACAATATATGAGAGAGGAAAAAATCACTTGAGGTACGCATGATGGTACAGAAAGATCAGTACAATTAGGGTTTCATGAATTAATTGTCACTTTTATTGAATTAATTCATCAATCCTAATTGAGGAAAAAAATATTTTAAAGAGTATTTAAGCCAGAGGCTCATTCAAAAAGGATGTATCAAAACAGAGGCCAGAGTAATTTTTTCTGAACAGATTAGAGAGTAGGTTGAAGGATGTCTAAGAAAATTGTGGATAGGGGATGCAAAGAAAAATAAGAATTTTTAAAGGAAAAAAACAAAAACAAAATGAATTAAAAATAATCAGTTTATTTGTTAACAAATCTATTTACAAATATTCCAATGGATTTAACCATAAAAGTTATAACTAATAAGTTGTATGAAAGAAACCATTCACAAAAATAAAAAAACTATATATCAAAGGACTAAATACTAAATAAAAAAGCAGTATTATATTTTGCAAACAGGTAAAAAGGTAGTGTCTCGATGGAATCTAATATAAGAGTAAATATCTGTGGAATAACTATAAATTACAAAAGTCTAAATAGATTTTACAACAAGCTAATATATTTATGATTTAATAATCATTGCAAGATTTTAACTATTCATTATAATAATAAGATTTTAATGACATTCATTTGTCATTACATTATTATTTGTAATATAAAATAAGAAAAAGCATTTCATATTAACTAGCCATTTTTAAAATTTTGATTAGAAAACACTAAGACCCTGAATATTGGGGAACTATTTCAGTCTAATTGTAAGTAAATTTAAATAAAATCTGGTATTACAAAGCTCATCTAAAAGTTTCAGCAATTTGTATTAGAGTAGAACCTCTCTTAACCAAGAGATTTTTTATCGATTCGCAATGAAACAAAAAAGGAAATCATGAAGATTTATTTACAAATTAAAATCAATGCATCTATTTTTGTTCACAGTTTCGAACTTTTTTTTCTGATATAATTAGATTTATTGATATAAATTCACATTAATATATCTATTGTGATATGATTGTACTACGATCACGAAGTTCTGTTTTAGTTCGAACCACGGCCGCTAGGAGCGTCATAACCCATCTGCGACCAGTTCTTATTTGCGTTATTAGATCACGTGACCTATCGGTTATTGAATAATAGGACAGCCATATGAGTTATTAGATAACAGAAGTTACTCAACAGTTATTGAGAACCGATTTAAGAACGGTAACTGGTCTGATAACCTTAACCGATCGGTGCTTCTATCTGTTATAACCTAACTCCTTACTCCAACCCTAATTTATTGTTATTTCCCCATCGTTCTTGATGGAAGATTTAATAAATTTCATACTTTGAATCTTAATAGTGATGAACATGGTTATTAAAAGGAAAATCATTGTTTGTTTAAATGGAGTTAATTAAGATAACTTACTACAAATATAATAAATCCAACAATAAGTAATTTTATCTTTGAAAATATATAATTGCTAAAGTCACAATAATTGTAGCATGAAAATATTACAAATATATACATTTTTTTACTTTATTGATAAATTCACTCGTCTTTAACTACAGATATTCAGAAAATGTATCAAATATGTTAAAATATTTAACACATTCCCTGAATTGTAGTTGAAGACGGGTGAATTTATCAATACAAATTTAGTTTTATTTATATTTATTTTAAAATATGATCACTGGTAATAGGGTTTTTTTCGGTAATAGGTGATTGGTGATAACAGTTCCAAGTCAATAATAGGTTATTTTAAAGATTACGTTATTTTTGTCCCACCTCTAATTGTTATGTAGTGGCCATTGTGTTTATGTTGTGAAATAAAAAGTCATCCTAGAGTATCAGTTTTCATCTTGTGTATTCAGACCTAAATTAGTCCTCAATTATGAATTATTATTAACATGGATGCCAGAACTAGGATAAAGCCACACTATTTCAGAATGCCTGTGAGATATGTGAGAACATCTGGTGATCCCGATAATAAATCTAAAAAAACAGTTCATTAGTCTTTTACATCTCATTTCGAGCTCACCATACAGTCCTCCATATACTATGCATCCCTAGTCAAAGTTGGGAAAAACGAAAGATGATACCAAAAGTTGTCGAGTTGTTAGTGGTAATGAATCGCGGTCACATTACCGCGATTCATTACCACTAACATTTAAACATTTTATAATTAACATTTTAAACATTTGCTTAAGAGGAAAAATAGATTTCATCTTGATTTTGGAAATATGATTATTTCAAGAAAGATGTTGAGAAAAAGTTACTCCAGGATTTTTAATGGAATTTAGGAAATGAATTGGGCGGCTTTTGAGGAAAAGCAGTGGATAGTAGGGAAGGGCTTTTAGAACAGGTTTTGACCCAAGGATTGGCTTTGTTTTCTCTGGATTCAGACAACTTATTTTCTATTGCTTATAGGCTAATGCTGTCTATGTTCTTCTGGAGCTAACAAGTCTCCTCTAGGATGTCTGAAGGATGAAATGATAAACATATTTGTAAGTCGTCAGCATAAAGATGACATTGGTAGTAGTGGATGCAATTCGGTAAGTTATTAATATAAACAGGAAGTGGGTTACACCTCGTGAGAGTGGTAGTGAAGATGAGTGAAGTTTTACAGGCATTATATACTGACATACCTATTTTTTATACTGATATAAAAAAATAAATAAATAAAAGAAATAGAAATATAGATTGATAAAATACAGTAGAAATAAATTGAAAATATTCTTATCTGTTGCAGAAGGTAGCTCGTTAATCCCAGTGAGCAGTAAACACGTCCTATCTCTGTGAGGTCTTGTACCTAACTGGAGTACACAGGCTTTTTTGGCATACATTTTCTTGTTAAATTACTTTAATTTTAAAATTATGCCAACAAAAAATTTGTTTGATGTGTGTGAGTTTGAATTACATTCATTAACAAAATTTCCAAATAAAGCTACTTAATTGTAAAAAAACAAAGATGAATAAGTTTTTTAATAATGGGTGTACACAGACTTTTTTTACCAAATGTACATATACTGTGCTATAGTTCTAATTACAACAAATCCCACCAACTTCTCTTCTGTTTTTACAAAAAGAAAAAAAAAAAAATGAGGAGATAGATATTTTCCTGCTTCTTTTTTTAAACATATATCATAAATATTTCAAATGTAGGGGTAGTGGAGGCTTGCTTGTTTGCATACAGGAAGATTTTATTTCAGAAATTAACATTATTTGCTGTTAAAGTTGGTTAATCTGCACACTATTTAAAACTGATAGCGATTACCTATGCCTCAGTCTTATCTACCTATGTCCGGGAAAGTAGTACTATTATATAGTTGATCTTCTTTATAAGGAGCTTCAAAATATAATGATCGATTATGACTGTCCTTAATCAATAATAGACTCAGATTTCAATTTTAGGATAGGTTGATTAAACGGATCAGTAAATGTTCATTGGGTCTATCTTAAGGGAAATAGATTTCCTTTTAACAAAATAACTAATAACAGGGTGAACCATTTAGTAGACCTAAGGATGTTGGTATGTTATTGCAGATCAATTAAGGATGCAATTCATTAGTATGCCCTTCAAACTTCCCTTATGTCAGCGACCAAGGTTTGAGAGTAATTAATTTAATTTGAACATCCATTGCATGCCTGGGTATTGTATCCGATTTTAGGGTGATTAATGCTTCGGATTTATCTGATCATCTTATAGTTCAAATATTAATAGAAGTAGAGTCAAATGAATTTTATTTTGACATTGGTAACTGCAAAAAACCTTTTTTCCACCCATTAATATTAATTGATTTTTATTTATAAGAATAATAACTAAAAACGGATTTATACTATAATATATATAATAGTCTTGAAAAACTACAACTAGCCTTAAAAGAGTGTGACATCAATTACTCAGACAAAAGTCGTCAGATAAACTAAACCTAAACTATGTAGACTTCAAAGAAAAGAGTTTTATGCTGAAAATTGGTGTATTAAAAGTATCAATAAACACAGAATGAGAAAGGAAAAAATATTAACCTTGGTTCAATGAGGATTGTTTACATGGTGAGATAGAGGCTCTTAAATCATATAATATGTGCAGAAATTCACTATTTACTGACAGTAAGACAGGTATCAAACTGTAAAAAAGTGATACTGTAAGTAATACTGCGCTTGTGGTTTTAGCTTGCTTAGCACTGCTAGCGTTCGGATAAAGCAGGAAGGATGGGTAACCTCACCTCTATAAATACCAAATTCCCAGAAACTGGTGAGAGAAGAGTAAAATGAGTATTTTTATGCAATGGCGATGGTATAAGATTCAATTCCTGGAGGAGACCCACATTCAAATATGGAGGCCCTAACCAGCGCTGGAAGACGTTATATTATATATACATACAGATATTTCTCTAGAGTAAATCGGGAAGAATGTAACGGAAATTCTAGCACCAGGCCAAACAGCTGTTTCAATTATTTTTGTATGTTTTGTGAATTACTTTTATTCAGGTAACGAGCCTTCTCATTAAACATCGAGCAGATAAAATAATATGAAAGCATTTATCAAATGTCGAAGAACGTATATCATGGATTCTTCTGAACAATAATGCCTGAGATGGCTGTGAAAGTTTTCGACGACAATACTTCCGGGAACCTTTCTATTTCTTGAAATCTAAAAAACCTTGTATTTATGATATCTTTGTGTATATATATATATATATATATATATATATATATATATATATATATATATATATATATATATATATTATTTTTTTTTTAGAAGAAAAAGATTTGACCCGGTCGGGACTCGAACCCAAGTTTCCACCTCTCTACGTGGCGCCTTATCCAACTAGGCCACCGGGGTCGTATCCGAACCAGGCAAATCTTCTCTCTTCAGTGATCCATAACCCCCGGATACGACCCCGGTGGCCTAGTTGGATAAGGCGCCACGCTAGAGAGGTGGAAACTTGGGTTCGAGTCCCGACCGGTCAAATCTTTTCTCTTCAAAAATAAAATAATATATTTAATAATATTGATTTATTTCAAGAAAAATTACACATATATATATATATATATATATATATATATATATATATATATATATATATATATATATATATATATATATATACATAAATTGTATTAATTGGGACGTTGTATGAATAGCTCTCTTCGCACAAATGCTCATTAGATATTCTTCTTAACGAATATCACAAGGTACGTGGTTTCCAACGTAAACTAAAACGTTGTTTTCTCGATTTACTTTACTAAATGTACGCATACTAAACAAAATACAGACCCAGTAATAAAAAAAATCACGAATACGATATGAAACCTTTTTACAATACTTGTTGGTCGTTCGGAATTGAACTGTAGCATGTCCGTCATATTGATCTTGCAGGGCTCTTTTTGCCGTCTGAAGGAGATGGGTAATATATACCTTTCCTAGGTTATTCATCAAGCTAGCCGGGTGCTTCACACTTACCCGGTATGACAACAGCAATAGCAGAATCCTTTCCTTGTAAGCATTGTATTTCAAGGTCACTTGTTTCAATAAACATTACAAGACACAAGGACAGGCAGGTTAAAGTTGGCATAATGTCGTCGCATAGCACTCCTTCCACACCCATTGAGTGCATACTTTTGATCTTTTTTTAAATTGTTTTATTGAATAAACATTACAACCTTCCTTTAATGGGCAATGAGCAATATATAGTCAAAGAATCTAGTACATATACATAAGCGGCGCAACAATTCATTGCTGTATCAGGGCCCTCTCCAAAAGTTTTCGCCATTCATCCCTATTCCGTGCAGTAGCCATCTAGTCTGGTGTTCCAAGGATGTTCCTGGCATCTGCACGGACGCTATCCATCCATCTCATTTTGGGTCGTCCGACTCTTCTAGTTTGATGAATAGCCTCGATAGTTTATTTCGTTCTCATTCATCCTGGCGATGGGCACTGCCCACCTGAGCATCCTTACACTGATCCACCTAGCTATGTCTTTGTCCTTGAAGAGTGCATAGATTTCTTGGTTTTTTCTTCTTCTCCAGACATCACCCTCCCGGATCGGACCAAAAATTCTTCTCAAGATCATTCTGTTAAAGATAAGCAGCCTATTTTCATCAGCCTTAGTCCATGCCCATGCTTCGGATCCATGAAGGAATCCAGTACATTAAATTAAATAAAAAGGGAAAAAATCCTCTAAAAAAAAAAAGTATTCATGATATTAATATAAGATAAATCCGAAAATAAAAATATAAACAATGTAAACAATAGTAACAATAACGAGCAAAAAAGAAATCAAACAAAATAATAATAAGCATTAAAAAGATGTCCAATAAGCATTCAAGAGAAGCCAGGCCCACAGTAATCCCAACGCGTTCTCTCAGCCGAGTCACAAATGTGAGAATCTAGAGGAAGTTGAGAGGAAGCACCACAGTCACTCAGGACTTGAGTTTAGAAGCTGGCCATTGCCAGAACTCCAGTAATATATATTTATTACAATCTTCGACGAGGGTTATAAGGGTGTGTGGAGCTGGATAATGAATGTGCCAGTGCGTTAGGGTGGTTGGTAAGGTTTTGGTAGAATTTAGAAAACTTAAGGGTTATCAGGTCAAGGACAAAAGATATTGAGACATTGAGATCATTAGGCAGGATTTTGTTGGAGACATAATATAGAGCATTTACTTTTGAGCTAAAGTTTTATTTATTAAACAACGCTTTCCTTGCAGAGAATATGAATTCACCGTGTTTCTTAGATGGATTGTAAGGTTCTGCTTTGACGTTACTTGTTGAAGTTTCCAACGATTCTAAAAATGGAATCTTCTATTTATTTCCAAGATCGTACCTAAAGATCCATGAAGGAAGTTTAAGATCTTTACTAATGTACAGAATGATGTCAGCAGACTCCTGGGAGAAAAGGAATTGTCTTAAATAATTTAAGATATATTATTTCAAATCTTAATATAAAATCTATCGTAATGAAGCCAAAGTGAATTCTTCACATTACAGTGCTCATTTTAAAATAAGTTTCAATATAACTTTTAATATAGCAGAAATTATTTTTTTTTAAATTGGAACATTATAATTAATAATTACCAATTCCTCCAAAAATATAATATATAAATGTATGATAAATATAGTGGAACGGAGGTGAACTCAGCTGTTGCTATTGGTTGCTAGAAGACTACCAAATGATGGTCATTAAAACTAGGTGGGGAGGTCCGGCGATTGGTAGTTGTTCAGTAGCCCTGGGATGGAAGGGAAGGTGCTTAGAGGAGACCCACTGGAGCTGACGGGGACACCATTTGTCCAGGATATGATACAGTCCTGCATCCAGCGATCAAGTCGCATCTACTTGGTAAAATGGAGTATTCATTAAAATACCACCAAACTAAAAAAAAAAAAATTTTAGTTTATAGTTTAGAAACACACTTTATTTTAAATGCATCTTGATCATTCTTCATTAGAAAGTTTCTCTTCCGAATATTGTAAAATTAGTTCATTTTATTATCAACTATTACTGACGTTTTTATGTAATTTTACTGTTAAAGAATGAAATAAAATTTATTTTCTAAACCGTGCTAGTTTTTTTATAAAACTAAAAGTTCTGAAATTCTGTATACAATTTAATTAAAAGCTAGTAATAAAACATTAAATAATATTTATTTTTTTATTTTTTAAAGAAAGATAAGTTTAAAAAAATTTAATTGATTGGTGGTTTGTTAAAATTTTTGACTGAATTTTCAGAGTCAAACATATGCTTACACAAAAATCTATTTAAGATAAAATATCATTAACTATTAGCAATGACAACACAATTATGTTAATAACAACCTACATTATTTAACACTTGAAAAAAATATTCATAAAAATTAACAATTAAGTATACATTTTTTTGTAATTTCCCATTTTAATCAAAATTAAATTTTTATTATCATTCTCTATTTGGATAATTTCTGACCTCGTTGATAAATTTATGATATAAGTTGAAAGTCATATTGATCCACACAGTCTACCGTTTTTCAGGGCCACTTAAATTTCTTATAAGGTTTTATGCTGAATCAATGGCGAACGACTGTGACAGGTTAATTCTCAAAGAGCTGCCAGAGTTGATGTTACATCATGCAGAAACGGTTTCAGTTAAAGACACCCTAAGATAATAACAGGACATCTGTAGCAGAAATTAGCTGTCATGCAACTGTTACATGAGTCCAAGGCCAGCAAACCATTTATCTTCTTAAACACAAATGTTTTTTTGTTTTTTAAATCAAATAATAATAATTTATCAATATAATTTTCTCTTAGGTAGCTGTATCTTTTGTTTCGAGTTAGCAAAAAAGTTGGAGTTGATACTGTAAAAACGCACTGATGACTGACACATATTCGAACGAGTAAATAATTACACTGGAATAACTAGGTGAATACCTATCTCCCATTACTCAACGCAATAATAAACTTTATTTCATAAAACCAAGTCGTTTATTTTTTACGTAAATTTTATTTAAATTTTTAATAAATTTACATTAAATAATTAAATCAGTTATCAGGATGATAAATGCTGTATAAACGTTTATAAGACGAAATAGAAAAAAAATAATAATAATACAACAATAATAGTTGAGGTCACTTGGACCCAGTAATAGTTTTATTAAACTATTTAATAGTGTATTAAATAACACCTAGATCTCTTTACATTAAAATTTTACATTATCGTCATGTAAACAGAGCTAACTAACACTTTATCATATTCTCAACTTTCTTACTTTTTCCTTTATACATTAAGATGAAAACTAGAATTTTCGTGACCCTATAACTTCCACCCTCCAAACTGCTTTTATCCACTAGGCAAGAATAAATTTTAAATTCAAATACAATCTTTAACTATACAACCATTGTATAAATAGAAAATCAATAAACACAGTAAAAATGTATGTGATAAGAAATATGCTTATGAATTAAAAAATATGTCGATGTAGGTTGGTTGGCGAAGAGATAATTGTTGGGACTGCGCACTTAGAAAACTATAATAATGCAAGTTGTCGACGGCATTTATTAACAAATCATTGTGTATTCACTGTTCCTACAAAAACCGTATTTTTGGAATTATCATTTTTAGCATGTATTAATTAAATGATTTACTAACACGTTTTCCTTACCATATATGTATATACTTTAATTTTCATATGCTTTTAATACATCGACAGGTAAAATCTTCCGCCCTCCGGTTCTCTGTAAATTTTCTATTGAAATTTCCGCCAACAGAATCACTGAACATCGTTGGAAAGATTGGCTCTGGATGAAGATACAAGCTTAATACCTCTCGTTTCGTCTGAGTAACTAGTATTTCTGGACATGTCATGTTGGTTACTAGCACCAAAACTTTTTTTAGTAAAAATACTAAATATGCTATAATTATAATATAATGATATAATATAATATGAGACAATAATAACATAATGATGATAAAAAATAATGGTTAACATAATATATGCATGATACTATAATAATAAACCTCAACTTATTACTAGGTAACAAAATATTAGTTTAACCAACAATGTCAGTTACCCCTTTTATGCTTAGCAAGATAGTATACCACTGAAATTTATTTATTAAAAATTCAACTTAACAATAACATAAACATGAATGAAGTAAATTATAACTCAACGATGAAAAGACAGATTTGTTGATTTGGTGCTTTGTTTCAATTGCGGTTTTTGCAGCCATATGCAATACAAATAGACATAATATAGTTTTTATTATACACAATAATTAAATAGTCTACAAGAAAAACAAACAGCTACTGTTTTAAACTACACTAGCACAACGAAAAAGTTCAGGACAAAGGGAGTTTGACGACTAGAGATAGATGTATCAGGAAGCCAGGTAGTGGGGGAACCGTGAAACATCACAGGTACCTACGTGTTCACTTTATGATATTCAATACTCAATGCATTTGCCTCAGGGCCGATTTGGCTCTCAGTGGCCCTGGTCAGTTGTCCAAGTCCCAGTTCAACAAATATTAATTAATAAAATTTGAACACAATGAAAACTTCATTCAGGTGATAGTCACAAGTTAAACAAATTAAATTATTTATGAGGTGCCATAATGTTATCCACCAGTGCAACTAAACCCTACTTTCAAGGCTGGTGAATTTTCACTCTAGTTATTACCACAACCTTTTTTACTAGAAGCTGTACTAATTCTTTAAAAATAAGTCAAGATGTAGTAATAACTGTTTTATAAATAATCATCTAATCTATAGTTTCCATGCTGGGCTTTCTCAACATATGGCACATTAAGGTCTTTATGGATAAGTTTATTGGTGACAAAGTAAGGAGCATTGAGGATTTTACGAAGGATTTTGGATTGTAAGGATTGAATCCGAGATGAATTGGATGGTTTAGTGGAGCCCCAAAGCTCAACTCCGTACGTCCAAACAGGTCTAATCACAGTCATGTATATGAGTTTTTTGTAATAAATTGGGAGCTTTGAACGTTTGCCTAGTAAATGTTGAAGTAGTCTGAAACGACGGGCAGTTTCTTGTCGTTTTAGTCTCTCATGTAGAAGACTTGTTTTATGCTGTCGATACTTCTTAAATGCATAACTGCACATAAAATGTTTGCACAGGACTTCTCTAGCAGAAGATCAATGGATATTTTTTCATAATGTTTTTGTTATTTCAGAACTATTGAAAAAGTAAAATAAAAGCTTAATGTAGTTTCTAAATATAATAAATATCTCATCAATTGTAAACATTCCCATTCGAAAATAGATTACCAAGTTATGTTATTTTATTTTAAAAAGGCCTATTATGTTAATAGGTTCCAAGAGAGAGTAGATAGATTTGGTTGATTTTATTTTATTGCTGTTTATTCAACTTTGGCACCAAAATAATCATTAAGGTTTATTGTTGTTTCATCTTTTTTTTTTTATCTGATTTTATTGTATATATTGTATGAATGGATTCATTACCTTACACATTAATTATTTTTCATGAGCTTTTGATATTTATTCAATAAAACAGTTAACAGTTAAACAAAAATAATAATAATAAATAATAACTGTTAGGTTTTCCAATGTTCTTCCATTATTATTTTTTTTTTTAATTTTTCCTTCTTAAAAACAAAGTCATATTTATCAATAGAATTTCCACCTTCTGTGTTAAAGTTAAAGATAGTAGGAGACACAGGTCAATTTGTTGCAAAACTTGAAAAAATGACAATAAAATAAAATCCATCTACTGCCTTTCCTCAGAAATACACATAAATATGGTAAAATATCTATTCTATTCTTAATGCTTGGGTGAATTTTTTCATTAATTTATGTCAACTTCGCTTATAATACATATTAATTGCAAATAAAGGTTTAAACATTAAAAAACACTCCCATTCTAATTTTGATTACCTAGTTTTGTTATTTTTTAAATTTTTCCAAGAGTATTGTAATGATAATAAATATCATATGTAAATAAATGTCTCAACAATACAAACACTCCCATTGCTTTTAGGTTCGAATGACTTCAATAACATAAGAGAAATGATTCCCAACTTGTTCTATGAACAATTAATTACTAGCAAAGCATTTTTAAACTTTGCATTTCATCATCAGGGCATTACAATTTTACCTGGTCAGGATAGAGAAAAGGTTTTAAACCAGTTTGGAATTTGAACAAAATTTTTTCTATATAGTTTTAGATGTCAATTTGAAAAGGTTTATGAAGCTTAAGAATAGCATGTGAATATGCCACTTCGGAATAAATAAACAAAAGCAAACAATCAGATAAAAAAGAATTTTGATGAACGGCATAGTGATTCTACTCCCAAAAATATAAGACTGAGAAAGAGCCTTGTCAAACGCCTGAAAAATGAAAGTGTAATAAGATCCATTAGCTATATTTCAACTCAAATCATTCGTTTTGCAAATTCAGCTATGATCTTTTACTGAAATAATTCTCATTATTCCAATCCTCCCTGACTATGTTAGTTAAAATCGGTTTTTCCTGAATCATAATCTCCACTATCAAGTAGGAAATTATTTACGTAAAAAGCAGGGCTGGAACTAGATTTGCCAATGGGGGGGGGTTGGGATTAATGATCAGTGCATCTCCATACCTCCCTTGTCCCTCTCTCACCACTAAAATACAATACCTCCATCAGCTATTTTTAGATCAAATACAGTCAAACAATATTTATTGCGGTATTATTATTTTGAAAACATTTTTAAAAACTTATTATTCTTTCATAAACTTGCTGATGGCGGCACTTGCCCCCCTGCTCTATCTTCGTTCCTGGCTTGATAAAAAGACTTACTTGAATTATGACTTCATAGGGTAAAATGTTAATGCTTAGTTTCTTGAATGACAAATCCTTTTACCTGGCTGTTTTTTGCTGAAGTTTGATATAATTTCTTGCAGTTTAAGGCAACCACTTTTCATCAGATTACACCAAGTTTTTGTTTAGATTATCAATATCAGAGGAAAGGAATTTAGTGAATACCATTGTTAAAATAGTCTCAGCCAATATATTTACAAAATAAACAAATAAACACGGAAAACAAGCTGACAACACTTCAAATTAATAAAATTAGGATAAAAGTAAATTATGATAGATTTAGCCACTGGCCTCTCGGTAGGGATTGAAAAAGATTCCCCATTCCCCATAGGCACTAAGTAGAAGTGGCTATAATATGATAAAACCTAATTACATATAACTAAATAGAATTATATTTCATAGGTAAAAAGTTCTCTCAATCGACTATTAATATTGCAATTGTTTATAAATATTGCCATTCTTATTTCGTCTTATTTCTTTTGTTATAAAGTTGATTTTTGTGAGAGAAAAACTATTACATTGTTTTTTTTATGAAGAGAAATGTTCTTTTTGTTTTTAACGATCTCATAAGAAAATAAAGATTTGAATTTTGTTATCGCATATAGTTACTGTGACACTGTAAAGCATTCTTAGGAGACTACAGTCCAGGAAGAAATAAAATTTTCCTTTCATGCAGTTTTAAGAAAGGAATCAATATGGAATATTGTTTTAGGTATATGAGGAAAGAAATAAGACAACACAAAACTTATAGTATAGGAAGAAGTTTCAGTAACTTAAACAGCAGTGTATCTAAGGATAAAATGAGCAGGTATGGGGAATAAATGGTGAGAAAGTAATTGATAATTGGATAATTACTGCAGGGATAGCATTTGCTGTTTAAAATTTCATTAAAAAAATGTGTCTTTGTTTTTAACAAAAGAAAATTCAAAAAAAGAAAAACAATACATGAAAAAAAATTCATATATATCTTTCTACAAATCAAAATTCATTATTATCAGTCAAATTTCCACCTATTTTGCTAAACTCAAAGAAAGTCTTAGGCACAGGTAAATTTGTTGCTAAATTTGAAAAAAACGACAATAAAAGAAAATCAACAAAATTTATCTACGCTCTCTTGGAACCTAAAAGCATAAGTCTTGTTGAAATAAAATAATATGACTAGGTAATCTATATTGGAATGGAAGTGTTTTTAATTGTTGAGACATTTGTTTGTTGTCATATTTTGCAGTTATATTATTCTTTTCTTTTTTTTTTTCAATAGTTTATTATTTACAAAAATATGATGAAAACTATTGATACCCTGCTGGAAAAGCCATGTGCAAAATTTGCATGTACAGTTATGCATTTAAGAAGTCTAGAGAGCATAAAATAAATCTTTCACATTAGTAGGGAAACGTCAGGTTAGATGACTATTAATAAAACAGTTATTACTACATCTAGGCTTATTTTCAAAGAATTAATATAGCTTCTAGTAGTAAAGGTTGTGGTGATAACTAGAGTGGAAGAAACATTCACCAGACTTGAATGTAGGGCTCAGTTGCACTGGTGGATAACATTATGGCACCTCATAAATAATTTAATTTTTTTAACTTGTGACTATCACTTGAATGAAGTTTTCATTGTGTTCAAATTTCATAAGTTAATTTTTATGGATTGTGTCTTGAACAGGCATCACAATATTGTCCACTTATCAGAAGTTAATGCACCAAAAATTAAACTTAGATGATTAAATTTAATTTATTTGTTGAATGAAAGCTAACATACACCAAAGGTGTCAAAGTAAAAGAGCGTTCCCACCAAAAGAAACCTTTTTCAAAATGTCTTCTTAAAGTCTTCTTACATCAGGCATGAGTCCCTTCCCTTTTATGTCAATTTAAACTTTTTTTCCACTATTGTATGGGTCATCTAAATAATTTGATTACACAGCTAAATGACATGTCCTCATATAATGGCTATTTTACTCAAACCCCTGTTCAGGTCGAGATATGTATTTTTTTCCCTACCAATCACTAAAAAGCACTTAAACAAAAATATTTTTAAAAATGGTTATTTTATAATCTCAGTGACCTTTAAAATTTTTAACCACCATTATGTGGTTGATTTTTTAAATATTAATTAATTGATTGTATAAATAATTATTCTTTATTGTTCAAATTTACATGAACTTATTTAATACTGACACTTTAATGTCAACCTTTAAATTACCGAGAAGCAAACTTAACAATTACTGACCATATTTATAACATTTATGTTTATGTTCACAATTATTTATATCATATATTATAATGATATAATACCTGGACCTAACACAATCGAGCAGTGACGTAACCTATGGTGGACAAAATTAAATATAACAAACTATGCCTATGCAACTATTACTCTCTCCGCTATAGTTCTTATGTACCAGTCCTGTCTAGTTTCGTTACCCAGATCCAACACAGTGCGATATCTTGGTTTTATCCTAGACTTACAAGGAACCCAAACACGAGACTTAAAAGAAGATTCAGTCAATTATACGGAATATTAAGTAGGACTTCTAAACATGCAATAGATAATTAACTTTTAATTTATGAAACTATCGTCCCCCCCCCCCTGGAACATCTAATATCTCGAACTGTGGGGGACAACAAACATTTTAACTTTGAAGTATCTAATCCTTCCATTACGAAATTCTGAGATCCATAACTAACGCCCCTTACCACTTCTTCAATGAAAACCTTCATCATGACTTTAAAATCCCTTATGTATTCGAATATAACTAGGGAAATTTATAACCTGCGAGGATTATAGGGATGTGGGAACTGGATGGGGATTGCGCTAGTGCATTCAGATGATAGTTATGAGTCGTACATAGCATATAGTTGGCTGAATCTTCAGTTAAGTTCTTGTCTGTTAAGTATAGTATGTGGATTCCTTGTAAGTCTTTTATCTACGATAAAACCAAGATATCGCAATGTATCAGATTTGGGTAATGGAATCTTATTAAATAGAAGTGTTAGTCAGAAACTACGTCGCAGAGGAACGTATGTGTGTGCATTTGGATCCGTTAATTTTTATTCTCCAGGAGGTTACTGTTTTAGGAGGTAATAAGAGTTCTGTGGGAGAAAATAAAAAATCTTCAACTGTAGCGGAATCGTTAGGATAAAGTTCAGGATAAGAAGTGAAAGTTAGGGAAAGGAGAGAGGTTAGTTCCTCAGCGTTATCTGTGACTGATACAACTCATGAGCCATCAACCTGCCTGAAGGGATAGGAGATGATCATGGATTTTAGGATTTTTTTTTTTTTTTTTTTTTTTTTTTTTTTTTTTTTTTTTTTTTTTTTTTTTTTTTTTTTTTTTTTTTTTTTTTTTTTTTTTTTTTTTTTTAAGTTATGTTCCAGAGGGAACATACCATTGTTATCTTCATAACTAAAAAAAGTTGAATGATTGGGTTCTAAAGGAAGCGAATGTTACCGATGTAAGGATACCTATCTTGTTATAACTATTTAATACAGCATGTATTTAAGGAATGAAACATGAAAAATGAGGGCGTCTAAGTCAGTCACACGATTTATCAATTAAGTTTTACTATTGGCTATAAAAAAAGTGACTTATTTTAATTAATTAATTTCTAACGTGATTGTGGTGACTGTTGCTCGGTTTTCTGGTTTGTGCGTCTGATGCTTCAATGTCGTGTCCGTCGAGTTTTGTATACCTCTTTCTTTCAACTATCCATGTGAACTCCTCTTTTATCTTCTTTGGACTGGCTAAGCACCCTACTACCTATTTTAAATGAGCGTAAAAGATTACTATTGTAGTTAACAAATAATAATATGGTAAAACCTATAATCAAACCTACAGTTATTAGTGCAAAATAAATATTTTGTTTTTGCAGATAGATGCTAAACAAGGTACGAACATCACGTTTGGAAGATTCGTCACCAACGCGGGCAGCATTAGCTTCTTCCTTCGTTCCCTTCACCAAAAGCCAGGCAATGTTATAACAATTGTGAGCGACTGCTCTATCCAAAGTGTTACCTTCGTCTTTGGAACCTGGATATCAGGTGCTGCTGTATCTTGTATCAATCCAAGCCTCCCAACAGGTAAGGTTATACACAACTAGAGGTAATTAAAATTTGTAAGAATTGATACGGTACTCAACATTCAGAAAAATTCATAAAACAATTCATGATCATGATCTAGATATGATTAATTCCCCAAATAAAAAGGCTGTAGCTTAATAATAATTAACTAATAACACGTCTAAAAGATTTTTTTCCGGGCAAACTGCAAATTTAACAATTGACTCTTGCAATCTTGTTTTCTAATTCGATTTGTAGTATTATCCTTTTATTTCAAACTGTCTCTTTAAAACAACATTTGTGTTTCATCTAGGCCTTATGAAATTTATATTACTTTATATTAAAAAAAATATATATAGATATAAAAATTAAATTAGAATGATTTGTAAATTCAATGCATTATTTGATAGGTGAAATCAATGAATGCATTTCCCACGTAAGAAAGAATTTTAATTTTAGATTCTAAACTTAAGAACCTACTACCACAAACCCTCTACCTCATCCTTCATTCCTATCTTACAAATCGCTCCTTCCGAGTCCGATGCGGCTCTGAATTTTCCGACTGCTATCCTATCCGAGCCGGAGTTCCTCAAGGCAGCGTTTTGGGTCCTGTCCTTTACATCCTCTTCACAGCTGACGTTCCTACCACTCCTGGCACGTTCCTTGCAACCTTCGCTGATGATACAGCGATACTATCATCACATAATGATCCCAAAATAGCCTCTTCTAACCTACAAAATCACCTCTCAAAGATTGAACTATGGTGCAACAGATGGAGAATAAAAGTCAATGAATCCAAATGCACCCACGTGACTTTTACTCTACGTCGTAGTTCCTGCCCAACTGTCCTATTCAATAAGATCCCATTACCCAGATCTGATACAGTGCGATATCTTGGTTTTATCTTGGACAAAAGACTCACTTGGAACCCACATACTAGACTTAAAAGACAAGAACTTAACAGAAGATTCGGCCAACTATACCCCATACTATGCAAAACTTCAAAACTTACAATAGACAACAAGCTTTTAATTTACAAGACAATCCTAAAGCCTATCTGGACCTACGGACTAGAAATTTGGGGAACAGCAAAACACTCGAACATCAAACGTATCCAATCCTTTCAATCCAAATTTCTGAGAACCATAACCAACGCCCCATATTATGTCTCAAACAAAACCTTACATAACGATCTTAATATACCTTTTGTCCTAGAATCCATACCCGTCAAATTTTCAAAATTTCATCAAAAACTTACGCAGCATCCTAATCCATTAGTACAATCCCTATCCAGCTCCACTCACCCCTATAATCCTCCTCGCAGGTTAAAAAGGCAGTGGCCTCGTGATCTATTATAAAGTTCGACATGGAGTCCTGGCAATGGCCAGCTTCTCCACTCATGCTCTGAGTGACTGTAGTTTAGTGCTCTCACTCAGCCTCCACTGGTGTTATCTTATACTAGTGACGCAGCTGAGAGAGAAGCGCTGGAATCTCTTGGGGCCTGACTTGTTCCTCCATAAGTGGAGGTACAAGGCGGGTCGGGGGGATCCCTCAGATGTGTATATATTGTAAATAAAGTATAAATGTATTTTTAAGATTTAATTTAATTTTAATTTTTAAATTTTTCTTTTTTTTTTATTATTATTATTTTTATTTTTTATTTTATTTTATTTTTTTTATTATTATTTTTTTAAAATTTATTTATTTTTATTTCACTTTATGTATTGTATAGTTTGAGGTACTTTGTTTATTTAATTTTTTTTTTTTTTTTTTTTTTTTTTTTTTTTGTACATATTGTGTGATTCTGTACTTATTTCATTGAGGCAGATTGTAATACTTTCCTTAAATAAAAAAAAAAAAATTTAGATTCATTCCGTATATGATCAATCTAACAATCTGAATTCACTTTTAAGCAGTTCTGAATAATTATGCTTAAACAGGGCCGGAACTAGGAGATTTGTCAAGGGGACAATGATCAATTTGCCGCTCCCGTTCTCCCCCCCCCCCCCCCTTCTCCACCAAATAAAATACCTCTGTAATACGGTGTAATAAAGTTTATAAATTATACACAAAAATCAAATAAAATTAAAAAATATTGATTGTGATATTATTATTTTGAAAACTTTTTTTTATAACTTGCTACGTTTTTATAAACCTTTCAAATTTTGCCGCCCCCTGAAATCTGCCGTCCGGGGCACGTGACCCCCCCCCCCCCCCCCCTGCCCCGCCCTAGTTCCTGGCCTAAGCTTGAGTATTTAGTCGATTTGCCTTTAAGCTTTCTAGAATGAGGAATTATGAATTTTCGGAATATATTGACCGCCTATTTCTTATACGCATTGTTCAAGTCCGTTCGTCCAGAATAATCGAGCAATAAAAATCGAGACTGGAGAGGACGTTCGAAAAATATGAGATTTCGAAAATATAACGTCCTTAAAGGTTATAGTGCTTTCTACAAGGCTAATTATAATTACATTATTCTTTCATAGGAAAAGTTAACAAATTATGCTAGTATTTCGGTGTCTTCAAAGTTATGGATGAAGCATCAAAAATGTAATGCGTGAATGGAAAAAAAAAAAAATAGAATTTTTAGCACCAAACTTTACTTATTAATTACCATTATTAACCTTGGTTTGAATCAGGTGACATAAGCCATTTCTATACAAACATTTAATAAAATTACTAATCCTTCCTCGCATAACAGAAAATTAATTCAATTTGATCCTTTTTTTTTTTTTTTTTTTGTTCTTTTGTTTTATTAATTTTTTTTATCGATGCCTACTAGATTACTCTGTTTTTCTTTTCTTTTTTTGTTTTTAATCATTTTAATATTTAAATGTTGTCTGTGACCAAATATATTAACTGTACCATATTTGATTTACTTAAGGGCATTGTGTATCAGAATAAAGTTTGTTATTTTTTGTGAAAAATGGATTTGATTACAACAATTATAAACAAATTACAATTCTATTTATATCAAAACTTATTTTTTACTAACTTACCCTAGCCATTCATGGGACCTAATGTATCATTTTACTCGGGTTTTCGAACACTACCTACCATTTCATATATTTCTAACGTTAATATCAATAAGATTTACATATTAGATTGGGGACTTGATTTGTCTTTTATCTGTTATTGTACTTAATAAAAAAAAAAAAATGTTTAGAACAATACTATATCCTTTACTTTCTTAGAAAATCTAATATGAGACTATGGAAAAGAGGGAATTCATGAAAAACTCGCTGGGGGAGATGAACATGCATTAAAAAAAAAAAAAAATTGGAAAGAAAGGCAAATATTATATTGAATACAAAATTTCATACCTATCTTTAGAAAAAAAATATTCATAAGGAAACTCAATGATTTAATTAGGCTGAAATTTATATTTATATTTCACTTATCATTAGCTTTTGAAGAACAACCATCTGAATTAATATTTTTTAATGGATTTAATAAACACGAGATTTTTGTTAGATTGTTTTTAAATAATTCTAACCTTAAGTAAATTTCTGAAAAAAAAAATATAATACAATAATTATTGAACAAAAAATGTTAAATTAATGTTGCCTATACTCATTCATGGCCCTAAATAGATAAAGAAATTATTCTGTTAGGCTAACAAAAGAGAACTCCAGGTTGGTACTATGAAACGTCTTTGATGGAATGCGGCGCCTGGAGCAAGGTATGCTTTAGTGGGCTTCTTAACAGCGAGAATCTTTGATCTGCGGTTATTATACCTCTTCTTACTAAAACAGTTTCATAGCTCTTTCTAATTATAACTTACAGTTTAAATTGAGGACTGTTGTTGGTTTTAAACTAATTATAATTTTAAGATATGATCCAACAATATAAATTATTTCTTTTAAAAGTTTCTGACATAAAAAATATTGCTATCTGTTTTTATTATCTGGACGTAAATTAATGATCTCCCAAAGTAATGAATTTAATCTTTGTCTCTTATATATAAAAGAACTTATTACAATAAGTACAAATCTTACTTACAACCTTTGTTATAATATCTACAAATTACATAGTATGTGGCTTATTTTGTACTTTGGGATGGGATGTTGGCTAAGGCTAAAATGGTTAGCTATCAACCTCAAATAAACAAGCCAAAAAGGATTACCTGCTCTTTGTTACTTATTAATTGAAAACGTATGTGTCCCGGCACTGACTGTCAAAGAGGCAGAGTGTAGGCCCTTTGTCGATTGATTACCTAGAGTTGAAGGGTAGGTAAAGAGACTTTAGCAATTATGAAGTAGGATTTTTTATTTGTGAAATTGGCAATGATTGTTGATTCTCTCTTAACCTATAACCTTACCCCTGAGATTAAACGTCCCATCAAGCTCTGTATTACCTTATCAATTCCTTTCCCCTTTTGAATTGCATGGATCATTAAATACTCAGGAGAAAATTTATTTTAAAAACGGCCGTGGCTTGGTTTCAGGGTTGGGAGACCCTCCTGGGGCACACCTAGCCTCTATAAAAAGGGTACCCTTAGTTGGGGAAAAATCTGGCAGTCGAGCGTGATTTTGGGCCAAATCTCTTTCTTTTACAACCGTAGGCCAAGTAACAGTACATCCTTGCCCAAGTACTGAACTCAAGACCATTTATGGATTGTAGTGGTAAATGTTTCATTAAAGATATTCATGTCTTATTTGACCAAATTTAAAATGGTTGGTCCTCAAGTAATGTAACCTTTTAATAATTTGATACATATTTAAATCCTAATTTTAAACTGATAACCAACAAACACACACACACACACACGCGCATGCAATAAATAAGTTGATACGTCACATAAAATAATTCTCACTATTTTCCAAATGTAACTGATTCCAGACGAAATCACCTATTTCCTCAACATGTGTCACAGCCAAGTCATTTACTGCGGTGAAGAATATGTGGAAAAAGTTCGGATTGCTGCGGATGGGCTTGACTGGGTGCCTATTATTATCTCTCCCAACGGGAAAAAACCTTTAGTCGATTTCTACGAGTGCTTAGATGCTGACAGTGAACAGGGTCTGGTACTGGAAAATTTCTGGACTGGGAAAGACCACTGCATGTCTGTAATGTTTACAAGTGGGACAACTGGAGTACCTAAGGGTGTAATCTTACGAGATGAAGCCATGAAGTGCAACTCTTCTATGTAAGTAGAAACGATTTGTAGCACCCTCAAGCTCACTAGGTTTATAAAATTTTGGAATGTTAATATTACCGAATTTTAAAACCATTAAATCGAACTGTTTTTACTTTAGTTTATGTTTTTACATCAGTTGATGTGAAATATTTATAAGCTTAAATATGTAATTTTGATGCACAATAATTGTGATATTCAGTCACAATAAATAAACATTATTTTAATTCTTTACAGGGCTATCAGTTGGTCTGAAAGTACAAGGCTCCTTTTGACAACTCCACTGTATTGGATATCCAACCCTATATGCTCTTCTATTTCTGTTTGCCGCGGTTGTAAAGTAATACTTGCAAGCAAGATGTCGGTTGAACAGATTCTCAGAACAATTTCAACTTATAATGTATATATTTATAAGTATATCAATAAAACAATATGATAATAAATATACATATATATATATATATATATATATATATATATATATGTGTGTGTGAGTGTGTGTGTGTGTGTGTGTGTGTGTGTGTGTGTGTGTGTGTGTGTGTGTGTGTGTGTGTGTGTGTGTGTGTGTGTGTGTGTGTGTGTGTGTGTTTGTATGTGTTTTTTAGGATTTTTTGAGGACTGAGAAAATCTTTTTTCGAGACTTTACTCGAACCCAGACATAGTGAAGGATTCTTAGCTATTTAAACTACCTCCCTACAAATTTGTTCCTCTCCACGGAACTGCCGTTAGGGATTACGTTATGGAGAGGAATATCTGTGTTTGATCTAACTGTTGATGCTCACATCCTGCCACTTGATGCTATCTACCTGTAACAGTTTTATCGATAACAAATGCTCTGCATTAGCTAACACTAGTCGGGCGATGTTATCGATAGCTATAAGAGTTGCGAATTCAGTGATGTATTTGATAGCTGAAACTGCTCTATGTGGATTCCAAACACAGAAGATTAAAACGATATGAAATTACACATGATTATCAATTATAAATGCTCCTTCCTTTGTTACAAATAAACTGATAACGACCTTAATGCCCTAGGTATAGGTTCATTGTTGAGTCAGTTATTTTTCTCAAGCATGTTTGTTCCATTATCTACTTGACTGGTAAATTTTCATAAATGTGAAGAACATAAAAACTTTGTATCGTCTTTTTACATTGTTATTTCAATGAATATTAGCCCGTACATTTATTTTATAATTATATATTTTATAGATCTTTAAAAAAAAATTAAATAATACTGGTCATCGAATTGCTAATTATGAATACCGTTTAATATTTTTTAAGCTGGAGATTACTTTTATCTTATAATTTTTTAAAAGAAATAACAAGTAATTCTATCTTAAAATGGAAATATGGGATTTACCAAATTATTTAATCATTAAAATTGCCTTTAACTTATTAAAAACGAAATACCAAATGTTACAGCCGACGGAGTGGTTCACAGGACCTTCTATTCTCATTGACATGTGCCACCACGAGAAGTTGGAGGAGTATGGTATTTCATCCTTCAATACATTGTCAGTTGGTGGATCCATCTTATTGCCTGAGCAGAGGCGCCTTATTGTGGAAAAGCTGCTTGGCAATAGAAACAAAGTGCGCATCATGTACGGGTCTACAGAGGCAGGGATGGTCACCTACGACCAGACTGACATAGACATTACTTCTCCTCAATACTCTAGTATAGGGAAACCAGGCAATGGAGTTTCGATAAAGGTAACGGATTTTTCCTTTTTATCAGTATGATTTTATGATACAGAAGTATTGTTTTTGTTTGTAAAACACTACTTTTTAAATTATCTAACCGATATCCCGAATTAGTTCAAGATATCAGGTCATGTGATATCTATCGCTGGAGCCATCAACACTGTAATATCCTAATTTCGACTAATTTATTTATTTATTAATTTGAGCCTACTGAGGAACACAGGGATACTCATTTATACTCATCGGTGAGAATCTTCTTCTTATTCTTTCATTTTCTGACTATGAGCCAGCTTTCTCTCCTCTGTCCATTTGGTCCCTGTGGCCTTCTTACTGGTAAGGGACATTGGGAAAACTCCCTGTCGGACAGCTTGCCGGATCTGTAGTCGGCCGTGTGTTTTATTCAGTGGAATTCCTAGTTGTTCCAGATCTTACTTCACTGTTGTTATCGACTTGTTCTTGGAGGCCTTGCCCCTACCTGCCACAGTAAATATCCTGTTAGTTAATCTTTTGGAATTCATGCGGGCCAGGTGTCCATAAAAGGCCAGTCGTCTTTTCCGTATACATGTAAGGATATCTTCCTGGTGTTATACAGCTCATCATTGTGCCATATCCTGTCGATGCCATTCTCTTCCCTCCTTAGGATGTTCATCTCCTTGATCTCCAACTTCCGGAGTGGGCCCTTCTTGGCCATTACAAGGCACTCAGAGGCATACAGAACAGATGGTTTTACTACTGAGTTGTAGTGTCTTATTTTGAAATTTTTGGAGAGACATTTAAAGGAGTAAAGATCTCGGCAGGAGTGATAAGCTCTTTCAGAGTTAGTGCATCTTCGACCAACTTATTATTATAATTTTTTTTTTACTACTAATAATTATTCTATAAAATAATTGTTTGCTACTTTTTGAAAGGGACAACGAAGGCTAAATGAAGACCAAACTCTGAACACACAACTTTCTCCAACCCACCTCATCATAACCTAAATCCCCGAAATTAGAATGTATTATATTTATTACATTATTCATACATATTTATTTACGCCACACATATTTACTAAATTATATGTTATTAGGAAAGGATAAATTGTTTCAGTATTTTAATTTTCCCAATAGTTCACTTGTGTGCATTAATTATACATAAAATGTATAGTATAAGTGACAGCAATATTAACAACACTAATATCGCAGAATAAGAACAAATATTGAACTGTGGCATGCTTGTTGAGCCCAATATTGTGGTTATGTCGGAAAGAGAGATTATGGTGGCTTGACCACATACAAATGCCGGATGATAGACGACCAAAAAGATGACTCACGGTAAGGCGTGCAGAAAGAGAGGGGTACCAAGACTGAGGTGACGACAACATTGAGAACGACCCGAGACGACTGGGAGTGAGAGATTGGAAAAGGAATGAGGAAGATAGAGATGAGGCTGTCGATTGTTTGACTGCAAAGGTCCAACTTGGGCTGTCAGCTCTCAACATAATAATAATAATAATAAGATTTTTTGTCCATGAAATTAATATGCATAACATTAAAAGGTACTAATTTTAAATGAAATTACAGATAGATAGATAAATATACGGGAATTGAAAAAGAAATCATAAAATATTTTCATGTCGTTGTCCTAAATGCAAGAAAGATTGATTGATAAGTATGTTTATTTCTAAATATTTACAGTCATGCTTTATCGGTACAGGTTTTAGAAAATTACCAAATTTCGGTTGTCGAGGTTTCTTTGTTATTATATGTTAACATGAAAATAGTATTCTTTTTTTACATCAAGTACAGTTTTTTTATGTTCCGCATCATTTAATATTTCGATTGTTTTGCATTCATTGGGCATTATCTTTTCTAATAAAAAATCATTCTAAACTGGGCCTTTGCTGGACACATTAGGTATAATGTATAATATCTTCAGGTATATTTAAAGTACGAGTATAATAAAAACAATTTTATTTGTATTTTTCCAGGGCTGGTAATTCAAATTTAACATCTCGCCCATCGCTTTAAAAATAAGTCTTAATAAATAGCCTTTCCTGATTCGAAATACGTTGCACCTTAATCTAATTTACTATAAAACAGATGTTGCTCAATAATTCTTGCAACTTCGGTGTGTCTGTATACTGCTTGTTCATCAAATGTTGATGTCGAGGTAGTTCCGTGTGTTTCTAGTTGGTCTAACTATCCTTCTTTTTTAACTTTTACTAGAACTCCAACATTTCTAGTCTTCTCAAATCAATGATTCGAAATACACTCCATTTCGTAATTTTCAATCTCGAAACTTCAACACTTTCATGGGATAATTTAATTTTTAAGTCCAGCAAGTAATTTGGGGTGTTAGCTGGCAGAGCGATCACACTTTTAACAAAATATACCTGTGCTCCATAGCTCAAAACTTCTGTTACTGTTAATTTAAAAACATTTTCGTTTTAGTAGGACCTGCTAGCTTGGCATTGATCTAGACCAAACACCATTCAGAATATTTTTATTGGTTCTAAGTTTAATCTGAAATGTCTTTCTAAAGATAAATTCAGAGTTAGATTGATACCCAGTTATATGTAATGGTTTATTGACTCGATTAGTTTTCCTTCAAGTACCATTTCTTATGATTTAGTCTTTTTTTTTTTTTTTTTTTCTAATATTGACTATTATTTTATTGGTTTCTAGATTCAGTTAAAAACTATGTTATCTATACTATTATATAAAAGGACTAGCCATTTTTCATTTGTGATCACTAACCACGAA
The DNA here is from genome assembly GCA_003667255.2 of Euschistus heros. Classification (NCBI taxonomy): domain Eukaryota; kingdom Metazoa; phylum Arthropoda; class Insecta; order Hemiptera; family Pentatomidae; genus Euschistus; species Euschistus heros. The sequence goes on along the minus strand of RCWM02000103.1, from coordinate 691,986 downwards.
AGCTACTGAACCAATCTATGCCAACCTTTTTCAAATAGCTGTACCACATAATTTTTACAGTTCCAAAAATGTTTTGAAATAATAAAGTCTCATCAATTAATTGTACTCAATTATCTTTCAGATTGTGGATCAAGAAACTGGGGAAATTCAACCACCTCATAGACCTGGTGAGATATGTGTCAAATCGTCGTCAGTGTTAAAACAATACTATAACAAGACTATAACCGAAGAAGAACTTGACAAGGATGGTTTCTGGCATATGGGTGATCTCGGCTATTATGATGAAGAAGGATACGTGTACTATATGTCAAGATTAAAAGATATTATCAAGTATCGAGGGCAGCAGGTATCATATTACAATATACACAATCAATATCCTCACTTATTCCATTTCATATTTCGTCAAGATATTAAACATTTGTAAAAAAAAAAAAAAGATAAGGGCTCAACTCATTTTCTTTTTTTTTTTCATTTTCTTTAATTTACGAAGCATTTAAAATTCCACTATTTCAGTTAGATAGAAACACGCTTTTCCTTCAAAAACAATTAGTGCAATACATGCACTCCTTATAATTTACAAAGTACAGTATTTTATATATTAAAAAGATATTTGGTGAATAAGGTTTTTGTGCCGAACAGTACACAATTTAGTAAAAATTTTATACAGTAAAATTCATTAAAAATCTTCAAAAGATTTTTGTAAATGAAGGAAAAAAATTATTAAGTGTTTTAACGAATGATTTATTAATGTTACTAGGCCGCAGTTCCATTTTCAGCAATTACCAAATCTAATTAAAACAAATCCAAAATCTGTTATTTATTGGACTTTTTTTCAGATAGCCCCTGCGGAACTAGAAACAGTTATCCAAAAATATCCAGATGTCATAGAATGCTGTGTTGTAGGAAAACCTAACTTGGAAGCAGGTGGCGAATTACCAACAGCGTTTATTGTCAAAAGAGCTGATTCTGCTATCACAGAACAAGAATTGTATGACTTTGTTGCTGGTGAGTGTTTTCATTTATTACTAATTAAGACTGTTTAATAATTAATTGATTGGTTTAGTGGTATTAATGTACATCGTCGCTGAATACTCCAAGGTGGTTGCCTGGATTTGCTCATCTCTGATGGCTGCCATTAGTTGGAGCGGCTTCACCTTACCAAGTGCTACCCTGTAAGTTATTCTCCAGGGATTCTTCTCTGATTCCTTTACAAGGCGCATGATGGCACACACCATTTGGGTATACCCTCTACCAATGCGCATACTCATCTCTGAGTGCACTTTTCCCAACTTCATCCCTGCACTCTTGGTACCTACGCCGGGCCCTGTAGAAGCTTCTCTTCAACTACGTTAGGACCGGCGTCCACTATGGGACTAGACGTGCTTTCCCTACGACGCTGGAGGGATATACTCGATGCTTCTTTGATACCGCCCGTCAGCATAACCACTCTTGTTACTATCATCACCATCGATTACTGACTCACCTTTCATCGGCGCTATCTCTCACCAATCTCTGGTCAGTATACCTCCAATGGTATAGTGGAGTAATCCTCATAGTTTGCTGTCAAAGCCCTTCTCTACTTCCTGACCTGCGCCTTCCTCCTCTACTACACTGAAGGTAATGGACCCGGTGTATTGGGCTCATGTATGATCTTAGTGTCCAGCTCGCAACGCGTTTAGCCAGCGAGTGTCTCGTCAATCCAACACTGGCCCCTTGCTCCTACAAATGTCGTTCATTATGACCCCTCACCACGCATTCTTCTTCAGCTCTTCCTTTTTTGTCTGTGAACCCCAGGCCGTGCTTCAGGAGTTGTGTTGCTACGGACAATCGTATTTCTGTACCTGAGTACGACAGCCTTCACTGCGGCGATGTGATCTTCTATGGTGCGATGGCATATACGAGGAAACGAGAGCGGAGGAAATTCTGCCCCATCTAAAGTAGTATGCCTCCTGATCTGCTGTGATATCATTATTTAGTTCCGTGACGTCGAAGGATGGTTTTGCGTTAAGTATTTACTGCTGCTCAGAGCCACGACCCTCAACGTCACACCAAATCCTCTGACCAAGTTCGTTTGAGAGGATGCCTCCTGGAAAAGCAAGATGTCACAGCTCCGGGTGAGAGCTCCAAGCTCGTCCGCGACCACTCACCTACGGCCCATATTGACCTGCAGAATCTGCAGCCTACGCATGCATACCGGGTTTTCTTTCGTTGTCCATCATCTCAACGTGTATCGAGCACTCCTTGCTGCCCGTATAGTACCGGGTTTATTCCCCACTCTTTCTAGTAGGAGGCAATTTCTACAGCACCGAGACGTTCCTTTTTCCTTTTCCAGGCAATTCCTGGCAATTTTTAACAACAAATAGATTTTTGTTATTCTCGACTTCATTAATTGGTTGTTCTTGGCAAATTTAATACTAGTTTACTGTAATGTTTGTCATTTTCCTTCACTTTATTAGTTTAGCAAATATTTTTATATTCTTCAATGTCGTCGATACAATTTATACGAGTAACTTAGTATTTAAATTTAGTATTTAGTAATTAAATTAAATTAATTCAAATAATTATTTTATTAATAGATCAAATATATGTGTTATATGTTATATCTTATAAATAAATAAAATTGACCTTTTCCCATTTTCAGCTAATGTAATTGATGAAAAAAAATTGAGAGGAGGAGTACTTTTTGTCGACAGCTTGCCTAAAAGTGCTGTTGGTAAGGTTCTTCGACACGTTCTTAGAAAAATGGTCAGTTCCTGAAACAATTTAAAATCCTTTTGTTGTTTAAAGTAATGTAATATTTCATATTTAACTGGTATTTAATGTTTTTTTATTGTTTAAAAATTAATAAATGTTTTCCCCAATTACTTGTGTTTGAATATACCTCTATACATATTTATGTAATATAATCACCTTGAAAAAAAATCTTTATTCTGGGATATATATATATATATATATACCTCTTAAGAGTAATACAATAATATGGTGATATAGTCTTGCTGTATTAATTTCAGTAAACAATTATAATAGATATAATACAAGAGATAGATTAATATAAAATTAGAAATTAAAATTAAAAATAGATATTTGATGATTACCTATGTAAAAAAAAGAAAAAAATGCCTATGAAAAGAAATGAAATTTAAAATACAAAGAAAGAGAAAGTAAGTTTTTCTAACAAGGGGACGTTTTGACTTTTGACTCACAATCAAATTTGAATACCAATTTTTGAGTGGGTAATGGGGACCTATAATAGGACAAAACTAGAGTTATAGCCGCCAATGAGCATTAGGAGCCGATGAAAAAAATAAAATATGAAAATCGCGTTGTTGTTTTTTTTTTATAGCTCTCGCTCAAGATAGGGAAATGATTCTTTCACGTTTAATTGTAGTTTTGTATGCTATTTAAAATAAAAATACTTTCGTTATGCTCAAGACACGATCTGGCTTTAGGGTGCTCAAAAAATATGACAAAATTCTAATGAAATCCCTTGTGAATCAATGTACTTTTTTTTTTAATTTTTTTTTTATTATTATTATTATAAAAAACTGACATCAAATCTCGATTTAACATACCAAAAAACCCTTATATGTAAAAGTTTATCAAAATCAGGAGGACGTTATAATTTTAACGTTATAATCTTAAAAGTTACATTTCATCAACAACTTCTAGCGGGCATAACAACTGCTGTGTTCAATCGATTACAATAATAATAGCATCACAAAAATAAGCTTACATTCTGCTTTTTATCCATGCATATAACATTGGATGGACAAAAACTGATGTGAATAAAGAATTCCGAAGTCAACTATAACTTCGAACCCCCGGAATTGGGCTAAAAGCAGAATGTACGCTGATTTCAAATAGCATATAAAACTACAATTTAATGAGAAAGAATCGTTTCTCTATCTTGACTGATAGCTATGAAAAAAAAAAAAATCGTGATTTTCATTTTTTTTTTCAATGCTCATTTGTGGCTATAACTGCACTATTACAGGTCCCTTGTACCCACACAAAAATCGGCATTCAAATCTGTGAGTTACAAGTCAAAACGTCCCCTTGTAAGTAATCATGGATCAAATATAAAATAAATAAATAAACAATTAATAATAGTGGTATGAAAGGAAAATAAGAAGATAAATAAGAAAGATTGGTGAACCCGAAGATACTGACAACATCCAATGGCTATTATTTTCTCAGTGAATCTGTAATTATTAAATCCTATAGCCTAACGCGTGCCTAATGCTACCTGAACTGAATTAACCGAGTAACATTCTGAAGTCTCCAGGGTCATCCTTTTTCGGCCCTACGCAGTAATTTACCAATGAAATTAATCAAGGCTTTGTTTATATTTGAACGTTATATGTAATCATGTTTTGCATCCGTAAAGAACTGTAGGTAGAATAATAGTCTAGTAAATCATAGTTTTGAGTTTCTGAACAGTAGGTGTGTTCTTTCATTTGAGAAATAAAAACCACTGACCTTTAATCTTAACTTTTTTCATCTCAGCTCATTCAAACTTAATCCCTGATATATTTACAACCCAGAAATTATCACGGTTCCTACTGCAAACCATATATATTGTCTTATCGGCATAAATTACGAGACAAATATTTTTACTGGGTTTTATGAGCGTTGTATTTAATTCAGTAGTTGAGCATTTTATCTCTTATCTTTTGGTATTTTATCATGTGCATTATCTTTCTAATGACGTATACTAGTGAAAAATAAATAAGACAAGGGAAACGGGGGTTTTCACTCAGAACTTACCTTAAACGTTTTGGAATAAAAAGTGGCAATTCATACAAGCAGATATTTGTTACAAGCTTTTCAGAAATTATGAAGTTGATGAATCACGGCTTTGGATTTTATATTTTTCCTAACCACATTATAGTTGCCGATAATTTCTTACCGGTATTTAATAATGGGACTAGTGAGAAACGTAGCAAAGATTCTATTTATATCAAAGTGAGATTCCGTAATAGTTATTAGTAGAGACCGGATTTATATGTGAAATAAAATTTCAAATAAGTACATATATATGGATTTACTTTTTCATGAATATGTAAATAAAAATAAGCAATATGTAATTTAAAAAAAAAACTAATCTATTTTATTATAGTAAGGTAATTAACATAATTTTAATATATATGTAGAAATCGCGATTTTCTTACATAAAAAATGAAATTAAAAAAAAACAAGGATTTATTCCTCAAAACTATTAGAAATGACGATATTTTTAACTGATCAAATCTAAAGTTACGACATTTTCTCCTCTATGGCTTAGGCCACATACCGTGATTCAACATCCCTTGTTTCGTCTATGCATACCCATATTAGTCCAAGAGCCGAGGCCAAATTTCATGACTTATTTGAAGAAAACTTTTAGACATATAGCCATTAAATGTCCACCCTCAGCAATCAATTTGCACTTGTCTGCCAACTCAAAGCGGCGGCGTTTCAAAATGGCGACCTCCGAAAAGGGGTAGCAAATATCAAAATATGTTATTATTTGAAGATGATTTATTTAACGCAAACAAGAAACTGCAAACCCCCTAGGTGCCAAAAAACGTTGTCTGCCAAAATTTGGAGGGGGCGTCGCCAAAAAATTCAAAATACGAGTTTTTTCAGTCCAATAGTGGACAATTTGAAGACGGTTTATTTGAAGCACAGAAGAAACTGCATACTCCCTAGATGACAAAAAACGTTGTTTGGAGAGGGCTAAGCACCGGCAGACAAGATTCAAAACCCTTGTGAAGGCGTCACACCGGCTGACATTGTTCAAAACTCACATCCTTTTCGACCAACAGTGAACTTTTTGAACATGATTTCCTTTTTTATTTGATTTATAAGTAGTTTTTCTTAAGAATGATTAAAGGAAATTATATTATATTGCTTCCTAAGTATGGTACAATAAAATTATTTTAATATAAAATAATCTTGTTCTAAAACTTTAATGTTAAAAATACCAATTAATATATATGATATTGTAATGCATGGGTGTAATCTGTCCACTGTTCTGAATGAAAATTTATAAATTTTCCAATAAAGGTGAGTGCCGCAAAAATGGAAGTGGGGGGGGGGGAAGGAGTTGAAAATCGTATTGCTTAGAGGTTCGGAAATCGTTACTTTTAGTATATTTTGTGTTCTAGGTATTATACGTTATTCAAGCAAATCAACTATGCAACAAATTTGGTAATAGTCATTTTGTTCTCAGATCAATAGTTTTATAGCGGTTTGGCCAACAAAGATTGACTAACATCACATAAGTTGCACTTTTTCGTGAAAAGAAGCAGTTGATACTTTTCCGTTGTCGGTTATTACACTAATCCAAATTTTTTTTTTCAACAGATAGCTGACTAAATTTCCTTTCAGACATCATATATAAAATTTATTTATATAATATAATATAATTTATCTATATAATGTATATAAAGTTATGTAAAATACCCATGCCAGCACGCTAAAAATCCGTACTATTGTAAAGTTAAACGTTTTTCGCACATTTTTAGTTATAACCCCAAAACTGTTCTTCCGATCTAAAATTAATGTTTCTCAACTGATAGATAATTAAATTTTGCATTCAGACCCATATATTAAATTTATATAAAGTCATGTAAAATGTCCATGCCAGTACGCTAAAACCCCGAACTGTTGTAAAATCCAAGTTTTTTGGCACATTTTTCGTTTAAACCTTAAAACTATTCGTTCGTTCCTAAAATTTTTTTTCAACTGATAGCTGACTAAATTTGCAATCAGATCCCATATATTAAATTGATATAAAGTCACGTAAAATACCAATGCCAGCACACCAAAACCTCGTACTGTTGTGAAATCCAAGTTTTTTGGCACATTTTTCGTTATTACCCCAAAAGTATTCTTCCGATCCAAAATTTATTTTTCTCAACTGATAGATGACTAAATTTTCAATCAGACCCATATATTAAATTGATATAAAGACACGTAAAATACCAATGCCAGCACACTAAAACCTCGTTATGTTGTGAAATCCAAGTTTTTTTGCACATTTTTTGCTATAACTCCCAAACTATTCTTTTATCCAAATTTTTTTTTTTTTTAATTGAAACCGCACTAAATTTACAATCAAATCAAATTATATAATGATGAATGAATCGCGTAAAATACCCACGCCAGCCCACTGTAACATTTAAAATTGTTATGTTTTTACCAAAACATACACATTTAGCTTGCTGGCATGGATTTCAATTAAATATTCATGTATAAAAAGTGATATTAAATTTAGTCAACTTTCAGTTGAAAAAAGTAAATTTTGGTTTAGACAGATTGTTTTGGACTAATATCGAAAAATAATCTAAATAATTTGTATTTAACAACAGTACTTGTTTTTAGCGTGCTAGCACGGGTATATTACAGATCTTGATCAAAATTTTATATATGGGTTCTGATTGCAAAATTAGTTATCTATCAGTTGAGAAAAATAAATTTTGGATCGGAAGAATAGTTTTGGGGTTATAACGAAATATGTGCCAAAAACGTTTAACTTTACAATAGTACGGATTTTTAGCGTGCTGGCATGGGTATTTTACATAACTTTATATACATTATATAGATAAATTATATTATATTATATAAATAAATTTTATATATGATGTCTGAAAGGAAATTTAGTCAGCTATCTGTTGAAAAAAATTTTTTTCGATTAGAGTAATAACCGACAACGGAAAAGTACCAACTGCTTCTTTTCACGAAAAAGTGCGACTTATGTGATGTTAGTCAATCTTTGGTGGCCAAACCGCTATAAAACTATTGATCTGAGAACAAAATGACTATTACCAAATTTGTTGCATAGTTGATTTGCTTGAATAACGTATAATACCTAGAACACAAAATATACTAAAAGTAACAATTTCCGAAGCTCTAAGAAATACGATTTTCAACTCCTTCCCCCCACTGCCATTTTTGCGGCACTCACCTTTATTGGAAAATTTATAAATTTTCATTCAGAACAGTGGACAGATTACACCCATGCATTACAAAAAAGGGGTGAAATAACTCGGTATGTTTTCCTATCGGGCTCTCGGTCTATCATTTTACAAATCAATTAACTGGACTACTATACAAGTTTTATACGAATTTTGTTCCAGGATAGTACATATTTCAGAACTTTATAAGTTGAAATATTATCGTTTTTTAATTATGTGGCCGGTATTTATATTATTACTGTTCATATATATTAATTGGTATTTTTAACATTAAGATTTTAGAACAAGATTATTTTATATTAAAATAATTTTATTGTACCATACTTAGGAAGCAATACAATATAATTTCCTTAAATCATTTTTGAGAAAAACTACTTATAAATCAAATAAAAAATGAAATCATGTTCAAAAAGTTCACTGTTGGACGAAAAGGATGTGAGTTTTGAACAATGTCAGCCCGTGTGACGCCTTCACAAGGATTTTGAATCTTGTCTGCCGGTGCTTAGCCCTCTCCAAACTTTGGCAGACAACGTTTTTTGTCATCTAGGGAGTATGCAGTTTCTTGAGTGCTTCAGATAAATCGTCTTCAAATTGTCCACTTTTGGACTGAAAAAAACGCGGATTTTGAATTTTGTCTGCCGGTGCGACGCCCCCTCCAAATTTTGGCAGACAACGTTTTTTGGCACCTAGGGGGTTCGCAGTTTCTTGTTTGCTTTAAATAAATCATCTTCAAATAATACCATATTTTGATATTTGCTACCCCCTTTCGGTGGTTGCCATATTGAAACGCCCCCGCTTTGAGTTGGCAGACAAGTGCAAATTGGTTGCTGAGAGTGGACATTTTATGGCTGTATGTCTAGAATTTTTCTTCAAATAAGTCTCGAAATTTGGCCTCGGCTCTTGGACTATACGGGCCTGTATTAAAATTTGGCTTACCAGTTGAGGAAGACGAAGACGAAGAGCTTTGTTTTCGATTCATGCTCTTTTCCTAATTTGCTTGTATGTTGAGTTACTACAAATCGTTGGTTTATTGACACTTTTTTTCCACAACTATCACAAAACATCACCATCCCCACGAAAAGTTTCACCGGGAAACTCGCTAATGTATTTCGCGACTAAGCTTTCGAAGTCTATTTGATTTTGGGCATTTCAACAGATTCAACTAAATGATAACACTGCAAAGTCTCGAAATGAAATGAAACAAATTTTGGATAGAAAAATGGGCATTTGTAAGGGAAACGCTTTTTATACATTCTCGGAAACCTAATAGAATTTTTCAGCTCCGGTACCTTCCACAATTCACTGAACTCATAATAATAAAAAAAAAAAAAAACTTATAAAACTTTAATTTATTTTTTCTTCTACTTTCATTGTTAACTAAATATGGATAAAATATGTAAAAAAGAGTAATATATGTAAAATTATGTAAAAAAAAATGTTTTAATTACATTTTCAATTGTATGAAACATAAAATAAACTATCGAAGATGGATATACAAGGTTCAAAAAACAATATGTAAATACATATAAATCCGGACCTTAGTTATTACGATTACGAAAAGTATAGATTCTTCACATTCTTCGGGTGTGTTTTCTTTTTTTCAAATCTTCGATACCAATTTATGTATTTTTTACAAATTTCAGCTTTTTTACACGCCTTGATATAATTGTCAGAGACATTGTCGATTCCATCTGCTTTACAAGACTTTAATATTTTCTTAATAGTTACTTCTATTAGCGGCACTGCCCTCTGAAAACTAGAAGAAGGGTGTTCAATATTATTATTCGAGGTTAAAATACTATTGGAAAATTTTCCAACATGAGACTTTCAATAACAACATTGGCTGTGCCAACAGTAACTCGGTGCAACTAATATATTCTAATATATTTTAGTGTGTCAAGGCAGAGATGATGGTCTAAAATCGTTTTCCATCACTGATCTAGCCTTTTATTCTGAATTGGAAACAATAAGACGTGAAGAAGCTATTAACTTCTTTGTACGATTTATTCTAGGTCCTTAATTTCCGGCTTTACTAGGCTTACCAAGGGATTATTTTCTGAGTGCTTTCCTATCATAATGAAACTCTCCAGGGCACGAAAACCTTCTTATCCCCTTGCAATCCCATAGTCTCTCAAACTATCTATATCAAAGTCATCAGGCATCTTTACTCTTACAAATTTTTCTTTTGTACGTATTTATGCTCATACGTTTACTACACATTTAGTTCTATGCAAACTATTCGTGCGGTTTCTCCTCAAACCCCATTCGAAAACTCTTACTGCCTTTTATGATTTATATTCCCTCTTCCCACTTTAGTATTTAATTTTTCCAAAAAATATCATAAAATAAACAGATTTTTAAAATTTCCTTTATCTTTATCTACATAAATCATATTTATATATAACTTTATGAAAGGAGAATATAGGAAACAATTAAAATTAAGAGTAATCATGAGATGAGTGATGAAACCATAAAACTTGTGATTGAATCGATGCCAACTAGAATTGCTTCAGTGATAAAGGCTGAGAGCAGTTTCACTAATGTAAGTACTGGATATAGAATATATGAACGGAAGATATAATATTTTTATTTATTTTCTTTTTGCAAAAAAACACTTCTTTGTTAAAAAAAAAAATTGATGTTTCTATATTTTTGATTTTAAACTACATAATTTCATACATTAAAAAGAAAAAAAAAAAAAACTATATGACAAATCAACAAAAAATAAAATCAATAAAAATCTGCATGATAATTATTATTTATTTTCTTGATTGTAACTTTAAAAATTATAGTTAAACTTTAGGGAAATAAAATTAAACGGTGAATTCAAAATATTTTATAATTGTCATGAATTGTAAATAAAGCATTTGGTCAAACTCTTCCAATATAACGTCAATATCATATTTACAAGTAGTGCCTTGCCGTAATTTGCAGATATTTGAAACAAATAATTTTGAATATAACAGAAGAGACTTTTTAAAGGCCCCCAGGCGGAAAGAGAAGTAGAGGGCTGATTGAAATACAGACACACGAGAATGAAAGAATTGTGTGTAATAAACAGAGGAAAATAGAAGGAAGAAAAAAGACAAGGCGTGGTTGTCATATGGGCCTGTTGAGCTAAGAAAAGTGGAACATGAGACAATAATCTAAAACTTTATTTCAGGTGATAATTATTCCAAGATTAAAATCGGGTAAGAAATTGCTAAAGATCAAACATACATAGTTATGTTAGTAATATACAACCAATATATTTTTTTCGTACGCACACACACAGACTAAATACACGTATGCATAAAAGGTACTTGAAACCTAATCGGATAAGTATTTTAAATAACAACTAGATATAGCTTCCCCCAAAGCATAACTCCTTCGGTAAGGAGAGGTGTTACATAATCTATACTCTTATCAATTATTTCATGTAGCCACAGCCATAGCAACTCTATGTATGTAGGTTATGTATTAAATGTTTTTTATTAGTTCTTAATAATTTTATCATACAATGAAATATCCTCCTCACATACAAATGGCTCATCATGACGGTGCATTTCTTCGAAACACTTTTCAGCAGTGGCAAATAATTATTTTCGGTTCATAGTAAGACTAATAGATACTAATAATAATTTATTTATGGAACTACTGCCCTCCAAGAAAAAGGACCTTGTCACAAATTGCTTGCCAATATGGTCTATCGGCAGCAACGTTCCTCCATCTTTTGACTTCCAATTGTCTCAAGTCCTCCTCTATATCATCCAACCTTCTCATTCTCGGAAAATCTCGTCTATGAACTCCTCCAAGTTTTTCATAAAGTAGTTTCCTTTGGAGACGATCACTTCCCATCCGTTTCATATGGTTGAGCCACATCAACCTTCCCCTTATTATAAAGTTCACAATATTTGGCTGGCCATACAAGGTTCTCAACTCCTCATTAGTCCTAATTCTCTACCCTCCCTCGGAGTACGTAGGTCCTTATATTTTCCGGAACTTTCCTTTCCCAAGTGCAAAGCCTTCTTTTCATTTTTCTTGTTATCCATGTCTCCATAGGTGACAACTGGGCGTACGGTGGTCTTATAAATGGTCAATCTGGCGCTCAAAGAGAGGTCTTTGGATTTTAAAACAAGGCCTTGCAAACAGAGAATTCATGGCCATTGATTTTAACTGTATTTGATGGCATAGGTGGGAGGTACTGAGCTCTCCTCATAATATGGACTCATAATAATAATCCATAGTAAATATTGAAATACTACATTAAATTATAAAAAAAAAAATCACATTAACAGATTTCAGATATGCTATGCTATTATGCGTTTGTTAGAAATACCACCAGCCTGAGACATGCTGCTTTGTTGTTAGATGAAAATAGGAGAAAAGGATATGTGAAATCTTGTGAATCAAATCCTAGGCCATGCGCACACGCTGTTCAGTTCAATCTGGCCCTGACCTTACCATTAGAGGGGTAAAAAATTTATCAATGCAATTTCCGAGATCAATATACCATTTTCAAAGTTTTCAAGGATTTTTTTGTAGTTTGTAATTGTATTTTTAACTTTTAAAATATAGAGTTTTGCAACTATATTACAAGACTACACGGCTTTTAGTAGGGGCGATGCTGTTGGGGCTAAGAATTCATCATATCAAACACATTATTGATTAAGTGTATGTAATTTTAAACACTGCTCCACTAACCTTTGTTAGTCATATTAGTTTTACAATTTTTAACCAATCTAATATGTGGTTCTGTCTGTATATAATGTAAATATTAATTTTGTAATAAGTTATCATTACAATAAATAATTAATAATTATAATTATTTTAATTTGTAATAATAATTAAAGTAACAAATTATTTCTCCCCCAATTAGTATATATATATATATATATATATATATATATATATATATCTATATATATATATTTTTTTTTTAATTTTTTTTTTTTATTGATATCTATATATATACATACGTTTCCTGAGTTTTGAGGGTGTTGAGATGGAATTCTAGGGCTAAAAGAATTTTCTATCACATTTTACAGTGTAAAAGCTAAAATTTTTCAAGTTTCGAATTCAGCATTCAAGAGAACCCTTAAATACGAAATTTCATCCAAATAGAAAAATAAAAGTTTGTAAGCTTCAAAGTTTGCCTGACCAAATGGTAGGCAACTTTTGTTTAAATTGATAAAAACGTGAATTACGCTTAGACGGTTTTACGTATCAACTTTATTTTTTTACACAAAATATAGGGTGGTAATACGCTTGAAATGTATTTGGTTTCATCATCCTATCTGGTTTCAAACTCAAGTTAAAAATCAAAATGTTTTTCGGATTTTCCAATTTTTTTAATAGGTTCATCGAATTTTACATTTATATACATCAAAAGAAAGCTGAGACCCTCCTCTTTCCAGCGATACTAACCAGTGAATTGCATGACAAAGTAATGACGATTTAAAGGTATGTAACCAATAATCGGTTTTAAAATTTCATTTTCCTGGAAGAGGGTGAAAAAAATGATATTTTTTGATTTTGTTGAATAACCGTTTTTTAATGTTTTTGAGGGTGCTGAATTAGAATCTGACCTCAATTTTTGTGTGAAAAAATCTATAGAGGTAGTTTGCTTGAAAAACTAATCATTTTTTTAGAATTTAATTAACCTAAACCAAAATCTATGGAGCGACTGTATTTTTCCTTTAATTCGCAATCAAAACTGAAAATCTTGGTGCAAGAATCATGTCGATATCATTTTTTAAACTCGAGATAAAAAATAAATTAGTTTAATGCTATTTTATTTTTTTTCTCGGCTTCTAGGGCCCATTGGTTGGAAAGGCAAAATATGTGTCTAATATTTTTTGACCAGAAACCTCCAAAAAAATTGCCAAGAAGATCCGTGAGAGACTGAGTGTGTCCTCCCCTTGTGAGTATTGTAGAAGTTATCGAATTTATTTTTTAATAATACATGATCTTTCTTAAAGTTCGAAAATTAATAACAGAAAAAAAAAAAGAAAAAAAAAGAATTCCTATTCCTGGGTTATCATTTCAACCTTTTTTTAAGCGTAGAAATTAATTGAACAAAATAGCTGAATGAATAGTCATCGCGTTTTGGTGAATAATCAAAAATAATAAAAAAAACAAAAAAAAAAAAAAAAAAAAAAAAACTTGGCCCACATCTAGTAGCAATAAAGAGGTGTTTTCTGTTATCATATCATATTTAACTTGAAAACCAAAAACATGAAAGTCTCAAGTAAAATTCAAAACAAACTTAACAAGACATAAATTAAAGGAAGCGCAGGGAAATTTTTCTACAGCTTTGAAATGGCTCAATGACCCTCCGTATTAAGATGCTCTGATTTTTATTATGCCAAGGACTTTTTAGTTTTTTTTTTAACGGTAAATTTACTCAACTACTTTTTTTAAGAATCCTAAGAATAATATTACGCATAGTTGAGGCAGTCGTTAGGATACTGTTGAAATTCTGAGGGTATATTAATATTTTAGATTCAAAAATTGATATAAAATTTAGAGAAAACAAAAAAAACGAGATGTTGATGTCACAGTCATCTGACACTCACTTCAGATGACTGCGACATCAACATCGATTTCATGGAGAAATTTAGTGAGTGTAAATCAAGTAAATTAGAAGAATTATTTTTAATGTAATTGATTGATTCGACATTTCGTATTTTATTTTATATGTAAAACTTTATATTCTCATCACGATCACGATTCGACATTTTGTATTTTATTTTATATGTAAAACTTTATATTCTCATCACGATCACCTACTACATCACTAAAACTTTATTAAGTAAATATATTTAATTCTTCCCAAGTGTTACTATAGGGTGAGTGCCTCTTAGTGTAAAAATATTTGGTGAAACTGATCATAAATAAAGAAAAATGCCACAGAACTTACCTTTCTATTCCAATCCGTTGCAAATATACGATAATTCAGAGACTTTTTTTTAGGAAACCACGTTTTTTTACCAAAAAAACTGTAATATCTCTATTTTGTTTAAACGTTTTCCAAATTTTGACCACATTTTTGGATTTAGTATTAAATTTACAGAGCACAGGTAACCTTGAATTGTGCAAACTTGGGACCAAAAGAACAACTTGATTATTTACAATGACATAATAATTCAACGCTCACCGTTTTTCGAAAAAAAAACTCTCCAGATTGCATATGGTATAATCAAATAAATGATCCGTATTAATTTCATGGAGAAATTCACTTTTAAAACCGGAAACACATGGTGTTATCATTTGGCATACCAATCAGTTACTTGTGTAAATAAAACATTGTGATAACCCTTTAATGGAAATGTGAATTTTAAACATAATAAACTCTTCGTTGGAATAAAAAGCAAAGAAAAAACTTATTTTTAATAGAAAATAAAGGAAAACTGTCAATAAAGTGAAATCAGATCAACGGATTTTATGTTATTACATTTATTTAGTTATAATTATTATTTAGGATTTATTTCATTAGATTTTCAATGTAAGGTTTGTATTGCTTTCGAATAATGTGGATGAGCCCCATTGTGTTGGAAAATTATATTTTACCGAATTTCAAGTGGAATATCGTGATGAAATTGTTGGATATTTTATAACAAATCCTAGCAAATCTCATGATTAAATCTGTAGGGCAAACTACGGTTTTCCAACACTATTTGACATCAGTAAAAAAAATGAATAATCTAAAGATATACATGGATAGGTATAAATGCCTTCCCCTGTAAAAACAGACCCATCTGTCCATAAAATTCTCCTTAAAAAGTAGTATTCTTCAACATCATCTACATTCAGAAGCTATCGGAAAAATTGAGAAAAAGGTTCATTATCATTGAGTTTTAAACCTTACAGTGAAAATCTAATAAAATAAAACCTAAACAATAATAATAAATAAATAAAGATCATCAAAGAAGAGAGAAAGATCATCAAGAAAATTCTAGGAGGAAGACATACCCAGGACGGTTACAGGCTATTAACAATTAAAACTACAGAAAAGTTTTCAAACATTGAAATTGATATTAGAAAAAGGAGAATGGAATTCTTTGGGCATCTCAGCCGACTACCAGAAAATCGCGAAAGGACCTCAAAAATACAAACATAATACCAGTATACATTTTAGAAAGAAACATCTTTAGACTCAAAGTAGACAAATAGGAAGTTGTACCGGAGCAACCAAAACAAAAACAGTACAAACCAAAGAGTCAGAAGAGCGTAAACAAGTCTTTTCGGAAAGAATGAAGGTCTACTGGAAGAATTGGAAGAACCCAAAGAAAAATTGATTGAGTTAATTGCTTAACGTCTTCCATTTCTGAGAAGAATTCGCGAAAAAAAAATATATATATATATAATAATATAAAATCCTTTGATCTGGTGTCGCTTTATTGACAGTTTTCCTTTATTTTCTATGAAACAATAAATGTTTTATTCCAACGAAGAGTTTATTATGTTTAAAATACATATTTCCATTAATTGATTATCATAATATCTTATTTACACAAAACCTGATTTGTATACCAAATGAAAAAAACTTGTTTTTCCGATTTTAAAAGTAAATTTCTCCATGAAATCGGTACGGATCATTAATTTGATCATACCATATGAAAGCAGGTTAAATTTGCAATTTTTTGCAATTATTATTGTTTAAGATTTATTTTATTAGAATTTCAATGTAAGGTTTAAAACCCAATGATAATGAACATGTTCCTCAATTTTTCCGTTAGCTTCTGAAGGCAGATGATTTTCAGAATGATCATGAGATTTGCTAGGATTTGTTATAAAATATCCAACAATTTCATCACGATATTCCACTTGAAATTCGGTAAAATATAATAAGGGTTATCACAACGTTTTATTTACACAAGTAACTGATTTGGCATACAAATATATGCATCTGGATAGTTTTTTTTCGAAAAACGGTGAGCGTTGGATTATTATAAGTCATTGTAAATAATCAAGTTGTTCTTTTGGTCCCAAGTTTGCTCAATTCAAGGTTACCTGTACTCTGTAAATTTAATGCTAAATCCAAAAATGTGGTCAAAATTTGGAAAACGTTTAAACAAAATAGAGATATTACAGTTTTTTTTGGTAAAAAAAACGTGGTTTCCTAAAAAAAGTCTCTGAATTATCGTATATTTGCAACGGATTGGAATAGAAAGGTAAGGTCTGTGGCATTTTTCTTTATTTATGATCAGTTTCACCAAATATTTTTACACAAAGAGACACTCACCCTATTGTAACACTTGGGAAGAATTAAATATATTTACTTAATAAAGTTTTAGTGATGTAGTAAGTGATCGTGATGAGAATATAAAGTTTTACATATAAAATAAAATACAAAATGTCGAATCAATCAATTATATTGAAAAATAATTCTTCTAATTTACTTGATTTACACTCACTAAATTTCTCCATGAAATCGATACGGATCATTAATTTGATCATACCATATGAAAGCAGGTTAAATTTGCAATAAATAAATTTGCAATTTTTTGTGAGATTTGCAATTTTTTGGATAGTTTTTTTTCGAATAACGGTATGCGTTGAAGTATTATAAGTCATTGTAGATAAGGTGAAGATCAAGCTGTTGTTTAGGTCCCAAGTTTGTACAATTTAAGGGTACATGTTCTCTGTTCTTATAGTAAATTTAATGCTAAATCCAAAAATGTGATCAAAATTTAGAAAATATTTAAACAAGGTGGAGATATTACAGTTTTTATTTTAAATAAAGTCTTTGAATTATCGTGTATCTTTTAATGTTTAAAGCAAGTTTAAGGTTGCATGCACAAGGCTCATTATTAATTTTAACTTAATTTGTAAGAATCGGTTAATCGCTGCCTCACTAATTACAAGTTTTACTGAAATAATCAATATTTGTTTTTTTAACAATATAATCTTTTTTTTTTTTATTGTAATTGATTTCTACGATGGCAATGAATATGTTGAATCACATACGTTCTCAGAGAAACATGGAATATAAAGGTATGTCTTCCCGTTGTTCTGTTATATCAAGAAAGAAGATATCAGTATTAGTAGAGGTTTCGTTTAAAAAAGAGACAGCCCATTTCGCGAGGAGATAGGATAAATCTCCCAGAAGAGAATGTAGTTCATCAGTTCCATATATTTCTATATCCCTATAATCTTACGAGTGACGTTGCTTTCCTATTGTACCATATATATTTTGATTTGGCCCTAAATATTCTAAAATAAACTTATTGCGTCACAATTTAAATTTATATTTTAAACAAGTGTACAAAAATTTGAAATGCCTAACCATCAAAGTAATTATTGTACTCTCAAAATGAATAGCGAAATTGTTGCCGACACGCTAAGGAATATTTTTTAATCGTCTCACATAAAAAAAAAAAAAAAAATTGTATATAAAATCCCCGTCTAAAGTATTGCTACACCAATAATTCACGAGATTTTCCTGGGTTTTACCTCAATCCATACTTGGTTTATATTCATATTAATATTATTTATAAAGGCATTAAGGATTAGACACATCGATTTTTTTCCCTGTTAATAACAAAAGATGGAATTTTAGATTATTTTTTACAAATTTCCTTCAGTATATCATGTTTATCATTCGTTTCGTTATTTACAATTATGCCAAGACTAGTGGAAGTAGCCATTCTAGCCAGAGGGGGGAATATGTCTTGTTAAATATAAATTAAAAAGCTAAAAGTTTAAATTGTAAAAAATGAAAATAAGTAAGTTTTCTAACTTTTTTGTTTATTGGAAGGAATATTGTAATTTTTTAAATAAAAAATTGTTTATTATAGACTTCAGAACTTTTGTTCATTATGGAAAAAAAAATAGTGTTGCGATACATTAGACGGGGAGCTTATATCGAGATAGACGTTGCTTAAATACGTAGAATAAATACATCATAATAAAATGGATCATATAGTGTATAAAAATGCTGATTAACGAATATGAAAACCACCACTTTCCAGGAGAGTGGAAAAATTGTTTCAGGATTCATTGAAAATCACTTTAACAGGCTTATTCCTATCCTCAATGAGGATTAATTATGGCACATAATTAAGATAAAGAATAAGAAAAAAGAATATGTATTAATATTTCAAATATTACATTTCCCGCTTAGTCAATACAGACTAATGTAAAATAGTATTAATATTATTATTAATGATTATATACTATTATTATTATTATTATTATTAAATGATTGCACATACTAATGTAAATATATATCTATTCGAAAAATATGTACTATGTATCCTTGATCTATAATGAGATAATCTGAAGGTCTGGTGGTGTATACCAGAGGTACATGCATGATCATGTTTGATAAACACAAATCACAGGCGGCAATGTTTTTTTTGGATTCGATACTTTGTATTTACATCGACGATATATTAAATAGGTGCTATGAATGAACTAAATATGAAAATAATAAATTTAGAGAGTTTTCTGTATTGCAACTTTCGTATACTCAAAATAATTGCAAAAGTAATATATACATACACTAATTCACATAAAAAAAAAAAAAAAAAATACACGTTAGTAAAAATGAATGTTGTGGTGGTGCAGGTAAAGATTAAACTGATTGGAATATCATTGAGGCTATCGATATTACATAACGATGGATGAAAGCAATTTTAAAGCAATTAATTACTATAAAACTTTTTTTAAATGCTTTTATTTAGATAGATTTACAAGTTGCTACTATCGAGAGATAGCGTTCTAAAATACAAGTTCATGCATTATTCAAAATGAAATTATAAAACAAATACAAATCAATGATAAGAAAAAAAAAATCAATACAATAGATAAATAAATAAAATATAATGCAAGTAAATAAAGCAGCAACAAAACACATTGATACTTAACTGGACTAAGTATAGGCCACACGAGACTGACCAACTCTTACCTTTTCACAACACGAGCTCCACCAGAACGCCATGTCAACTTTGTAGCAAAAAAATGGCAATGAGTCATATTTTACAGAAAAGTCCATTTTTTACTTCACAGCTTAACAGTTTGGAATCAAATCCGTACATTCCAACAACCCTTTGAGATAATAGTGCAACCATAGAAGTAGTATTCAAACTTCTAAAATCTGATATATTTTTTGGTAAACTAAAACAAATATTTATAAAAAAAAAAAGAAAAAAAAATTAAATGAAAATAAATAAATAAATGCAAGGGATATACGTGTATAAAAATAAAAATGAATAATTGGCGTTTACGACAGAAGCTGCAAAAGAGAGATGAGGTAGGCGTTTCTCCACTAGTTTCTCACAACAGCCTACTTCCATCTGATAAATACGATGTGAAATAAAAATAAATTGTATTCTGTGTCCATTGCCTCTTAAGAATAATTATAATGTACAATTAGTCATAAAATTTTGGCATTCTATTCCTTTATGAATATGTTTAACATAACACTACATGTTTCGGGAAAAAATGTTCAGGTCTTAAACATCTATTCACAGTGTTTTCACGTGTCATTTTTAAAGATTTGTTAACATTCAATATATTCACAACTATATCATAGTTATGTTGAGTATATTCATATAGCAGTAGAATACCAAAGTTTGATTATTAACAATTATACCTCCTTTAACATAATTTCAAAGTGTCCAAATAATTATATAGTGTCCAACATAACGGTAGCCTTTCAGCCTAGCAGGTCACATTAAATCCTGTTGTTATTGGATATTACCATCTTCTGCCAACTCTTAATAATTTGGTGTCTAAATAAGCGGGATTAGCTCAGCTTACTTTAATAGATTTACGAGTTGCCTATATACAAATGGAGGTTTCCGAAGTAGCAAAACTGTTTTTAACTATATCTATGCACATAGGCTACTATAGGTACAAACGTTTTCGTTTTGGTTTGACATCAGCTCCAGCAATCTTTCTGCGGCTTATAGATAATCTAATCAAAGGTATTGAAGGAATATCAGTCCTGTAAGATGTTCTGGTTATTGGAGGAAAAAGTAATAAATTACATACTTCAGAAAGATTTTTTTTGAGAATGCAAGCCGCTGGACTGCGTGTTAAGTTTGAAAAATGGCAGGTTTTGAAACAGTCAGAACAATATTTATGTCACCGAATTGACTTTCTTGAGATTTACCTAACATTGTTAAAAGTCGCAACGATTGTGGATCGAACACTCCATTGTGTCAAAGAGTTACGAGCTTTCCTTAGTTCAGTGAATTTTCCCAAAAACTTTAATCCTACAGATCTTCACCGTTTAGCTGGATATAAGGTTAACCTTCCATTAGTCCTGTTTTCCTGTGAAGTGCTCGATGGAATTGTTTTGGACGTATCTTTACCAGCACCTAATCCGATTCCGCCCTGAACGTTTCTAGTCCACAGCATATCAAAACACCTGGGAGGTGCAAGGTGAACAAACACATAAAGTTTTTTCTTTTTTTGTTTGTTTGTTATTGTCTCATTGTCTTTTATGTGTTTTTTAGTACTCAGATACAGAGTTTCGTAAATATTTTTATCATGAAATATATTGTAAATAATCTTCATGACTAATACTACAGTATTATTTTCGTTCTAGAATTCAGCATGGCTTCACTGAAGCATTAATATTCATTGGAGAATCAATATATTTCTTTATACCCTTAAAACCAGAAATAAAATTCATTTTGAGTTGTTTTTATCGAAGGAAGGTAAAACCACCCTACAGGTGCCACGCGGCGTACTTTTCTCCGTATTGGGCAAGCGAATAACGGAAGGTTATAGCAGTGGAGAGAAGAGAGTTTCCTCTCGACCAGTAACACTATTGTACCATATGATGTAGGGAAACCACTTAAAATTGGAATGAGATGTGAAAGAAATAGGCCTGATTCGGTTTTTTTTTTTTTTTTTAACAAGATGGAAGATGGCACAGAAAGACCCATAGTGTTTGGAGTAAAAAACAAAATCGCAAATTTATAAATAAAAGAAGATTCTGGTTGTAGGCTGACCATCGATCACTTCAATGTTTTTTTCAAAATATACAGAGATTTACCAAAAGTTACTAATAACAGATAGCTTCGTTGAGCTGTATTACGGCTTTGAGATCAGGTTTTGCTAAAGCTCTGATGATGTAATAGTGGATTATCTATCTAGGCCACTAATTACATTAGAGAAATTATCAGCAGAGGAAAGGTAGGATATCAAAGGTATCAACCCTACAAGGAAAGAGAAATTTTACACACTGACATACAGTGAAATTTTAACAAAGGAAACTGTCAACGATCCTGTCTTGAAGGAAATCAAGCAATACGTTACTGGGGGATGCTGTTATTCGATATGTGGATATTATGCTTTATAATGTAAGTTCCTTATCAAGATATCGTTAATAGCTACAATCTTAAAATTTACTGTAGGTCAAAAGAAAAGCTGCAACTAAGCCAATTCTTTTTATTAAGGCATAACTATTACATAAAATATATATATTTCATTAATGTTAGCCTAATTTGACGAGTCATCTAAACAGAAGTAATATCTTATTATCATAATTTCAATCAATAAACATTAAAAGTCTCAAGACTAATATGGTTGTTATCAGTTTAAACCCATTTCTCAAATTTAGTCCAATCAATTTAACAAATTTTACTCAAATAAAGCGTTTCCAATACTTTGAGAATTGAAAAATTTTAAAACTTATGACATATATAAAAAAATATTCACTTATACATTATCATATGCTATCAGGAAACATATAAAACATAAGTAAATTATAAAATACATAAATGCATAAAAATACTTTATGACTTAATATTACAACCATATCACATCTAATATGTATTCATGTAAAAAAAAAATTGAAATCATGTCGTAGAATTGAAACGGGAATAGATAGACAATTACAGAGTTCTTCTGATCTCTTCTTCAAGATCATTCAAACCTAAAAAAGAATACTGGTGTAAGTACAGTACACAATAATTGACATTTATGGAAGTAGAAATTAGTCAAAAAAAAGAAAAAAAAAGTAATAATAATATTGTAGGAGTTTGATTAATAAATGTATTATTTTTTAAACCTAATGACAGTACTAACGATTACATATAAATATTGACGAACAGAAGTTATTTCTTTGTCACGTGTGAGTGAGCACGACCAGCTCTGTACATAATTAGAGAGGCCTACTAATATAAAAAAATGGTGTTGTTTAGTTTTTTTTCCTGACTCTTGTACACTTAAAACTAAATTTAGTGGCAGCAAAATACTTGTATTTACCCATTTGAAGTTTATTCGAAAGTTACATTTGAATATAACACAAATGAAACGAGATAATAATAAGGCTTTATTGACATATTTACAATTACATTTACAAAATCATTTAGAATACATGTGCCGGTCTAAAGTCCTCTACATGATTAACATAGTTTTATGCTTTGGTGAATAGTTTTACACTTTAAAGTTTATCTGTGAACAGTGGGAAAAATAAGAAAAAACCCGCATAAAAAACAATAATTACATAATATAAAATAAAATAAGAATTAAATACAATCAATAATTAAATACAAAACAATAATAATAAATATAAATAATCTATACATAATAACCAGTATACATAGCTGAATGACAATATGTACATAGTAGTTGAGTAATCAAAGGGAGGTCTATGTTAAGAGTACATGTTTGGTTCTTTTGTGCGTGTATCTTTTGAGGAAATTTTTATCGTAGTTACCAATTTCTTTTAATAGGGGATTTTCTGAATTAGTTTTTTTTTTTCAAAGTATGCTTTGGTTTGTTCGAAGACACACTGTTTTAGAGGGAGTAAGTTTAGGTCATGGAGCATGGTTGATATTTTAGTATAACGAGGATAATCATTGATGATCCTCATGCAAATGTTTTGAACTCTTTCCAATTTATTATAGTTAGTGGAGCAAGTTGAGCTCCACACCGGTGAAGCATATGTGATTTGTGCGCGGATAACTGTTTTATATAGTATAAGTTTATTTTTAGGGCTCAATTTCGATTTTTTATTGAAGTAGGGGAACATTTTGAATAGAAGTTTTTTAGCTTCATCTGTTTTGTTGTTAATATGTTCAGTGTATGCTAATGATTTGTCCAGTGTTAAACCATTGATTGAACAATTGATTTAGACCAAGGGATTTCTTCTGCGTTTAAATTGATATGCTGGTCTATGAGTGGTCTACGTTTTGTGAAGATGATTGCCTCCGATTTGCTTGTATTCACTTCCAGTTTCCATCTCTGGCAATATTTATTAATTTTTTTGTAACTTTGTTGCAGCCGATTTACAATAGTATTGAAACGAGATGTTTTGCAATTGCTTCTGACTGCAGTTTAATTTTGACAGAAATTACCACAGCTTCGTTGAATAAAATGATTTAGTAAGCATTGATGATTTACAGTAAAACCCAGATTTGCAATGGTTCAATATCAATAAAGTTTTCAGCCTAAATATGGGATATTTATCCGGAACAAAAATTTCAGAAATTCTTCGAAAAAACATTACTTTGCTTTTTGACTTTTACTAATTTTTAAAAAAATATATCAATAATGCTTTTTTTCAATACCCACTCCGATTTTATTGTTCTTTACCAAAAAATTTTGTTAGAAATAAGTTTTAGTGTTAATATGATATAAATGACATATTATTGTTGATAGTTGCATATTGCATATTTTTACACTTATAATATATAGAAATACATTACTTATAGCTATATTATTTTAAAATTGAAAGATGTATCAGACAGAAACTGAATATAGCATCTTTCATAACAGATGAAGAAAAAAAATATTTGTTAATTATGTTCATCATGGTAATCATTTCAGTTTGTGTCAAAACTTGGACAAGAATATGACTAATTATTTTTTCTTATGATTATCATTTAAGGATGTTTTTGTTTTTCAATATAAAAGAAAATAACAAATAATAATAAAATAATTGCAAAATTAATGATTAACTATAAATATGTATTGTTTAATTACTTACCAGGCTCAAAGGATTCGGAGTGAGGAAAACTGCGTTTGCCCCATAAACCTTTGAGATTTTGCCAAGCTGGGTCACGTTTTCCCCAAGAACCTAGAATTGGGAAAATCACGTAAAAATAAATTAATGATTTTATCAATGGGACCTATGAGATGTGAGTTGGGTGATATTTAAAATTGATGATCGCTAGACTCAAAATTTGATAAAAATCATGACAAGAAGAAAAAAAAAAAAATGACAGAATGCTTTTAAATAATTCTTATTGATGATAAAAATTCTGAATTATTCAATAGGTGGGTTATGTCATATATCGAGGATTATCTTAACACCCAGATTATACATTTCAGCCAGAAAGCGAGTGTAAGCTCGAAACACGTCAATGTTCAATTCGCGTCAATACGAATGTATTGAATAAATAAAGAGATAAATGAATTATGTTGCGTCATTTTATTTTATGATTACCTAACTCTTAGGTTTGGGTTTCGCAGGAAGGTGGTATGTACTCCTTGATCAACTTTTTTGGTTTTATCTAAACATATGCCCAAGTTATGATAGTAGTATTTTATTGCGTTGTTTTTATTATTTACAGTGACTCACGAATTCAAGCAAATTATAATTTAATATTTACATAATCGTTTTTGATCTTAAATACCTAATTATAGCCAAAAAATATTTTAACATGACTAACAAACAAAATAAATTCCTCTCTATAGTATTTACAACTGTACATAAAAAAAAAAAAAAAAAAAAAAAAAAAAAAAAAAAAAAAAAAAAAAAAAAAAAAAAAAAAAAAAAAAAAAAAAAAAAAAAAAAAAAAAAAAAAAAAATCCAGTAAATTTGATAATTAGATAAAATAATAAAATGACAATGGCTTGTGAAGCAACTACCCACTGGTAGCATTACAATAAAATTTCTATTTGAGAAGGTCGCGAGGCTATCTTCTTTTCAGACGCCTCGGAGGGTTGTCAGGAATAGAATGGGAAGCAAGTTAAGAGACTAGTGGATTTGAATGGCTATCGAGTTTACTATGAAAGGATAGGTATCTGGCTTGGGCTAAATCAGCAACTTATGGAGCATTGATGTCTTTATGGATAAGTTAATTTGTGACAAAGTAAGTAGCGATAAGGATTTTGGATTGCAAGGATTGGATACAAGATGAGTTAGATGGTTTCGTAGAGCCCTAAAGCTCGATTGTCGTTTTAGTTGTATGAGGATTCCAAGTTAAAAGTTTGTCCAGGATCAGTGGAATGTTATAGGATTGTTTAAATTAGGATGGAAAAATTTATTTTTCTAGTATACTATAGAAAGTGTTTTCTATATATTTCTGTTAATAGATTCCGAAACATATTTTCTATACATTATTTTCGATCCTGACTGTAGCACACTTGAATATAGAAGTGGAGTAGCTTAGTTGACTCTTATCATACCCTCTCTCTTAAAAGGTGGTCAAAAGTCCTTTTCTTGTATTGATAGAAAAACTTGGAAATTAAAAGTGTATGCTGATATTACCTAGTTTTTGTTATTTTAGCTAATTGTTATTTGAGCTAAAATACATTCTTACCATGAACTAAAACCTAAATATTACGTGGGTTGTAATAATACGTTGTATTAAGTCTTTGTTCTTAGTGCCATTGCCTAGTGGAAACGGTCTCATCGGCTTTAGATCAGTGCACGGGTCTATTTTAGCAAGATCTTAGATATATGTTTTTGTTTGTGACTGATTGATAAACTTAACCTATTCTTTTTTATTATAGACACCCTTATTTTATTTCTGCCGTATTTAAAAAAAAACAGAATCCAAGGAAGTTTATTGAAGCGAGACCCACTGCGCGTAGGCCCTCGAGAAAGGCCTGGACAGTTTTGGACCGATTTTATTTCCAAGCTTTTGGTCCAGCTCGTTATAGCTCGCCCAAACTCATCATCGAGTCCCCAAGATGTGAACTGTGATTAATTCCCATATTAATTAGTGAATACTAGGGTGAATTGGTAATGTGATGCATCTGAGAAATGAATACCAATTCAGATTATACTACAGTTAGTAATTTTTATGTATCACGGTAAAATTGTTATAACATTGAATCTTTCGAACATGAAATAAACAAATATACATATAATTATAAACTAGTTATAATACGATTAAAAAAACATATCTATGCCTATTACTAACTTCATAACTTCGCTTGTCAACTATATTGTATAAACATTATTAAAATAATTCAATAATGTTATTATAATTAGGAAAATGAAAATTCTTTAATGCGCAACTAAACTGGTAAAATGTGATCGTCGAATGCTGATATTCAGCGAAACTCCTACAGTAAGAGAAAGAACAGCGGTAAATCTAAGTAAAAAGGACCACTTGTTGATTCCCCCTTCCAACTCAGCAATTTGTTTTTATTGTATAACAACAGCTATTTTTCCTTAATCAAGTTACTATATATTTAAACACACATAATTTAAATTCCGTTATCTATAAAATAAAGTTATACTAAAATTTAATGTGGAATGTATAAATATTTCAAAATATCGAAGATAGCACCGAAAGGGAAAAGCACCTGGAAAACTGCTGCCATCAACAACCTACCTATTCTCATACAAGCAAAAGATCGCCAAAAATCCACAACATTTGTAATTAGAACCTTGCTTTTTCCTATCACAAAGGCAATAGCCTATTGCCACCAAACAAACCAATGTCCGCGACCAGATCAACACATTCCTCAATTCCTTAGGTCACTGCCTCCTCTAAAGTACCTACTTAAATATCAAGCACCAGCATTGGTATTCGGGACTAAACCACCTAGACAAACGTTGCTGTATACATCTGAATCCCGAAATTTCTGTTTCATTACTCTCTCACTCTCACCTCAATATCTTGATTTCTCCATTGAACATCTAGTTTTCCGGCTAAAACACGTTAATTATAACCCTGTTCGGTATACTATTTCCGAAATCCGTTTTTATTTTTTAGAGGAACTGGATGGGAACTTCTTCTACAAATAATATCCGCTATCATATATCTATGATTATTCCAGAAACCTTCTAAAACCTATTTTTTATTTAATTTATCCAACGCCCGTCGGTGGCAGTTTATCCATCTGACGACGAGTCTCCCAGTATCGATTTATAATGTCTTCTTCAGGGTAGGTGTGAGTAGTGCAAACCCTCAGATGATCTCCGTCCATGCAACTGAGGTTTCGTAACGGGCATAAGTCCGTTATGCAAAAAAAAGACCTTCTAAGACCTAAACGATACTAATTCTTAGGAATAGGAAATCAATTTGAAAAAAAATAATATAGATTTGAGAACATGGGAATAAGAATTGAACGGGCATATAAGAGAGATTAAACATAATAGATCGTAATGACTTGAACATTGAGAGTGAAGAGAACTATTATCAAAGATTATCTCTAGCTTCAAGACTAGGAAATTTGTGAGGCCGAATTAGATGTTACAAGTAATGCAAAAGAAAGAGGAAGAGAAAACGCAATTCGAAAACGACTTGGAACTAATCGTTGAAAGCAAGCGAGTGCATTTCATATTAACAAAACCACTTGATATTTTACTTCAGAATAGTTGCTTTACTTCCAAAAACTAGGCATATATATTAGGTAGTTAGAGCTCCTAATGCCAACAAACATTGTTGGAGAAATCTTAAAATCCTGTCATAATAAAATCATATTCTGCTTCGGCCTTAAGAGCAATTAGGTAATAAACTGCGCATCGACCGTCGCCAAACCCAACTTACGTACAATACTTGGGTTAAATAATCAGCAGAAAATTATCAGAGAAAGAAAGCATAGAGTACAGAGTTAAGAATTTGGAGAATTTATGCTATTTAACGAGTAGCATCTATAATAAAAAATGCCTCTCCAAAAAAGCCAAGATCAGGCACTATAGTACAGCAGTAAAACCAATGATATTGTTACAGGATACTATGTGTATTGATATTGGGACAGAGACTATGTGCTTTCCCAGTCGAGAAAAACTGCTGAAAAAAGAGTGAAGGATTCTCAGGAAATTCACGGGGCCTAAATAACAACAGAAGGATACAGGCTGAACTCCAGCAAAGTTCACATATCTAAATTAACAGTGAAATTCCTAGCTTGGACATAGAAATGAGAATTAAAAAACTCAGGTTTTATGGACGAATGCAGAGGATGGACCCCTCTTCTCGTTACCTGTAACCTAAGACCCTCAATGATTTTTTTTTCTTAAATGTGTGTCGGTGGAATATATAAGCTGCCCAGCACTAGAACATGAAAATCACCCTCTTGGTAATCCTAGCTTTGAAATCATGAAGATCTATGAAAATACCTCATTTTTTAACGAACATCTTGTAGATATTTCATGCAAAAATAAATATATTAAAACAATTGCAAAGGTTTATTAACCAAATAACGAAGATATTTTAAAACTTACCTCGGAAGCTCCCCCAGTCTGCTGCTCGCTTTCCCCAACCGCCGTGAAGGGAATCCCAACTCTTTTTCTCAACTTCATTGTCTTCAGCCTTTATAAACACAAGCATAAAAAAAAAAAGGCGAATGATTTAAAAATAGTAAATATTCTAAAATAATATATAAAATATAAGCTTAAAAAAAAATGTGCATTTACAAGGATGTAGTCATTGATGAATCAACAATTCAGTAAAATAATTACTCTGATGTAAAAATGTTTTACCATCAATATTATCATACCTACAGCTATGTAAAGTCGTTTAATAACTGGTTAAACTACAGTGAACATTACTGTTACGACTAATAAAACCTCACCGAATAAAAATAACAGACTTCACCACTCTTCTTAGTAAATTGTAGAGTGGATATGAAAACCGAGCTAAGTGCCAATAACATAGTTTTGAGTAAATGAAGAAAATATGTTTAAAACAATTACTATTAATGGTTTTGCTTTGCCATATTTATGGTAGATAAAAACTTCTATAAACTTATTAAACTTCTAACAACACAGTCAACACTATAACAATGTTATAACCTCATAATGGGTTCCAAGGAGCTTGGCACTTAGCCCGGTTTTCATTTATTGAAGTAATGGAGTTGACCCATGCACATTCTTAAAACGTGGTATTAACCTCTTAAGAAGTAGTATTTGCAGATAACCCGCGTTTCAGTGTATTGGGCTTGGCATGTAGCACACATTTTGACGCTTAACTCAATTTTTGATTTTATGACACTTAGCCAGGTTTTTGTTTCCACTCTACAATTATACAGAATTGAATGGAAATATTTAAAATCTTCATACGTCCATATATTTCTGAAAGTTGTCAGAAGACACATGCCTCACCAGAAAAATGTGGATTATGTATTGGATACAACACAGCTAATTATAATGTAGGAATAAAAACCCAATCGTGGGTTCGAAGATAAACAACTTGCAGAAAGAGGCTACTAAACAACATCGATCGAGTTTCCCAGATCTCGTGGCAGCATCCTATCCCAAGTTTCTGTCTCAAATAGCTATTCCAGCCTATTGGTGCAATATCCTTGATGCATTCATCCTCCCCCTAGCTCACTATAAAATTCCTAGTATAACTTTCATTTGACAACAGACCATTACTTCTTCTTCGTTTCACATCCATCTCGTCGTAATCTGATACAGATGAGTGAACCGGGACAAATTTCGTAATTATAAAAAAAAAAAAAAAATAAATAAATAAAATAAAAAATATAGATTAAACATTCCTCTTTAAATCAAACAAGATATTGACTCCGTTATGAATAAACATAATTATCTCATGTAATCAAAATCTGTCATCATCAACGATAACATCTCACACAGTAAAACTTAAAATCACTTTACACTGACTTCCAACAAAACATTTGAATTTTTTGAATTCAATTAAAATATATGCTGAGCAACAGCAATTTGGTAAAAGACTACCTTGCCATCTCCGCTCTCTGTACGTGCTCTGATGGCACATGCATGAACTAAAGTGGAAATGAACTGAAAAACAATCTTTATTCTAGGATACTTGTCTCCTAAAAATTATATTAAGCTAAACCTTATTATTGTCTAGCTTTGACAATTAATAAATCAATAGTTTATACAAATACATATCAACATGCCAACACTCGCACATACATATAATAATAGATAAATCAGAATAAAATGCTTATCATATTTACAGTTTTATATTTAACACACGCTTCAAAAATTAATGAATCAGGAAATATATATGTATAAGTGTGTTTAAAAGAGTTTTTAGATAAGGAAGTCCGGTTAGGAATAGGGAAAGAGTTTCAAAAGGAGGTTACACAGTTGATACTTTGGAGGAAGTAGTTCTGTGAGAAACGGTATACAAATTGGTAAGCTGAATCCTTGTATTTAGGGGAGGATAGAGGAACGTAAGATAAGGTATGAGGGTATATATATGAGGGTTTTTGGTTCCTAGAGTTTGCATTATAAAAGTTCCAGGGAAGTATTTCCATCGGTAATCATAATAAAGCCACCCGGGGATTCCGAAAATAAATCTTATGAAGCGATCCGTTAGTACAGGCTCTTTTGATCTCATCTCGATCCAACCAGACAGTCCTCCATGTACTTAGCATCCATTGTCAACGTGTGATACAGTAAAAGAGGATACTAGGAGTTGGATAGTGCTTCTTGGAATTTTAATATAACTCTTAAAGAACGCAGGTCGATTTTCTCGAGA
This sequence comes from Euschistus heros, assembly GCA_003667255.2. Classification (NCBI taxonomy): domain Eukaryota; kingdom Metazoa; phylum Arthropoda; class Insecta; order Hemiptera; family Pentatomidae; genus Euschistus; species Euschistus heros. Next base: position 660,428 of record RCWM02000103.1, on the reverse strand, counting down.
CTTGTGGAATGTAGTTATTTCAGAGCAGATTAAGAGTTACTCCAAAAATGTTTACCGAATTTCGGAAATGAAAGAGCGGTTGTTAAGGAACAGTAATGAATAATAGAGAAGGGTGTTAAGTAAGGATTTTGAATAAACAAAATAGCATTGGTTTTTTTGAGTGCAAACCCAAATTGTGCCTTGCCTCGACATAATGATGATTCCATTAAGAAAGGCACCTACACAGTCTTGTAGCAGCTTAAATAATGAATAATCTTCCCGGCCCGATTTCGTCTAAAACTCCTAGCATCCTACCAAACTCCTAGATAAGGGTATAATTAGGAAAGGATACTGAGAGAAAGGGAATATTTCGTTTGGGCCAGTGAATGAGGATCCATTTATTATATTCCAAACACTTTAATCACATACGAAAATCCTTCAATAAGTGCAGTGAAATACTCATAAAGATGACTATAATAATACCTTTTGGACATGAGGTGGTAAAATTGTGGGTTCGATTTAGCCCCCCAAATCCATCTCAAATTCAATCCTTACAATCTAAAATCTTTCATTAATAGAAATTTACAACTGTATTACAAATACATCTAGTAAATAAGCAAATAATTGTAAATTTAATTTACAATGAAAAATAATGACATGCTTAAAACTTGTAGAGGAACTACCCATTGGTAGTACTCTAATGAAATATTTATAAAAGAAGAAGATCCCGAGGCCATCTTCTTTTTAGACGCCTCGGTGGATTGCCAGGAATAGAATGGGAAGCAAGTCATGCAACAAGTGGATTTTCGTGCCAAATCATTTCAGTCATTGTGAATCATTTCATATGTGACAAAGTAGGTACCATCAAGGATTCTAGCTTGGAGCGATTGGATGCGGGAAGAATTCGATGGTTTAATATGAATGCCCATAACCCTATAACGTAAGTCCAAATAGGTCTGATAATCGTCATATAGTTGCGTTTTTTCGTAGTGAATCAGGAGATTTGAACGTTTTGCAAGTAAGTAACCAGACCTATCCTTTAATATTAAATTCCAAAACCATTCAAACCCCTAAGTCTCTCTCTAAATGCTTCCCATCCAATGATGGTTACCATCCGAAGCGTCTCAAAAGAAGGTGACTCCTGGATCTTCTAATATTCAAGTACTACTAAATGCTAATTGATTTACTTACAAGCTATTACAATGCCATTAAATTCACGATACCAATAATTTATGCGTTGAATTATTGTTGTTTAGTTGTTTAATATGAATAAATATATTTACAAAAAAAAAATTATAATAATAAAAATGTCAGTTCTAGAACTTAAAAATAAATAACGCTATTGTTCTTATATAAATGATAATTTTAATTAACTCTTTAAGTGAAAATTGATCAAAGCAGTTTGTTTTTTTTTAATCAATAAATAAACAAATAAAGATTAAAATGATAAGAAATTTACTATCACCAATTCTTACACTTGATATTAATGTTATTTGAATAGTTAAATTTGTTAAATTTAAAAGAGTGAAATGTTGTCATATTATATTTCGTTAAAGAAAAGAAAATTTACATTAAATTTTTAAATCAACAATTTCATTATTAAAGTATTATATACTTAAACAGGCAGTGGTATGATTAAACAATTTCAAAGTTTTTAAATTAATAAATCCTGTTAACAAGGCCTAACAACATATCCTGTTCACATTCCTTTTATAAAATATTTTTCTATTGTTTCTATAAATAAAAGTTTAAATTCATAGCGAATTACTAATTAAGTCAAAATATTATGGAATTCATTAAATACTAATCGTGATCTGACAAAGTGAAGGCGGTGACAAAAGAGAACCAATAAGGAAAGTGAGGATTTTTTTAAAGGAAGAAGCTTTACTTGGAATTTTGGATACCGTATAAAGGTCATAGAATATCTCATGGGCAACATTAAGAAATAAGTATTTAAATAAATAAAGTTACATGTTTAGTAATATAGTGAATCATTATTGGTGGCAGAGCGGTTGATTGTTCAGAAGAAGAAAAGCAGAACGCTGAAAATTTAAGTATTTTTTTAACTCAAGAACAGATAAATTTGTACTGAATTTTGTTAGAAAAACTTTAAACTATCAAAAGTAATTGTTATTTTAAAATATTATTTTATATTAGTGCCAAATAATAATAAAAAAGTATGGTAATTTTTAATGAAATGTTTGTTGTTACAGTAATTGTACGTGGGCTTTATACGGTATTAATTTTGTACTTAAATAGATATTTTTTTAATTTTATTCAAATCTGTAGGTCGGATGTATAAAAAACCATGTCCATTTCTAACCAAAACTACATTATTACGTATTCTTATTCATCTTTTTTCATTTTATCTATAAGTATAGAATACTATATCCTGTACCAATTAATAATAACGTGAGTTACATAAAACTATAATAAACAGTAGAGGGCATGAATTCTTTTAAAAATAAAACTGATTCAAACTGCTCCCCTGTAAATTTACGGAAATGTGACATGGTATTCCCATACCTCCGAGGTACAGAAATAATAATAATAAAAAATTGAAATATGTTTCTATACGCTGCAATGACATTTTTTTTTTTAAATTATTATTTTATGTATTTGAAGTTTATTATTAATGGACAGTAATAATATTTTTAACATATTACAGGTCTTTACCTGGACTCGCTTGGCTTCAAGAGTGTGACCATCCGTTCGCTAACTCTCGTAACAATTAAATCAAGGTCCCACAAGAGTCTAATGTTAATTAATATTAATATTATTATTAATATTTAAACATTATTATTATTATCATTATTATTAAATGATTGCATATACTAATGTAAATATATAGGTACCTATTAGAAAAACATGTACCATATAATCTTGCTTTGATCCTTGATCAAAACTGAGATAATACGGGGGTTTGAGGGTGTCCTACAGAAGTCATAAGAAAATGAATGTACCATAACAAACACAAATCACAGGTGGCTTTTTTTTTTTTTTTTTTTTTTAATACTCTATAATTTATTTTTATTTTACAAATGATCTTATATATTATATTATTATTTTATATTACATAATGTAATAGTTGGGAGATATATTTGCTTCCATTTTCTTGTAATAAATGATCTTATCAAAAAATCATTCCTCCATAAAGAAAATTTATTATTTGCAATAGTGTTACTTGTTATAACAATTAATTTATCCTTTTAAAGTCAATTAAAAAAAAAAAAACTAGCTGATTTTTACTCTTATTAATAAATATTGTATAAATTTTCACAATTTCCATAATCATTGTTTTTTATTAGTTCTATTTATTGAGCTGAATGACTAAATTATACGTAGATTAATTTTTACATAACATCTTTTGTAGAATCTGCAGAACGTTGTTACGATTTGATAAAAAAAAAATACTCTTTTCTGAAAAATATAAATTATATACGTTTATTAATCCTAACCAAGTAATAAATAGAATAAGTATAAACTTTTCAATGCCAATTGAGAACAAAGTTTTTGAAATTGTATACAATTTTTGTTTATTAATTCCTAATTATACAAATCAATGTATTAAAAAAAAAAACTCTAATATTTAAATTTTATAAATTCTACATTTGATTGTCAAATTTATGTCGTCCTTAAGTCTGGCAAGTTTCACAATAAAGATATACACAGACTCCGAAATTCGGTTTGAGCATTCTCACAAGTTTTATTTACAAGCGATCCTTTTCTCAACCAGCTGACCAATGGGCAGCTGCCGTTGTTTGCCCAACGAGGGGGAAATAGAAGGTTTACCCATCGAGCCTATAGATTACATGGTGTGAGCAGTAGGCTAAACTCGATTTTCTCAGCATTATTTACTTAACCGAGGGCTGACACTTCAATCGAGAGTCAAGTTTCAGGATATGCAGGGTGGATACTATTGGAGGAGAGGAGGTTAATAAAATAAACAAAAGAAGTTCCTCAGCAGTAAGATGAATTTAGATAAAAAAGTATCAAGTTAAAACGAACTCCAAGGATATACATACCAAACCATAGACGGATGAATGACCAATCTAGGAGGAAAAAAGTCTGAATCACTCAAACAGACCTGGCAACCTGATTTACATAAACAATAGAGTTTTAATAAGGTAAAATAAAACCACTAAAGTTACAACCATAAGGAAAATACTATACAGTGGGCCCCATTATCCGTTGTTCCGATTTTTTTATATATATATTTTTTTTTTTTTAAATAAGGTTAATTTTTCACAATTTATTTTATATGTATCATATTAATTTTATAAAAATAAGGAGCTAGATCGTTTATGACGATTACATAGTGGGTAATTGTTTATAGTTATTATTATATAGTAATTATTTTTAATTATCTTATAAAAGTAATGAATGAAACAACACGTCAAGCTGGATCGTATAAATGAGATTTTTCCGGTGTACTAATCCAAATCATATTATGAAACGATACTGTTATCAAATCTTTCTGTGATACTCTTACCTGTTTGCCTACTAAACAAAACTATTTACTCAGTTATGCTTTAGTCTCCATTTACTCGTAAATAGGAACTATTGAAATGTCACAAAAAAAAATAAAAATAAAAATAAAAAATAAAAAAATTAAATAAAAATTAATAAAAAAGTAAATAAATATAAAATGTTTCCATGCTTGAACAAAAAATAACCAATAAGAACCGAATAGAAATACATAGGTGAATGTGTTTAAATGCCACTCGTTGAATTAAGAATTGATGAGCAAAGTGTTCAAGATATTTTGAAGATGGAAGATATTTCCGACTTTGTATCGTCGTGACGATTTTTTCTTATAAAACTGATTTTCTCAATCCCCTTGATGATCGGAGTCAATAAAATGTAGTATAACTTACCGGGGTTTTCCAGCCTCTTATTATTTCGTTTTAATTTTCGTAACTACCAACTTCAAATATCTCTTCAGTGCAGCTGAAGATGTTGGAATAATATCCTCTAATTTAAGTATTTAAATCAATGACCTTATAGTTTTGCCAAATACTAAATGACTCACTTCGCGGAATTGAAAATTTGTTTTTAGGCAAGAAAGCAGATAAAAACAGCTAAATATTTCAGGATTATTTCATATACATTCTAAGACACCTCTACCATGCATTTTGAGAGAGGTACTTTGGGGTACTTATTAGTTTAAAAAATACTTTAGTTTACGGCACTTTAAAAAAATGATATAATAGGTCAAATTATTAAAAAAAATTATTTTGAGAATGGCTTACTGGTATAACGATCGTCTATATTCACTAATTACAAAAGAATAATGAAAAAATATCAATACGATTTGACCTGTCGAGCTAGGTACTACTTACATCGTTGTTTTTACCTTGAAATACACCTTCTAAAAATGGAAAAACCTGTAATAATGTTCGATAAACTACTTAACTATACACCTATCACAATAGTTTCATTAATTTTGATTTTGACTTTTTTCCTCCTAGATTGGCCATTCGTTCCACTGTGCGACGCACAAAATTTTGTTAAAACTATTGATTCTTTCAATATAAATTTGTTTATCATCGTATTGATATTTTTTTCATTATTCTTTTGTAATTAGTGAATATAGGCGATCGTTATACCAGTAAGCCATTCTCGAAATAAATTTTTAATAATTTCACCAATTATATAATTTTTTTAAAAGTGCCGTAAACTAAAGCATTTTTTAAACTAAAAACATCTCCAAGAAATTTACTCCCAAGTAATTCTCTGAAATTCATGGTAGATGTGTCTTAGATGGTATATGAAGTAATCATGAAGCATTTAGCTGCTTTTATCTGCTTTCTTGTCTGAAAACGAATTTTCAGTTCCGCGAAGAGAGTTATTTTGTATTAAGCAAAACTTTAAAGGCATTGATTTAATATACCAGGTATGCAAGTTTAAAATGTCGTTTATTTCTTAAAATATATACACAGTAATTTAAAAAAAAGTATAATATATTTTATTCTAAGTACTGACCCTCGCTTTCTACACATTTTGTCCATCTCTCGGGCAATATATGGATACCATTCCAAAAGAATGCTTCATCTTTATTTGAAATCCATTCATCGAGCCATTTTCGTACGTTTTCGAAATTGTTGAAGTGTTGCTCCGCCAATGAGTGTCCCATCGATTAGAAGAGGTGATAATCAGAAGGCGCCAGGTCAGGTGAATACGGCGGGTGGGGTAGGAGTTCCCAACCAAGCGAAGAAATCGTTTCCTTAGTCAATCTGGCTGAAAGTGCAGGAGCGTTATCATGCTGAAGAATGACTTTGGCGTGCCTGTGAGCCCATTCTGGGCGTTTTTCGATCAATGCGTGACTCAAATTGATCATTTGTTGTCGGTAGCGCTCGGTATTGACTGTTTCGCCGGGTTTGAGAAGCTCGTAGTAGACTACTCCCTTCTGATCCCACCACACACACAGCATTGTCTTCTTCCCAAAACGATCCGGTCTTGCACTCGATGTGGATGGTTGTCCTGGCGTTACCCATGATTTTTTTCGTTTGGGATTCTGAAAATAAATCCATTTTTCATCGCTAGTTACAACTCGATGCAAAAAACCCTTTCTTTCGTGGCGTAAAAGCAGCATTTCGCAAACAGTTTTTCGTTTTTTCCATCTGTCGTTCGTCCAATTCATGTGGAACCTATTTTCCAACCTTTTGAATCTTTCCCATAGCTCTCAGGCGATCGGAAATGGCTTGCCTAGTGACATTCAACTGTTCTGCCATCATTTGTTGGGTTTGGGTATTGTCTTCGTCTAATAAAGATTGCAATTCGAAGTCCTCAAACTTTTTTGGTCGATTTTCTCGTTTTTGATCAGTAACATCAAAATCACCACGTTTGAAACTTTGAAACCAACGTTCACATGTCCTGACGGTTGGAGCAACATCGCCATAAGTCTCAACAAGAATTCGATGACATTCAGATGCCTTTTTCTTTTGATTAAATAAGAAAATCATGACATGCCGCAAATGCTCTTTATTTGGCTTAAAAGACATTTTTAACACCAAAAAAAGTTATGATACGTCCACGTAAACGACTTAAGCAAATCCTTCAATAGGCTAAGAGCGCATTCTATTGGAATTAAAACGACATTTTAAACTTGCATACCTGGTATATTACTATATTCGAAACACATTTATTAGAGGATATTATTTCAACATCTTCAGCTGCACTGAAGAGCTATTTAAAATTGGTATTTACGAAAATTACAACGAAATAATATGAGGCAGGAAAACCCCGGAAAGCTATATTACATTTTATTGACTCCGATCATCAAGGGGATTGAGAAAATTACATTTATAAGAAAAAATCTTTTTACATACATTTATTAAGTCACAATACACAAAAATACATAAGAATGAGTGTTTTTAATGTATGTATTGAATTTTCACTTAGAATATTGAATTTATGATTTCTTTATTTTTTATTTTATTATTTTTTTGTGACATTTTGATTGTTCCTATTTAAATGGAGACTAAAGCATAACTGAGCAAATAGTTTTGTTTAGTAGGCAAACAGGTAAGAGTATCACAGAAAGATTTGATAACAGTATCGTTTCATAATATGATTAGGATTAGTACACCGGAAAAATCTCATTTATACGATCCAGCTTGACGTGTTGTTTCATTCATTACTTTTATAAGATAATTAAAAATAATTACTATATAATAATAACTATAAACAATTACCCACTATGTAATCGTCATAAACGATCTAGCTCCTTATTTTTTTAAAATTAATATGACAAATATAACATAAATAGTGGAAAATTAAACCTAATTAAAAAAAAAAAAATCGGAACAACAGATAATGGGGACCCACTGTATAGTATTTTCCTTATGGTTGTGACTTTAGTGGTTTTATTTTACCCTTTTTAAACTCTATTGTTTAAGTAAATCAGACTTTTTTCCTCCTAGATTGGAACAAAAAGGAGTAATTTTATTAAATAATATTAACAATAAGTAAAATATATATATTTTTTAGTTTCTTTCTACTATGTTTAAGGAATTCTGCTTCGATTTTTTTGTTTTATAGTTTAGCGATGTTGTAATCCTGCATCTTGTTATTGAATTATATGCTCATATTCCTTTTATACTAATCCAGTCATCGTTCAGTTTTTCCTGTGTATTTGATTTCACAGTTTTTTTTAGATGGGTCTATTTTTTTAATTAAGTAACAGGAAATGGAGTAATTATTTTTTTTCTATTCTTACTCATCATAGGAGAGTCATGTAGGATCAAAATATATATTTATATGGAATGGGCTGGTAGTCCGAGCCTGTATGGAGTAATCTAAAGTGGACTTATTATATTCGTTGTTGGTTTTATTTTACCACTAATATTTTAGATAAAATAAAATTTCTTAATCAATTGTACGTTTTAAAACTATTTAAAAAAAAACAAAACAACAAGAATATGGAAATTAATTCAACATCTTCCTTTAAGTCAATGATTTAAGTAGCTGTAAATACATCCGTACAGGGTAGTAAAGAACTGTCGGCAAGAAATGAGATTGAGTAATCAATTGTGTAGGTTAATTGCCATTACATTTTATGTACGACATTAAAAAATAAATAACTAAAAATAAAAAGTAGTACACATAATAAATGTAATAAAGGGAATATTTCAACTTTTATCCATATTTAACCTCATTATAAAAGTCGATAATCTTTTTAAAATTGGCGTCTATAAGCCATGATGGTAAAACTAATAATGCGATGGCGGTGAAGAGAAGTGAAAAAAAAAAAATGTTTTTTTGATTACCAAAGTTAGTTAATTAGTAGAGGCATAAGGGTGGGGAGGGGTCGTGATTAATATTTCCTACCCGAGCACTTTATCTTCAAGGAAGTGTCCTCCAAGTGTCAGCTGATGAAAAATATTTTAGAACTCGCATTGCATAGGTAATTGAATTTTCAGATAGCGCTATTGGAAACATCACGGTAAACTGACAAACGCAGAAATCATAAAGAAAAAAAAAATGAATAATATGCATAATAAAAGAAGCTACACAATGTGAATGTTTTATAAGTTTAACAATCTATATTATTTTTTATGAATCATTTATCAAAAATTTATAAAGGGTAAATGATAATATAAACTTTTTATTGATAGGATTGATGAATTAATTACCACTTCTATTGTAATTGTTTTATTTCAAAACTAGTTTCGAATGTTAAACATTCATCATTAGTTCTAAAACATAAATATTTTCAAAATATCAGCGATTTTTACATAGTTAATATATATATTTTAATATATTATTTTTTTCTTATTGGAAATAAATATAAAGGGGTCTATTGGGAATACTTACATGGTCATTTAAACAAAAATCTGGATTGGTTTTGAAGGATTATATTATTTCTAATTATTCATAAACATTTAATTCTAATGATAAAAGTATAGTCGACTGTTAAGATGAATGGAGAAGAAGATAATCAGGGATGCAGTCAAAGAAAAACACCACATCTAAGTAAAAATACTTTAATGTGTACTAACGTTTCGACCTGCTTTGCTGTCATCATTTATCTCCTCCCAGTGTGGTTCGGTGGCCCTGGAGAAAACCTGCAAAGGTTTGCTAAGGTCCTTAACGTTGGCACGGATTTTTTCTATTTAGACGTCATGTTTCTCTATGACTTTATCCGTGATTATCTTCTTCTCCATATTTAATTTTAATTTTAATATTTAATGGTCGTTTCAGACTACTTAAACATGTACTAGACAAACGTTCAAAGCTCCCAATTAATTACGAAAGACTCATATACATGACTGTGATTAGACCTATTTGGACGTACGGAGTTGAGCTTTGGGGCTCCACTAAACCATCTAATTCATCTCGCATTCAATCCTTACAATCCAAAATCCTTCGTAAAATCCTCAATGCTCCTTACATTGTCACCAATAAACTTATCCATAAAGATCTTAATGTTCCATATGTTGCTGATTTAGCCCACACCAGATACCTATCCTTTCATAGTAAGCTCCATAATCACTTAAATCCGTTAGTTTCTCAACTTGCTTCCCACTCCATTCCTGATAATAATAGGCTTCTGAAACTAAGATGGCCTAGAGATCTTCTTGTGTAGAAGTTTTAATAAAGTGCTACTGATGAGTAGTTCTTTCCAAGTTTTAACATGTTATTATAATCGTTGTCAATACATTTACTTGATGTATATATTCTGTACAGTTGTAAATTTCAATAAATGTATATATATAAAAAAAAAATTAATGGATATAAAGTCCGTTTTTTAAAAACTTCAATATATATAATTTATTTAACAAAGTACTGCTGTCTTGAAAATGTATGTTTAGGAACTGATTATGAATATTTAACATTCGAAACTTGTAATGATCCTTCTATATTATCGTGCGTTTCTCAAATGAAAGTTTTGATTGGATTGCTTTGTCGCTATATGTGGCCACTGTCAGGGCATTCTGTTTCATCATTTTATTTTATTTTTATTTTGACAAAATAACAATCACATTCAAGAGCAATAAGTAAATTGCGTAGCAAAGTTCACATTCATAGCTTACTTACAAAAATATTATAAAATAATATCTATCAATTAGAATTAAAGAAAATTAAAATACAATAAAAAAAGAAAAAAAAACTAATACCATAGAGGTATAACAAATAAATAACAAAATGAAACATTGAAACACTTTCTTACTTATTTACCATATTTGCATACAGGCTGAAATTTCCTAGGCCATTGTTAATCTGCTTGGACTCTTCTTTGCCTGTGCTCATAGAGCATTAGTCTCCTTTTTCCAATTTCATCTGTTATTTTTTCTACATGTTTGTATACTTCTCTGTTACTTTTAAATCCGGAAGTTTCCCCATTTTTCTGTTTGCTAATATCCTAATAAGGATATGCTTTATTTATTTTTTTTTTAAATAATACTTAATTTATATTATAATTTTGTTACTACGGATGGATACAATACATAAGGTATCCTGACCGTATACCTATCAGATTATAATAATTAGTATTGAAGCTTCTTAGATTTTTTAAATTGTGGAAATATATTTCTTAGTTCATATCCTCAATTGTGTTGCGATTTTAAAAATTATCAGTAACGTGCATATAGAAAAAAAAGTCGTTTATGAAATTAAAAATAATATTTTTTTCATAATCTGAAATAGTTAACATCCAATTGAACATCCATATTGAATAGATCCTATTGATCATTTGACTCTATAATTGTTCTGTAGGGGGATTCCCTTGGGCCCTTTATGACAATAGTGTATTATGCATTAACCAGCCTTAGGTCACATCAACTGTGAGGGGACGCGCCCATTAATTTTAGTATTTAGCACAAATAGAACAGTATCAACTATTTCTGTGCTGGATCTTGCAAATTGGTGGCTTGACTTACGGTATTTTTTCCCGTAACGGCAGAATAATTGACAGAAAAGTTGGTTGAAGAAAGTGCAGAAAATAACCTGCCTGGTTATAAATTATCAGCTTACGACAGATCGGAACCAAATATTGCTACGATTAGTGGTCTTATTTGTACAATAAGAAAATAAAAATAAATAAAAACTAAGAAGCATAAACGAAGACCACCTTATTATTAACTCGTGCTTTTCCCTTGGTTCTTACACATTACAAAAAAGGGAAGGTTTTTAGTGATTCAAACAATTTTCTTTTCAGGCATTGTAACCTACTTATCTAGAACACATTTGAGTGATTATCAGAAAAAAAAAATCTTTATTTTTCTTCATAAACAATTATTAAAAATAAATATACTACTTGCATTATGATGCTCACTGTTCGCTATTCTTATAGATTATAAATTTTATAATCCTGGCCAAAAATTTGGAGTTGGTCTCAATACAGTCATCACTGATAAGTTCCTATACCATAGATAATTTTTTTTTCTTATTTTTTGAAAGCTTATTAGTGACATTACGAAGGGTGACCTATAAGTAACGGGAATCGGGTTGTGGTGGGGAGGCCCACACTGTCCTCTCCGTGAAGCTTTAGTGAAGTTTTTAATTAAAAACTGCATGACGCCAATTGTGCATGACCCCCCCCCCCCTACTCACCGGATCTAGTTCCCTGTGGCTTCTATTTGTTTCCTATACTCAAAAGGGGCATTGAAAGGGAAGCGTTTTGCCACTAGCCCAGTGGAATTATACATCGAAGTTCGCAAAAGCGCATGTATCTACCATTTTTTAATATTTTGTTAGGAACCTTGAAGGTGACCAAAATTCGGTGAACAAATATTGGTAAATATAGAAGCTATTAAGAAATTCCCGTTTGTTTGTTTTGTTCTCTCCTCATATTCAAGAAATGAGCCATGTGATCCATCAATGTTTTTATTCATTATATGTCATGAAAATAAACTTTACTAAGGGGCTTCACCTTAACGAACAATTTTTTGGTCATCTAGCTATGAACTATTTTTAAGCCAAATTTGATTCCTTTCATATATTAAATTCATATTCATGTATACGTCTTAAGAAAACTACCTTTTAATACAACCTTAAAAATTCAAGACGGTAAAGTGACTGGTATCTTCTAAACTCATCAAAAGGAAACCTAATTCTACTCGCTGTAATCAAGTCATAACTAACACTATTATTATAGAGTCAATCAGACCACTATTTCCTTCTCACCAAAGTCTCTTTCAGCAATGATCCCAAGCATCTAGCCATCATTTCTGAAAATGAAAGCCCCAGGCATCCACAACCATCGAGACGGACCTGTCTTATTCTTACATGAAAATCACATAGATAAAGTCCAACGGACTGAAATGAAACTCACATCACAAAACTATATATAAACACTTTGAGTATATATATATATATATATATATATATATATATATATATATATATATATATATATATATATATATATATATATATATATATATATATATATATATATATACACACATACGTCACTACATCATTTATCAGACATTCCATGCTGGTTGTCGTATACTTGTCCGTATATCTTTACCGCACTCTCTAAATCCTTACACTCCACCTTTGTTTCTACTTTAATTAGCTATTTCAACCATTCCACCACCCACGAACACCACCAATTGACCAGCATTTCACAAAAAACTATCTGATGTCCTTGATATATATTCATCACTTCTCGGATATCCCCCCCTAATTTACCATACAATTTTAAGATCACCTTTCATCCAATCATAATCCTGTTATGCTTCTCTTGCATTCACCTACAGCTCCTAAATCCTCTCCCTCAGACTGATTACCTCACAAGCAGACTGGGACCAATTTCGTTATGGTTTAGAATATAAATTAAAATAAGTAAAAACTTAAATCGTCTCTCAACTTACCTCTCCTTGATCGGATCTCTTTCCCCAGCCTGAAGATTGAAGGTCGGACCAAGAGCGCTTACCCCATCCGCTGGACTGCAGATCAGCCCAGGAGCGCTTGCCCCATCCGCCGGATTGAAGGTCAGACCAGGAGCGCTTACCCCAACCGCTAGATTGCAGATCAGACCAGGAGCGCTTTCCCCATCCAGCAGATTGGAGATCAGACCATCCCCTCTTTCCCCACCCGGCAGATTGCAGATCAGACCATGCCCTCTTGCCCCACCCAGAGGAGTGTAGATTACTCCATGCTCGTTTCTTATCATTGTCCTTCGTCCAATCTGAAGTATGTGATTCATCGTAATTTCTTTTGCCCCAACCTGTTTGGAGATCGCCCCAGGCTCGTTTTCCCCAGGATTTAGTGAGATCTTTCCAGGCTCTTTTGTCGTTTTCCATCATGATTGTGTCTTCAAGCTGGAAGCAGAAGAACTCAAGATTATTATTAACAATTTTAGAAACATTTTAAAAATAAAGAAAAACTGAATGCGACTAAATTAGTTAAGAGAGACTTTCTTTTAGAATAATTTGAAATAAATGAAACATCGGAATAATCTTTAAAGGAACACTATTGTAACTTGTTTAACTATGAGGCAGTCATACTAGTGAAATAGTCACCTGCTTCCTGGTGTCACCTGACGACAATATAAGCAACTATTGCAAATCTGCCACGACTGTAATCTACTGAAATTTATGTTACGAATGCCAACCTATGACCATATGTCACTCACACACTCTATATCAAGCCACAAGGTTTTGATGTGATTTCTGCTATAACTCAATCACTTGTCCAAACATCCTTTTATTTATGTATTATTAGAAATACTTCAGATTGAACGGACTAACAAAAAAACAATCATTAACAAGACAGCCTTAATTAAAGAAATAATGATTAAACTATTCATTACCCTTCTGTTTAATGGGATCTGAAACGTAAATGCAACATTAATTTAACAATTTTTTTTTATGTTTGTAAGTTTTAATATTTTTATATTTTATTATATCAGCTTATTATTTAAGATTGCTGTTTATTAAAAATAATCTTTTAATAAATTTTGTTTTGTTTTAATCCATTGAAAAGAATAGTACAATTGGTAATTTTTCAACACTATTGTGTAGTAGAGTTTAAATATTAATTTCAGCCAAATAACGGTTGCTACAATTGAATTGTGTGAGAAATATAATGTTAAATTACACCCTGTTTACTTTGATGGCTTTAAAGTAAATCATTAATAAAAGATTCAAATTGTGATTTTTGTGTGAAAATTGTAATTTTGTTTCTTTGAAGAATTTTATGACTGAATATCCTAAATGGGATATTTAAAGTCTCGCTACATAGAAATTTAATTTTTTTTCATCAATATTTTTTATAATTATAAATAATGGCATTGATAACTTATGAAATAAATAAAGGAATTTATAATAATGATTTAAACTACAAGAAATATTTGACAAAGCTGTTTAAATTTCTAATTACATTAATTTTCACTTCAATGTGGTTCGGTATTGTCCAAGCCTTGTCCCCTACTAGTACTATAAAGGAGTATTTCTGTTTTTTCCAAAGCTTTGTAGTAGTGGGCCAGCCTTTGTCTCTTTGTACCCTAAGTAAATAGGTTAATTTTTTCCCAGACTCAGTAATTAAAATCTTCAAATATTGCATTGCTATTATTTTAAATATATCAAATCTGAAATTGTGAGAACGTGGTTGATTCTATAGACAAGTAATTAATTGAATTAAATGTATTTTCAACCGTAACTAAAAGTAAACAGTAATAATTAAAGGGAACAAATTATAAAGGAAAGATACGAAGTTTGCAGAAGTAAGTTTCAAATCGAAATCTTCAATATTTACAACTTGTAAAAATTGGTTAATATAGTTAGTAATATATGGTATTAAAATATTATCTATGTAATTGATGCAGAAATCTCTTAGATTATTTATTTGAATAATGTTCGACAATATCCTCAAGGAAAGTTAGCTGAAGGAATATTTAAGGTAAAATGGAAGAATCATTATCGTCAATTTTCCTTATTTCTTGGCAAAAGAGGTTCCTTTTGCTCTCGAAACGCTATCCACCAAACTGGCAGGAGGTGATAATCCACAATTGGCTGGTTTTATCGTTTAATGTCCAGATATTAATGTCCAGATAGTGAAAAATCCACAATTGGCTGGTTTATCGTTTATATCTTGAATAGTAACACAACATTCCGGAACCAATAATTCGTCAAGTTTCCTGAAATGCAATGCTTCAACGACTTCAGCTATAATGTGTACTTTATTTTGGCTTAGTAATATTTAAAATAGGTAGTAAATTCATCTCTGAGTAGTTTCGTTTCAGTTTCTATTTTGTCAATTTTACTCAATCAGACGTTTCTTAAGCAAATAAACTAGGTTTGTATTTTTCAAGTAGAAGTAAAACTGCTTGTTTGTACTCCTCTTGTGCATATGTTTTAAAATAAAATCAAATTTATTTTAATTGAAAATTTCTTTACTATCTCTCAGGTTCTCACATGAAGTTTTAGTATACTTCTGATCAACGCCTGGTTAGATATGTCATCAGGTTTCATCGTGTAAAGCTCATTTTCTGATCACTGTTAGATCAGTATTCTTATAAATCTATCGCCTTAATGTTATTAGTACTTTAGCAAGTTTACAAATTCT
This sequence comes from Euschistus heros, assembly GCA_003667255.2. Lineage (NCBI taxonomy): Eukaryota > Metazoa > Arthropoda > Insecta > Hemiptera > Pentatomidae > Euschistus > Euschistus heros. The sequence goes on along the minus strand of RCWM02000103.1, from coordinate 644,429 downwards.
CATTTTAAGTTAGTTTAAATTTCTTGATAGTATCTGTAACTATAAATCATAGGAGAAACTATCATTCATGCGAACGTTGGTTTTATGAAGGATATTGGAGAACATCCAATATAAAGAATCATACCGAGCCGGGCTGAGGCTAAATTGAGTCCGCTGCAATAGTTTAACATTTCTCTTAGTCCTTTCAATTTCTCCTTCTTCCTCTTTTCTGCATTTCAGCGTGGAGGTGTCTCGGTCCAAGGCAGCCATGCATCCCGGTCCTTAGCCAGCGCTTTCCTGGCATTCAAGCTATTTCTTCTTTGTTGCACCAGCCTGGAGATGTGGAACGTCTATGTTAGTCTAGGTCTGCCCCTGGGACGTTTTTCTGCCGGTATAATTTCGAAGAACTTCCTTGGATCTCAGTCCTCCTCTATAAGCCAAATGTGACCAAATCATCTCAGCTGTCTCTTTTCAACGATTTCTGTTACAACTGCGAGGTCCTCTCGTATTCTCTCATTTCTGATACGATCCGTCCTAGTTCGGCCATTTTTATTCACTTCAGCTATTTTATTTACTTCAGATATCTCATTTCCACCGCTATTTCTCGATTTTAGTGCCTACACCTGTAGCTTCCATAGAGATGAGTAGGTAAAAAAAATGATCCAACAGATGTCTAATTTCACATTATTGTCCATATCTCTTTTTCCTGCAACGGTGTTGCTTGGTTGGTAATAGACACTCTTAGCTTTCTTGAGCCTGTTGGAAACCTCCTTATCAATCTAACTGTAACTAGGTAGGTATATTCTTCTATTATCTGTAAGTTTCTCCTCTGCATCGGATCTGTACATTCTCTTCATCTCGACCAATATGCATTACCTTGGTCTTACTTGCATTGAGTGCCATCCCCTTTTTGTCCAGCTCAGCCTCACACTTTATGACTTTTGCTGCACGCTTTCCTTTAAATTTGCTATGAGGACAATGTCATCTGCCGGAGCCATAGCTTTCAGATGACATTGCCTTTTTATCAGATTTATTTCAAATCAAATCAGCAATTTGACAATTTATTAATGCTAATTTGTTACATAAGAACCGCTATTAACAATAGGTTTTATGATAGCGTTTCTTATGTAACTTAAATAAATCCTCTTGGAACCGTCTGGGTCTTATCATTTTTAGTAGAAATCTCTATCAAGCTCCTCTCTAGCTTGATTGATATTCAGTAACTTTTGAATCTACTTCAAGGAATTGCTTCTCCTTTGTAAGAGCGTGATCGACTAGGATCAGCCAAAATATTTGTAAGTCAAAGGTTTTTTTCTTTAGCATTTATCAACTATAATATTTAGGAACCAAACGTTATAAGACGGATCTCCTTTAAAGTAGTCATGAAAATTTGAACGGACCATTAAAAAGATAAGAACCTAAACTTTTGGGTTTTAACTGTACACGTACTACTGTAAATTATCTTCTTTCAATATTTTAGAACAGCATCCGCGAATTAAAGAATATAACTGTATTAACTAGTAATGGTAACTTAAGATAGGTAAGGTCAAACATGACCACAACTAGGAAAGGATGTAGTATTTAAGTTTTAAAATGACATAATCAAATGAAGAAAACTCTATTTTTTTCTTTTTTGGCATAAAGAAAGTTTAACGAATATAGGTGACCAATAACACACAAAATTATCGATAATTAAAATCAGATAGTCTAATAATGGAGCTTGTTATGGAAGCTTGAATTCTAATAAAAAGCTAAATAAGTCAAAAACTAAAAATTAATAAAGCGATTTCACAATAAATCCTTAAGAATCCTCATTTTTGAAAACGATCTTACTTTTAAAAGAGAGGTATTTCGAGACACTATTTGTGGAAAATATTTTTTACTGGTTACTGGAAACGGATAGGAGCGAGAGTTTCATAAGTAAACGAATCTTAAACATTATTCAGAAATATCACCATGAGAAATGGATCAGACCATCCAACAAATAGATCAGACACTTATGCGAAAATTGTATTACTCCGCCCATAACTGGTGAGGTGGCCATAACTAGTGATTTATGGATTTATTCATTATCATTTATACATTTTATAAATGATTCCATGAAAAAAATTAGTGATAAATGATTCAAAATTAAATTTAAAACATTAATAAAATATATAATGTGAAAGATATCCAGAAATCGATAGCAAAGCTTGGTAAAATTGAGGGTTCCAGAGAAACAGCGAGAGGCTAAGCAAAAACGATGAGACAGAGAAGACTGCAAACAAGACGGCGCCGCCGTTCGCACAACAGTTTTTCAGACCTTCATTTAACTGTTTCATTATACATTCGAATTGAAATTTCGATTAGTATTAGGAATATTCATTTTTATTATTAAAAATAAAGAACATAGTTGTAATCCAAAATTGAAACGACGATGAAAGCTAATGAGAAAAATATTTCACCTTACTGAAACTATATTACAAGCAGCTTTTTCTTATCTGGCCTATTTTAGAAATATATTTTCAAATCGATTTAAAAATAACTAATTGGATTTAAAATAAATTTGTATCTTTTAACTACTCAATAGTTTAATAAGTAAAATTTAATTATACTTGTTGCATTGGTGAAACAGAATTATCTTGTGACTCTTCTCCAAATGTGAGGGCAGCTAATCCCACTACGAAGATAAGGTAAAGCAACTTCATCTTATCTGAAATGAAATAAAAAAAATATCATTATGATTATAAAAAAAAAAAAAAAAATATCATATACATCTTGTAAATATGAGGTATACAATGAAAAATAATGGCATTACAAATACTTGTAGAACCCTCCATTGGTAGTACTTTTATGAAATATCTACAATATAAGAAGATCCTGAGGCTATCTCATAAAAAAATTACTGGTGGATTACTTCACTATTCCATACATACAAACACCAAAAAAAAAAAAAAAAAAAAAAAAAAACCAGAAGTCCTAAATCTCAATAAATGTTATTCGAATTTAATACATTCAGGCTAGTAATATACATTTATATATAATATATACATCATAATAAACCCTTAATCCACAACAAAAGGAAATTCCATCTATCTGTACCTGGGAATACCCCTCAGTTTTGGAAATACCCACACTAAACCTCGTCACCTTTTTCCCGAATTTCCCCGGTTCAGTTTGTATACTAGGATTGTAATAATTTAGTAGTAGATAGCATATCAAGCAGTAAAATTGTAAGTAGTAACATAATCCTCCATATTTTGTAATTATATTGAAGATATATATACTTACACATGTTTTTATATATTTATATTGTTGCTAACTTTAATTTTGAAACAACCTATGTAACTTATATAATTTTATTGTAACCTGCTTTTTCACTGTAGGGCATGGTTATGAGAACAATGTAGTCTCGAAACTTTATTGACTGAAGCTCAAGAACCTTTTTAAACATTTAATAGTAACATTCAACAAAATATATCCAAAAAATATATCCATATATAATTAAATATGAAGGGTTTATAGACAATTTGAATTAGTGGATGTAAAGAATTGGCATTAGTGCATGCCAGAGAAATATTATTGTAAAGAGGGGGTAAAATTAAAAATTATTGAATAAAAAAAAAAAAAGATATTTGTAAATACTCGTAAAAAACTTATGGATAGACCGGATTCCCGTAAAATTGCACGTGTTGGGGGTTACTGCACAAAGTTGCACATTTCAGGTTTTAAGTCCCCGAAAGCGCTCTTTTCGATATTTCATTAAAAATATTGAAGTTTCTTATTATGTTTCATTTCGAGAAAAGTTGTGATTTATTTTGAAATTATCAACAATAACATTTACCTTCATAATCTTCCAAAAAAACCCATGGCTTCCAATTATTTCTTCGAACTAGTTAAAGAAATGGTTTTATGTTGAGAAACGTCTTCTTTGTACTTGCATTCGTAGAATTTCTAATTTTATATTACTCCACTCTTCAACTTACTCTTCTATTTTTATTTCATTCTACAGTAGAGTTGAGATCGGTAAACAAGCACAATAATAGTGATAGTGAAACACAGTACAAGTAATAGTGATAGTGAAACACAATACAAGTAATATTGAAAATGCGTAAAGTGACAGCCAGCCAATCTTCAAAAATTAATATTTGGATAAAACCATATTTAGCATTGAAATTAGACGGGAAAACAATATTTAGCTGTTCTTGAAATAAATCAATTGGTTCCGATCGGAAATCTCAAGTCGATGCTCATTGCAACTCAAGTAAGTAGATTCTATTATTTTCATAAGTAGCACACGAAAGCATTTAACTGTGCCCATTTTTTTTTCTTAATAGGGCATACAGTTAACTGCTTCACGAAAAATCCAAGCGAGCGCCAGTTTAACAATAACTAACACAGCTGTTCCTCATTAGACAACAAACTTTCTTTACAGATTTGTGTTACGCCATGGTCGCTTCCAATGTTCCATTCAATAAATTTCAGTCCATGCCCTTTTAATATTTTTACATATACAAAACAAAACATTCCTAATGACAGCACCCTAAGAAAAAATTATCTCAAACACTATTGTGAGCATTATCTCGAGAAAATCCGAAAAAGATTTGAAAACAATTATCTTTATATCATGGCAGACGAAACTATAGACCCCCGGGGACTTTATATTTGCCGTTTAATCATTGGAATCCTTAATCCAAAAAATGGTACCTAAACCATACTTCATTGCACGTAAGCAGCTTCCAAAAAACGAACTACGAGACTGTCTTTCTATTTGTGTACGACAGCTTAGCAAATTTTTTCAGTCAAACTTCCTAACATGATCAAGTTCTTTTATTTAGTTTTTTAAACCATGTTGTTCAAAAAGTTAGGGAAATTTTTCCAAATGTCTAAAAACTTATAATGAGATAACACCCAAGAGGATTAGTAACAAAAACAAGATGTAATCTTTTGTTTTTATTCTAGTTTCGATTTGTTGGTTTATTTTAAATTGTTTACTTGTACACAATAAAACAACTTAATTAAGCAAGAAATTATGTCATATAAAAAAATATTGTCAATTAAGAAATTTTGTTTCATATTTCTAAAATCAAATGGATCTATATTTTCTTTTCTTTTAAATATGTACTCATACATGTGTATTTTGCTGTATAAGTGTAACTAGATTGGCCAAGCTCTATCGTAACAAGCGTAACGCTTATTCAATAAAATAGTTTCATAAAAATAATTTCATTCATGTCAAAAAACTTATAAATAATGGAGAAAAAATGTTTTTAAAAGCTCCTCAACGCGTGACAGATTATAAAAGTAGTATAGACTTTCCTCTTCCCCCAGAAGCTGTGATAACTAGATAGGGATTGAAGCTGTCCTATTTTATTCAGATAATTTTAACAATTTTAAAGAGTTTGTTTCTACTCTTGAAGATGACGTAGTTTCTGTAAAAAAAGTAAAAACCGTTTTAAATTTAATACTTGTTGCATCAGATTTAGCAATTATAAGACCCTATTTATCAATTCAACCTTTGAAAATAAACAAGCTTGATGAAGAAAACTTAACGTTGACATCACAGAGTAATATTATAGAGAAAGTTGAGGATGAATTATAAAAAAAAGAAAACGAAAAAGAAAGAACAATTTTAGATAAATTTAAATTAGTTAAAGAAAAAAAAACACGGGTTACAAAATGTTACGAATCTACAGCAAAGTTCTCAATGGTGAAGACACAGATGTGGAATTGGATCCAGTAATCTTAAGTAGCTACAAAAGATGTCCCATCACAAGTGTTGAAACACTATTAGATAAGTATTAGATGCCTGATGATATAATTTTACCGAACATAATCTCGAAATATACATGATCGTGAATTTTAATAAAATTAACATATAAAATTTCATAAATTAACATATTTAGCAAACATATTTGCTTGATTGATATTTTTCGATATTTATTTTTTAATTAATGCATTAATTGAGTGTATAGCATAAAAATGTGTTGTAGTATTTGTAAGCGTTATGTACATTATATTAAATATATAAATTAATATAATTAATATGTATATGTATTCATATGTAATTAATTAATATGTATTTCATCTTTATAAATTACCCATCACCTCTTCACACAGTGTTTTATTTTTATTGCACGTTTTTAAAATTTTATGGCACGATATCCGGCCTTTAGTTATAAATAAGTAATTAATTAATTTGTAAATTAAAAACCGAATAAATATTTAACAATAACATACCTGATAAAAAAAATGAAAAAACTAACATATTACATCAACATAATAGCACTCTGTCAGAAAACTGAGGCAAGGTTTGCAATAATATGTTATAGAGAGGAGTGGGGCGTTTAAGAATTTTTATTTATTTATTATTTATTTTTAATAAAACAAATAAGATTAATTATTAACCAAAGAGGTAATATATTAAAAATTGTTTTGCATTGCATATGAATTAAAGGCCATAAACTGAGGTAATATACTAAAAATTTGATTTGTGAATATAAAAAAATTGATTTATCAAAAATGTTTTTGTTTTTTTAAACTATTTATTGATATTTACAACTGTATAGAATATACACCAAGTAAATTTGAGGAATTGATTATAATGAAAATCACTTGTGAAGAACCACTCACTAGTAGAAGTAGTTCTTTTCAGACTCCTCGGTGGGATGTCTGTGAAGCAAGCTGGGAGACTAATGGATTCGTATGGGTATGGAGTTTACTATGAAAGGATAGGTATCTGGTTCGGGCTAAATCAGCGACATGTGGAACATTAAGATCATTATGGATATGTTTATTGGTAACAAAGTAAGAAGCATTGAGGATTTTTCGAAGGATTTAGGATTTAAGGATTGGATACGAGAAGAATTGAATGGTTTAGTGGAGCACCAAAGTTCAACTCCGTATTTCTATAAAAGTCTAATAACTCTTGTAATTTACTGGAAGCTTTGAACGTCAGTCTTGTATGTGTTGGAGTAGTCATTAAGACAGGCCGTTATTGTCGTTTTAGGCTTGTATGTGGATTCCAAGTGAGACGTTTCTCCAAATAGTTTCCCAGGTAGCGGATCTCTTCAACGAGTAGAGGAATATCATTAAAGGATACTGTAGGACAGGACGTCGTAGGTTTACGATGAAGAGTCAAATAATGTCTAAATTTATTCGACTGATCCTTCCCAACATTTTACTCTATAGAATATTCATCAAGTCATTCAACAGAGCTCTTAAATTAAAATATTAACTATTCATGAAATTTACAATAAAATGTATTTAATATTTGTTTTATTATTATTGATATGCTATCAATAACGATAAAACAATTATAGCAAATTGCAGATAATATACTAACCACAAACTGCAGAAATGTTTTAATGTTCACGAAAATAAAATTAAACGCATCAAGTATTCTCTAGTCATCGATTTTGATAAAATGCATAAAAGCTGGTTGTTCTGAACTACAAGTATCAGTATTCCATACATACCAACTCCTATTCAGAATGTAGTATTCAAGACTTCCTCACGGCATCGTCCTCTCGAATCCACTTTATAATTCCCATAACTGCCTTATTGTTGTATTTCTCCATGATAAAAAAATACCCATGATAATACCCTATGAAAAATGAATTTAAATTAATGTTTATAAAACTACTGATTGAAGAAATAACCCAACTGAATAACGTCTTTAAACACTATATAAAGTTTAAATAATATCCTTAAATCTCCCATGAATCAAGTTGGTTTTCTCTGAGAAGGATCTGATGAAAAAAGCACCGAAGCTCAGACCCATTTCCATATATTTTAAAACTTTAGCCAGCACTTATCAGATTTCTGTGTCGGACATTCTAACTTATCTTCTTTTAGGCTTTCAGAGTTAGTAGGAATAAAGAAAGAGCTATATAGGGGACTGGACCCTCTTCCGTCCTATTTAATTCTCAATGATTTGCTGAGGATGTTTAATAGTGAGATAGAACCTCTCATAAATTTTAAAAATCCGTGTTTCCGAAAATCAAGACTCCAAAAATAAAAATAATATAATCATAAATATTATAATTTAAAAAAAAAATTATTTATTTATTTACAGCTGTACAAAATAATATACATCAAGTAATTGTGTTGATAGTGAATGCAATGGCATGTAAATAACTTGCGAAGAACTACTCAGTAGTAGCACTTCAATAAAATCTACACCAAAATGTCTCTAGGCCATCTCCTTCTCAGACGCCTGCAAGTTTGGAGATTAGTGGATTGAAGTGGTTATGGAGCTTACTTTAGAAAGACATGTATCTGTTTTGTGCTAAATGATCAACATATGGAACATTAAGATCATTATGAATAAGTTGATTGGTCACAAAGTAAGGAGCATTGAGGATTTTTCGAAGGATTTTGGATTGTAAGAATTAAATACGAGATGAACTTCATGGTTTAGTGGAGCCCTAAAGCTCAACTCCGTACGTCCAAATAGGTTTAATCACAGTCATGTAAATGAGTCTTTTGTAATTAATTGAGAGCTTTGAACGTTTGTCTAGCAAATGTTGGAGTAGTCTGTAAGGACGAGCAGTTTCTTGTCGTTTTAGTCTTGTATGCGGATTCCAAGTAGGAAGTTTGTCAAAGTAGAGTCCTAGGTAGCGGATCTGTTTAACAGGGATTAGTGGAATATCATTAAAGGATACTGTAGTACAAGAAATCGTAGGTTTGCGACGAAGGGTAAAAGTTAAAAAAAAATAATAATAAATAAAAATACAAATGAAATAATAATTATAAAATAAAATACTGAATAATTATTGAGGGTTTTAAGTATAAAATTCCGAAAATGTAAGTGGAATCATGTACCTTATTTTTCTATCATTCTCAATACATAAACACAATGTGGACACGTTTGCAAACATTTCAACTGAAATGTGTTTATTATTTATTTGAGGATAATATCAGGTATTAATTCGTCGAACAAATAAAAGGTACTAAAACAATTTTTATTTTATTTTTAGTAAAGTTGTCGATTATCTGAACTAATGTTGTCTGGGGTGGTTCGGATAATCGATGTTTATTAACAAAAATTATTATGTGTAAATAGCATCTTCCAACAGTTTACTTTTCGCTTTTTTCAAAGTTTTGTGACTCAAACTGCCCGTCTCACTGTAAAGATTTAGAATTATTTTTGATTCCCGTTATTGTTGATTTACCAACCTTGAAATCGATAACTAATGTCTGACTCAAATTCACTTTTTTTAGCCACGTAATGATTTCTATTTTGTCTTTAAATGAAAAGAGCTCTCGTTTCCTTTCTGTTGATGTTGATCTGGATGATGACATGTAGTTTTTAAAACAAAAAGTTATCACGAAGGCGATGTATACCTCACAGAGAACGATTTAAGAATTAAGGTGAGATCTATTACCAACCAAATGATTACGAAGATACTGAGAAGAACGAATGAAATTGTCTAATTAAGTATACGGTTCTCAGTGAACAAAATTGTAGGTATGTATAGAAGTTCATTTTTTGCAGTTTCTGTGATTTTGAGCTTCCCATACATTCATGGAAAAAATAAATTTTTTTTTTCATTTAATTTAATTTTAAAATACAAATAGTTGTAACAATACAAATAAGTAATTAGATTATCAATGTAATTAAAATTACAATAAAAAAAAAAGGTTCCTTTGATTGAACGTTCCGATAACTGACGTTCGGATAATCGACGCACTACTTTATTTAATTCAATAGATCGAATCGATTGAGCTTTGGTAAAATTTGTAAGTTTATGAATTTCCTAAAACACCATTTCTCTATAATTACAATGGAAATGAATATAAAATGGATTACATGGATGCCTAGCCAAGAGGTAACTCCTCACACTGGGCATCGTGTCATTTGTTAGGTTAAGTGTCGGGCTCAGAGCCTGTCAGCGCCCCTTCCTCTCTCCTGCTCTTCCCAAGTCAACATCCATTGTTCTTAAGGTCAGGCAAAGCCGCCTTAGCTATAAATAGGTACTATGTAACAAACTTTAGACCTTTTGCTCTAACTAATAAGTATTATTGTGTAACAAATCCATGTGTGTTGGGATCCATGAGTACTTTTTTCGCTAATATATTAAAATAATTTCTTCTCCATAACTTCTCAGCAATATACAGGGTGAAACTAGTTCAGAAATGTAGAAAAATGCCGCAGACCTCACCTTTCTATTCCAAACCGTTGCAGTTATACGATAAATTAAAGACTATAGAGAAAACCACTTTTTTTTTTTACCATAAAAGCTGTATTATCTCCATTATCTTAAAAATATTTTAAAATATCGATCAAATTTTCGGATTTAGCATTAAATTTCCTACAAGTACGTGTAACCTAGAGTTTTACAAACTTAGGACCTAAAAACAGCTTGATATTTAGAGAAGTTACAATCTCTTATAATACTTAAACGCTCACAGTTTTACGAAAAAACTATCTACAAAACTGCAAACCATACAAAAACTTTAAAATGTATCCAGCTTTCATATGGTATGATCAAACTAATGATTTGTATTGATTTTATGGAGAAATTTACTTTAAACCGGAAAAACATGGTATTTTCATTTGGCATACAAATCAGTTAGTTACTTGTGTATATAAGACATTATGATAATCACTTAATGGAAATATGTATTTTAAACATAATAAACTCTTCATTGGAATAAAAAGCAAAGAAAAAAACATAGTTTAATAGAAAATAAAGGAAAACTCTGAATAAAGTGATACCAGATCAAAGGAATTTAGGTTGATACATTTATTTTATTATTATTATTTAGGATTTAGATTTTATACATTTTCAATGTAAAGTTTAAGACACAATCATAATGGACATAGACCTCAATTTGGCCGTTAGCTTCTGAATGCAGATGATGTTGAAGAATAACACTTTCTGGGGTAAATTTTATGGACAGATGAGTCTGTTTTTACATGGATTCTACCTATCCATGTATATCATTGGTTTATTAATTATTCTACGATATTCCACCTGAAGCAAAATATAATTTTATAAACCATGAACATATAATAACCTTAAACATAATAATCGATACGGATCATTAATTTGATCATACAACATGAAAGCTGGTTAAATTTGCAAGTTTTTGGAAGATTTGCAGTTTTGTGGATAGTTTTTTCGAAAAACGGTGAGCGTTGGTTGAAGTACTATAAGACATTAATACTTTCCTAAATAAGGTGAAGACCAAGCTGCTCTTTAGCTTCCAAGTTTGTAAAATTTAAGGTTACGCGTATTCTGCTCTTATAGGAAATTTAATGTTAAATTTGAAAATGTGGTCAAAATTTGATAAATATTTAAACAAAATGGAGGTATTATAGCTTTCATGGTAAAATACGTGATTTCCTTTAAAAAGTCTTTGAATTATCTGCAACGGATTAGAATAGAAAGCTAAGGTCTGCGACATGTTTCTTCATTTTTGATCTAGTTTCACCCGGTTTTTTTACACTAAGAGATACTCACCCTATATTTAAAATATTTACAAATCTAAATAAGTCAGCATTCTGAATGGGAAACGTCAGTATTTTCTTCGGTAAAACATCAACGCTGTGTTATAAGTATATGAGTTAAACAGCTGAACAGCTGAACAAGCCGTTACAATTGGTTCTAAAGGATGGAGTTAATTTATTGGTAACGGCATAATAATATGCAGCAAAACACATATTGATTGATGATCCGATATATATCTTTACCATTATATTAAAGGACGAGCCATTTTTTTGTATGTGATCACTAACTGCGAAAACCACTAAACTAATCTGTACCAAATTTTTACCATATTATCTCCATAGTTAAAGAAAGGTTTAGCAATAATAAAAGTTACATATTTTCAATTACATTGCTGTTAAAAAAGCGATAAATATGTGGAGCGCAGTGAAGTTTGACGAACGATAGGTGGCGAACGCCATTCATAAGAGGATAGAGAGATACGGTGTTATATAGAGCTAGAAATTTATAATAAAAATTTGCTTCATTCAAGTAAATCGTTACAAAAAAGGCTATCAATAAGTGGTGTGACGTGTGGATTCCAGTGAAGTTCGAAAATGGAACGCCATCTGCAACAGTTTTACTAAAACTTATGAACCACCTATATGAACTAAATTTTAACTACATTCTCTTCATAGTTCTAGGAATATTTACGATGGTAAAATTTAATATAATAATAATTTAAAGTTACAGTGTCAAGTGATAAAAACGAGGTTTGTCACACTGTCATTAGCTTTTAAAATCCAACCGGATAAAATCGATAAAATTATTTCTGTCGAATAAAAATTATAACCAAATCAAAATATCAATTCTTTGCTTTTTTATATTTTGTGTAAAAATATGACCCAAGGGTTTTTTGTTGTAAGTACTATCCAGTCTGCTAACCGCAAGAGTTTCTTAATAGTCGATCTGGCTTACTAACTCATACATTAAAATTGAAAATGGGATGTAAAATTATGCTTTTTCGTAATATTCAAAGGTAATCAGGGCACTTTTAAGTACACACAAGTACACACACGCTCACACACACACACACACACACACACACACACACACACACACACACACACACACACACACACACACACACACACACACACACACACACACACACACACACACACATATATATAGACTCTTTTTACGTTACTATGGAATTAATAATTTCTTGGATTATCTACCACAATGTTTTTTATTTTCATAACCTTTCTATTAAGCTGCTAACATTAAATTCCTTTCATAAACTATAATTGGAATTAAAGGTTTAGGGAGATGTAGTACCTTTTACCGGTATACTACACCTAAAGGTGGTCTGTTCGCTGGTCCCCACCTAGTCCCAGGGGAATAGTTGAAAGATCTATAAAGCTAAGGAAGATTCTATGGACTAGAGCTATAAAGATTCGAAGATATTAAAATAATTCGGTTCCTCGCTGTCCACAATCTAGAATCCGCATGGTAAACTCCTTAAAAAATTGAAACCACATTTCACGATTATATTTACAACTAAATTATCTCCACTATATTACCAACATTAGATTTTTTTGTGACTATCCTGTGCACGAGAGATTAAATTAATCATATATTATTATCATTATTCTATTTTATTTTTATTACTTATTGCCATGGGGAAAGGAGGTTAAAAATGCATTTTAGTACGGCTCACTCGATTTTCATGGCATATGACAATTAAGTTCCTAATCGTTAGTATCAAACAGTCTCAAAGTGTAAAAAACATCTCTAATTAAATATTTTTACATGAGGGGGCAAATAAGGCTGGAGGATCGGAGAGGCATACAAATGCTTAATTTAGACTCAAGGCAATGCATTGTCAACCACCCACAGATTCTTCTAAGCGATAAAAATGGAATAACAATACAAAGCATACTACACGGAACTCGTTAAATAAAAACGGAACTTCAGTTGGAAGAAATCCATCGATCAAAAATCCAGAATAAAAAAAAGTAAAAAAAAAAAAATAAAAGCGACCGAGACTTATTGGGAATTAGAGTTCAAGCGATTGAATACATAAACTTCACCTATTCAAAAGCCTGAGAAACCTAAATCTAAAAAGATGTTTTTCTGAAAAAGGTTATTAGTAGTAATTATTATTAGATTAAAAGTACTCATATAGTCTTTAAACGGATACATACGGGAAATTCGTAACCGGTCCAAAACAAAATTTCATAAAAAAAAAAAAAAAAATTTAAATAAGTAAAATTTATGAATGTATATAAGACTTATTAACAGCAGACCTCATTTTCCAAAGCTTCACCCTGCAGAGGCAATGGAATTTGTCCTGAACTTACTGGCTTGGAATCCAAGCTTTACCGTGAACTCCAGGAATATCACTCACTTAATTTTTTCAATACTCAGACTCGATCACATCAATGAGAACAACGAAAAATGAAACGTTTATTTTAGATTTAGATTGAAAAAAATAATAATAAAGGTGACTATTAATGCTATATCAGAAGAATGGAGAAGTATTTTTTAGGTTATAGAAATTTATTAAAATGATTTATTTTAAGAATAGTCCCTTTTAAAACTTTAATTAAATGTGGGGTTTAATGCTTTAGATTTTAGGAACAGAAATGTAATTTTAGTTATGGATTATTTTCATTTAGGTGTTTTTCATCTACAACATAGATATCCTAACTACTGACGTTACTTACATTAAACAACAATAGATAGTTCATCATTATATCATTATATAATTATATCATTATAGATAGTTCATGCCTATCATTCTTTCTAAATCCTTGTATTGAATTTAAACAATATACAGTTGGCCTCTAACTTTCCTAGAGTGTGGGTGTGTTTAAGTGATCTCTTGATTATTAATTTTATTATCTTTTTTTTTTAGTATTATCTCATGTTACCTATAATAACTTTCTACAAAATTAAATGAACTGGGAAGATGAAGTAGGTGTTAATCCATTAAATACCATAAAATTGCCAACTTTCTTCTAAAACAAATGGCCCCGAAGTTATAGAAGACTCAAATTCGAAGAAAAGAAATCTCGAAGGCTCTTCACTAAACCAATCACCGGTAAAAAAAAATGGGTCAATATTACCAAGAAATTTCACCTATAAAAATTCAAATATAAATTCGCAATAAATTCCAAATATTATCTGAAACTGACCTTACAACCAACCTCTTCTAAACAAACAACCGCTCAAGAGAGTATTAGCACTGAAAATAAACAGGTTACACCTAAAATCCCCCCGATATTTTTACACAATGCAAGTAATCGCTAACTCCTAGTAAATTATCTAAATTCATTATGTATGAATCCCTTTTCTACAAAATTAGCCGGAAAAGACGCCAAAATAATGCTCTCGTCTAGCAGATTTAAGGTAGGTTTTTCAGATTAAAATTTCATAATAATTGCGTTACCGCAATGCTTGAAAGTAAATCAAATAATAAATAATTATATGTTTGATAAGGTTTTTGATGTTTAGTCAATAAATAAAATAACTATTTTTGTAACACACCGTTATAACAGATATGGAAATACCAACCTCTGAACCCACACCTTCTTCTAAAATTCCCCATTTCAATTATGTACTAGAATTGTCATAATTTAGTAGTAGATGCTAATAGCATATCCACAAGTGGCACGGTAAGTAGTTTTCTACTCTTCCACATTTTGTAATTAAATGTATTTAATTATTCTGACGCATGTTTTTATACAATTTTTATACAAGTGACGTGTCATTTTTATCAATATCATCATATTTACTTGATGTATTGTATGTTTGTATTGTAAATACAGTTGTAAATTTCAATCAATAAAAAAAAAAAAAAAAAAAAAAAAAAAAAAAAAAAATATATTTATCTCTCTCTCTCTCTACTGTTTTTGCAGCTTCTCTCCATATATTTATATCGTAACTAATTTTATGTTTTGAAATAACTTGTATTACTTATATATTTTATTGTAACCTGTTTTTTCACTGTAGGGCATGAATATGAAAACAATATAGTCTCCAAACATCGCCAAAATAGTTGTTTTTTTTTATTGACTGAACCTCATTAAACATCTAATAGTAACAGTCAAGAACTATATATATATTTATTATTCTTTCTTAGCCACCGTATAGCCAGGGTGGACCTTGGCCTCTCGCACAATTCTGCTCCATTCGCTCCTATCCTGAGCCTTATTCCTCCAGTCGGTAACCCCGAGCACTCTTAAGTCCTCCTCAATACCCTTTGGCTAGAATTTTCTTGGGCCTCCTCTCTTTCTTTATATATATATTTTTATCAGATCTTAATTTTTTTTATAGAGCAAATACAACAATCTGCCTCACTGAATGTCAATAAGCAATACGGATGGTTATGATTTCATTTATACGGTATAAAGAATAAAAACAACATAAATGGAAAAAAATAAAATTATAAAACCTCTATTTATGCAATATATAAAATGAAAAAAAAAATTCAAATATTAAAGAAGTAATTCAAAGTATAGTATACAATCATACTACATATACAATATATACACTCAGCCTAAGGATCCTCGAACCAAGCCTGCTCCTTCACTTATGGAGGGAAAAGCCATCCCTCGAGAGATCCCAGCGCTGCTCTCTCAGCTGCGTCACTGGTGTCAAATTTGAGTGAGAGCAAAGAGAAAAGAGGCTGAGTGAGAGCACAGTCGCTCAGGACATCAATGGAGAAGTTGTTAAAAAAAATATAAAATAAATTCAGAACAGAATTCAGGAAAGAATCTGGGACCGATAGACAAAATTTAACTGTGAAAAGAGAAGGAAAGTTGCTTCAATTTAAGTTCTATTGATGAAGGTCTGGGGACCTTTGCCTTGGGGCAATCTTCTTTTCAGACGCCACATTGGATTATCTTGAGAAGTCACTAATGGCTTGAATAGGTGAGGAGTAGCGGCGTATGATAACAGATTGAATATTTAGATCATGATCGTTAGAGTTATTACATACTAAGAAGCATTTTCAAGGATTTTTCAAAAGAATATAGGTTAGAAAACATGGAAATCAGATGAATATCACGATAAACCCCAAAGCTCTACCTAATAGATCTAATTATAGTAAAGTAGATGAGTCTTTTCTAGCTTATAAGTACCATAAAGCGTTTGTCTAATAAATGTTTAGGCAGTCGAAAATAACGAGTAGTTAATTGTGCTTTCAGTTTAGTAAGTGCATTCCTTAGTAGCGGGTCTGTTCAGCAGAAAGTAGTAGAATATCATTGAAAATACAGTTTGGCTTCGACATAGGTTTTGTTTGAATTTATTTTAATCCGGTAGTTTTGACGAAAGGTTTGTGATATAAGATAGTGGTAATTTAGTTGCAACAAATAGATCTTTATTTACTGATAACAAACATATGTCTTTACCAAAACTGGTTAGAGTGGTGCAAGGATGGGTGGAACGTACTGTACTGTATACATAGTGCAGAGAAGTCCTACTACCTTGAGGAACACGTAGTATTATTGCCAAACCACTCCTCTGGCAAGTGGTCCTTTAGGTGTCCCCTGACTGCCAGAGATTGCCGCCATGTCTAATGATATAAATACAACTGGACCTAGGCGGGATTCGAACCCAGGACCTCCTGAAGCGAAGACATTGGGAACCTCTTCAGGTTTGAAAATCTATTAGAATAGGATGATTACAATGTTTGCTGTTCAAAGGATTTTTACGATCATACATTCACAATTCTGCCAATAACAAACAGTTGGTGTTAGTCGCGGCTCTGGTTGAGTTATTAATGACATAGACTGAGAATTTTTTTTTCAAATACTTTGTCAAAAACTTCTCAATTGTGCCGGATCAGTAATCATCAATCATTTGTGATTGAAGTATAAACAACTTTTTGTTCTCGTATAATTAAGTTCTAAATGTTAGTATCACCAACTTTGGGATAGTTGACCAGTTATAATATTTAATTTATTATATTATTATATTTAATAATATTAAATGTAATTATTTATTATTCTTCTGTGAATTCATGACATAAACAAGATAACATTACAACTTAAGACAGTATCTGGAAGTATTTTCCTATTGTTTGTAGCGTGGAAAAAAATAAATAAAAAAAGTAGCAGAAATTTACACATGTAAGTAATAATATAATCAATAATAAATAGTATTTTTTAACTATTTTTTTTTTCTTTATATCAATGTCATAATAAGGGTCCTTGGATAAAAAAGGTGGCATAATAACATATTCTATACATACATACATACATACATTCTATACATTTATAACTTAACTAATAAATTCATCTTTTAGCCTGATTATTCTTCTTAAAATAAATAAACCGGTAAAGATTTTTAAAAAAATATACAACAGGTATAACCAGAAACCACAAGCAGTTTTGAGTAAAGTGCTTTTAGGGGACAGTTACACGGGCTGCTAACTAATAATTCATCTTGTTCAAGTTAAAACAGGAAATGTCCCACTCTACCAAATATAGAGTCAGCCGAGATAAATTAAAATGGTTTTGACGTACATTAGATGATTTGCACATTGTTTAGTATTGCGTTTAATTCATGGCCTGTCATGGCCAGATCGTAGGGTAAATCATATCAGAGAGTAGCCAGCAATTTCATGAATTATAAATTTCATAATATAGTCAAGTATTACTGATCATATAATTAATGTAGTGTGCTCATAAAACATATGTAATATAATTAGAAATCCTCTTCTTATGAACATATTTATTCTTCTTAAAATTGAAAAATCGATAATTTTTTCACTCATTTCTGAGGAATAAGGATTTGCTATTAAAGCAAGTGAATCGACTTACCGCCGGCGTGATCTGTTGTCGAAACAATGTGTAAACAACGCGCTTTCATTAGTGTATAATATAACTATTTTACGATATGGTCATACGATGTTTGACTAAATGATGAAATAGCCGTGTGTTAAGCTGATTATATCGTCAATCTCTATTCACTAGTTTTATCAGTTACCTTAGATAATGACTTCAATATACCTTTTATCCTTGACCACCTTCCCGTTAAATTTTCTAAATTTCATCAAAACTATTTCAACCACCCTAAACCTCTGGCTCATTCATTATGCAGTTTCACACATTTTTATAACCCTTGTCGCAGATTAAAATAGCCCCGAGACGTATTGCAATAAATATAATAACTGGAATTCTGGCAATGGCCAGCTTCTGTACTCAAGCCCTTAGCAACTGTGGCGCTCCCTCTCGACCTCCACTGGATTTTAACACTAGTGACACGGCTGAGAGAACAGCGTTGATATTACTGTGGGCCCGGCTTGTCCCCCCTTAGGTGTATATATAGTGTGATTGTGCTTTTTTTATTTTTTGTATACATTATTTTTAATGTTTATTTCTTTCTCATTATGATTACTGTTCTTTATATTGTTTATACTTTAATTTCCCGATTTTAGTTTATATTAATATTTACTATATTCTGTATCTTGTATAGTTAGAGGATTTTTTTCTCTTTTTATTTAATTTAATTGTACATATTGTATGAATGAATTATTTTGCCATCCATATTATTTTTGTCCTTTAGTTCCTCTCTATCCGCTTGTAATATTTAGTCAGTAAACAATAGCGTGAAAATCATTATACCTTGAAAAGTTAATTAAATGAAAGGGAAAAAATAGACATTAAATTTGAGATGTTAAAAAACCTACTACTATGTATTTTTATGATTATAATTTGGGTGGTAGTTTAAATTTAAAATAATTTTAAAATAAATAAAGCAGTGTGAAAAAATTACAATGAGCGCTTCCACATTATCTAATATGTCAGGTTCATATTTTCAGGTACCTATCTGAAATACCTATTAATTAAAAAAAAATCTATATAATGTAAAACGCCACCTACTGTGGTTTTATAGACGTATCTTTTAATTTAATAAGATAGAAGGTTTGTTGGAATTGAGGTAGTGTAATGTTGTGACACCGGACCACGAGACCCTTCGGACTGTTTATGCCAATTTTCTTATAAATTTTGATGATTATATATCGAAAATATCCACACATATATTATATGTATTTATATATAAGGAGATTAAGATATATAATGTTACTAAGCAATAATAACTCTCAACATTATTTTTGTTAATCCTAACTCGAAAAAGTACATTGTATTGGGAATAGTCATTTTTTAGTGACCCAGTACTTAGATGAGTAAAGAACATTGAAAACATTTTTTCAGTTGAAAAAAAAGGAAAGAAAACTGTTATGAGCACCTCAGAAGAACCACAAAATTGAAATTTTAGGTAAATATAATTCACCTATGAGTTTCTTCCTCCTATAAGCTAATTTGAAACTTTTAAAAATTACCTGTCATTCCATAATTTATTAACTAGTTCTAACCAAATTTGTATGACAGATAATAAATGACTAGAGGGGTTCTACCTATATTAGTACGTAAATTATTTGCACAAACCTCTTTTTGTTTTAATTTTTTAAACACGTTTTTTTACGAATTTAATCTTTTAAACATGATGGTTATTTACACTGATAAAAAGAAGACTATCTCCTCATCCCAAATCAGATTTTCCCAATGTCGTTTTTTTTAAAAAGAAATCTAATTAACAAATGATTTTTTTTTTTATTAATAAAAATTATGATTTTTTAAAGTTTGCATTTTTTAAAATTTGTTCTGATCTTATATTGAAATTTCTGTCTATTATGGGTACACAATTAAGAAATATTATCTATAATAATCACAGACGGTAAGTTGAAAGGTGGGCGGCACCCTATGATGTATTTATTCCAAATTATGCATTATGAAAACATGAGGGCTTAGTAGCCTATTAGGTCTCTACATAAAGACCCATCCTTCGAGGCAGCCAATCAAGGGAGGGCCTTGGTACCCTGAGAAAGAAGTTGACAAAGGAAATGCAGAGGGTTCGGGCCATGTAAGGATAGCCTCTTTGAAGGGCAATAGGTAACAGGGGTAATGATGTATACAAATACACATGCACGCACACACTCACAATTTATAATAATAAAAGATAAAAATAAAACAACCATTTTGAAAATATAACTGATATAATAAGTGTGGAGCGTAAATTGAAAGCTGACCCTACTTTACAACAGATTAATTGTAAATTAATCTCATTTTCATATTTCTAGAATTGTAATATTAAAATTATTTTTATGTTCATTAATCTAATTCATCTAAATAGCATCACATTAAGATAGAATTGGTTTACACGAAAGTATGATAAGAATCCAATAAATCAAAAAGGTCAAAAAAATCACATAAATCAATAGATGGTGGATATGGGACTGTACCTGATATTAATAAAGTACTGTGAACCTAAGGAGTGCGGATATCATTTTTTAAACGGGGCTATCCTAAATATTCCATATTTACCGTTTCACGGCACTATGGCTTTTAAACATGTTACGATAATATAATGGGGTGTATAAAAAAAAAAATGACCGTTTCTTAAACAAATATTTGTATTATTATTTCTTTGATATAAAATACAATTAATACTCAAAGTATAGTCCATTGTTATCTGCCGTCATTACCATCTGCTAGCCAATTGCTCGATGCCACGCTGATACCATTCCTTGGGATGGCTGTCAATGAACTCTTGGACAGCATTTTCAACTTCCGCAAAATTATCAAATTTTTTCCCTTCATGGGCCATGGATCGAAACAAGTAGTAATCCAAAGGTGCGAGGTCTGTACTATATGTTGGATGAGGCAGGTGTTCAAACCCATGAAGTTCTGTAAACTTTTCTGCTGATTGTTGAGGAGTAAGTTCGTGAGGGACCAGTCTACAGGTCTTTTCCACCTTCCTCAGGTAGAGAACAGTATCTTTCCACACACCACACTCCCTGGCAAGTTCGCGAGGACTTGTGGACAGATTTGACTCAACAGCTTCCTTCAGAACCTCATCAATATCCATAATTGGCCGCCTTGGAGCCCTTCTTCCTTTCCAACGTCGCATCTCCTCTTCTAAATTTTTCAAACCAACGCCGCGCAGTGCGCTCTTCAAGAACACCTTCCCCTTCATATTTAATAATTTCACGAGTTGCTTCAGCGGCTGTGAAATTTTTTTTCCAGTAATGTCTTTAAATTACGAGAATTTGGTAGGACACTGTCATGTTTCTTCATGGAAATAAATAACTGAACTGAGGTTTTTTTTTTTAAGAAGTCCAGTGTTAGAAACAAACTTAGAGAATGCTCTAAAGGGATTATTAAGTATTGGTAAATAATAAATAGCATTAAGATATTTACAGAATTTTGGACTCTGGAATTTGATAAAACGGTCTTCTTTTTTTTATACTCCCTATTACATAAATCTAGGAATGATACAAACTAAGTAACTTTCCTATAAAAAATAATAAAAAAAAAGCTAAAACCCACTTGTAATAAACTTTGATTTCCACTCGCTTCCCGATAATCTTTACTTGCGTCTAAAAGAGAGGTGACCCAGTAATTTTCTGATATAGAATCCTTTTATGTAAAATAATCATGATTAGCACATTCTTAAGATACATATTCCATTATAGTATCAAATTTTACCATGGAAAAAAAAAATCCTTTGCACCAAAAAAAAGTTGGAAAACTGAAAGAGATATTTTGCCAAAACGCACGACGATTTCTACTGTTCGATCGGATATTGCAAACCACAGATGGAACATTGGTTCATCATTTGTGAGCAATTAGCGGGGGACATGTAGCGAATTCAAAGAGGACCTCGTCGTTTAACCGCTGTCGGGAGCACGTCCAGTAATCGGATAATGGGTGATATTATTTGTTAATGAGATCTGTCAAGGCATATCAACCCGGAATTGGACAAGTCAGCCCAAGGTAGCCACGCTCGATTAGTCCCAATTACACAAACACAGAAATGCATTTAATACCGTCTCGTCGCTATATTTTCCTTTAAAATATTTCTAATGGATGAAGACTAACGAATTAAATTAGCTCGAAGCCATATTAAAGATTTGTGAAAAAGAAATCAATATCGTTGCTCGATTATAGAATTATAAAATTTCAGTTTGCAGCAATTTTGCTTAGGCAAGCGCTTGCCAAGTAAACAAAAATAATGTATCATAAAGAATGGATATAAATGTTGTTTTTCCTCAAAGATTAGTTAAGTTAGTGGAACATTTTCGTCAAATTTATTTTTAGGAGTTCAAACTTGGTTGAAGTACGGCCTAAACCTAGCGTAACGTTGTTTGGGGTGAAGGATCTGTGAATGTAGAGGCATTCAAATGTTGATCACGACAAGCTGAGGGCTAAGGGCGAAGGAAACTCTCGCAAACCTTGACCACTCAATATTATAAACTACACAAAATTTCAGAGACAAAACTTGAAGCTGAGGACTAATTCTGAAATCACACAGTTATATCAATATACAAATATTGTAAGATATATTAATATTGGAAGGCTTCGGTTGGCGGGGCATGTGGAGAGGAAGAATCCAGATGAGTTCCCTAAAAAAAGTTATAGAGGAAAAGATACATGCCAAGAGGAGAGTCGGCAAACCAAGATTGAGATGGACCGATGGAGTGGTAGAGGATGCGTTGTCCTTCTTGGGAGTGGGGAACTAGAGAGCAGCAGCAACACACCGAGATGACTGGCGGCTGATGCTACAGGAGGACTTAACTCACTTTGAGTTGTAGTGGCGATTTGATTGATTGACAAAAAATTATAACACAAAAACCTGCATTATTTTTGCTCCAACCTAATAGCTAAATACCTTAGTTAGGTTGCGTTTGCAATTAGCTCACAAGGTTTATTGATAGGCAATAGTTAAGAGGAGCAGTTTCGAATAACATCTTCAAGTGTTGATTCCGCTAGGTCGCCAAGAGCTAAAATATATTAAAATCATTTTTGAATTGTAAATTAACCAGGGGACCTTCCCTATCTGCGACCGTTTTTATTTTTTTTATATTTTCTCTTTTTTTTTCATCCTATAAGCCCTC
This sequence comes from Euschistus heros, assembly GCA_003667255.2. Lineage (NCBI taxonomy): Eukaryota > Metazoa > Arthropoda > Insecta > Hemiptera > Pentatomidae > Euschistus > Euschistus heros. The sequence goes on along the minus strand of RCWM02000103.1, from coordinate 621,065 downwards.
AAAGCTAAGAAAAATCAGGAATTTTAAAAAAGGATCCCCGAAACATTTGTATTTTAGATTGAATAAAGTGAAAAATGGAATCATTACTGTTATAAATTAAAATAAAATGATGAAGAAAGTTAATTTAAAACGCCAAAAAAATTCTAATATATATAAATTAATATTAAAAAAAAAAAAAAAATCAGTTTCAGGGATGATCACACTTTGTAGAGCTTGAATTTTCATTTCCTATTGAAGCTCTTGTCTTTAGTTTGTACGATCTCAACATAGGGTTACGTTGATATTTTTAAATTTCCAGAACCTTTTGAAGTATTCCACATAGTTAAATCTTTGCGTTAAAAATCATTTCTTTTTGATTCACCAGTATCATTGATTTTGAGGATTTTCTGAGGTGCTAAAAAGAATTCTGACACTAGTTTTGATTTAAACAACTGATGACATAATTCACTCAATAAATTGTATTGCTTTCAATATATAATTAAGAGGACCATTAAAAATGCTATAAAATTTACGTAATTTATTCTAAAGACTGTATCACTCGAAAATTTACTATTTCTTGTTTAAGTTTGAAATTTGATTTATACATTAATCTTTATTATAGGGGTGGTAAAGAAACCAAGTCTTATTGATTAATTATTGTTATATTTACTTTCCTCTCCCCATTCATAAAATAGGTATATCAATGATCTGGAATCAGAAAACTTTAAAAAGTCAATTTCATGAAATATCAAATAATAGTAAACTTTTGAGTGAATCCAGTCCTTAAAATCAATATATAAAATTTTACAGCTATCTGAGTGGTCCATTTAATGTTATATATAATAAAAACAGTATTCTTCATTGATTGAAGTATGCTAAACATTTTTCTTTACTCAAAGCTGGTGTCTAATTTGTACTTAGCACCCCAGAAAATGTAAATTTTATGATTTTTTAATACAAACTTAATGTCGAATGATATAAAATGGGATTTTTATATAGTCCATATATGATGTTAAAAATTAATAAATGGTAAAAAAAAAAGATTAAAAAGACTTATTATAGGGGTGGTAAAGAAACCAAGTCTTATTGATTAATTATTGTTATATTTACTTTCCTCTCCCCATTCATAAAATAGGTATATCAATGATCTGGAATCAGAAAACTTTAAAAAGTCAATTTCATGAAATATCAAATAATAGTAAACTTTTGAGTGAATCCAGTCCTTAAAATCAATATATAAAATTTTACAGCTATCTGAGTGGTCCATTTAATGTTATATATAATAAAAAACAGTATTCTTCATTGATTGAAGTATGCTAAACATTTTTCTTTACTCAAAGCTGGTGTCTAATTTGTACTTAGCACCCCAGAAAATGTAAATTTTATGATTTTTTAATACAAACTTAATGTCGAATGATATAAAATGGGATTTTTATATAGTCCATATATGTTGTTAAAAATTAATAAATGGTAAAAAAAAAAGATTAAAAAGACTTAAAAACAATGTAACATTTAACTATAATAGTTATAGTATAAGTTCAAAATAAACTACGTATAATAATTTTTTTACATACTTAACTTAAATTGTTTTTGAGAGAGAAAAGGGATTTACTACACTTTCTACAACCTTGCTGATTGAAGAAACTACAAAATTTTTATTGTACGGGTGTAAATTTGTATTGCAACCATACAAACCATCAAACATTCGCTTCTAGGTTTTTTTTTTTATTGTTACTAGCCTTAAATCAAATTGAGAAGGAGGGGTGTGAGAGGGGGTGTAGTTAATTAGTACATTAGAAAAATTTAGCCAATTCTAAAGATACTTAGTGCATACGTTTTAATAAATGAATAAATAATGAAACAAATTAAAGAGAAACTTTATTTATTTTATTGCATAATATTTCCTAATAATAATATGCAAATGGAATCATTGGCACAACAGAACAATGATTTATACTAGCTATTAATTCTATTGTCAAATTCAAAACATAATTACATTGCCTATTTTAATTTGATCGAAACAGTATTCGAACTATACACATTATTAATTGAAACATGCTGGTATTTTAATCACTCTGCCTGATTTAGTTGTAATAGATTCATTTAGAACCCTCGAAAAATAAACATTGTTATCTACAACTTCCACAGCCCAATCTATACATTTTTTTATTCAATATCATTTTTTTTTTTATCAAAGTCAAGAATATTTTTGCATTAATTAGTCTCAGATATCAGAGGATTGAGGAGGAGACAAATATTTTTGTTTATTCTAATAGTAAATTAAATATTTTAACCCACAATGTTGCGTTAGCGTCAACTCTAGAGTTTATTGCGCACTAATAATTACTCCGTTCAGTAAAGTTTTCCCAGTTTTTCATTAAGACTTTACAGGAGCACTAGTTAATAACTGTGGTGAACATTGACTAAATAAAATAGTAACTACAGTCATTAAACATTGTATAAAGTGTCCTCGTAAAATAAGATGCGCTCTGAAGGCAGGTAGAAAGGTGGGGGGGGGGAGAATTAACTTGATAACAGCCTACTTGATAAAATTAAGATTGATGAATGAATTGTCACTTCTCTTGGAATTATTTTAATTGAAAACTATTTTCGAATGTTAAAAATTTATCATCAGTTCTAAAACATACAAAATTTTCAAAACATCAGCACTTTGTTACATAGATTATATATATATTAAATTATTTAAAAATGTAAGACTTGAAATAAAATATATTGTTACTCACCTAATGAGGCAAACTGACTTCTGAAAGATATCAGGAAGAGCAGAAAGGGTCAGGTAGAATGGGTCATTTAGGTTTTCCCTATGAATGGTTGGGTGTTTTTGTTTTGTTTTATTACATTCCACCTATAGCCTAAGGAAATATCCAATTTTAATATAGCAAGCCCGGAAGATTACATGCAGATTCAAAAAATCAGAGTTGTGAGTCGTCTAAGAGTCTCAAGCGGGGATTACCTAAAGGTGTTTATAAAGGGCACAACACTAATTATTAAATCCAACGAAGCCTGCATGGCCTGCGGTAGTTTGGTGTCGGATCCCTTAAGCCATTTTCTTACTCAGTGCATTAAATTTGAAGAGCAGAGAAACAAATTCTTAGGTACATATATTTCTGAATCATTGACTATAGCGGAAATCTTAAATGTAGATAGTATTCAAAAATTAAATAGACTATATTATTTTGTAATATGTTGAGGCATTGATTGAAAAGCTAGACTTAATTCCCAAAAATCCAATGCCATTTCTCCCGGCGCTCCTACATATTTGTATACGGATCCAAACTGAAACCTCCTCCTTCTTTATTTCTTCATTTATTCAGGATTAGGACCTATCCAGGATTACATGGAACGTCTGGATGAACTTTTCTCCAATTACAGTCCTTTAATTCCAAAACTTCCTCCCCTACCATTTATAAGAGGGACAGCGGACAGGAAACTCTTCCGTCAATTAATATCTAACATCATAGGCCTCAAAGTATCCCTAAAAACCTCCCGAGACCTTGAATATGCTACAAATTCATTGACAAACATAATTCAGATAGCAACCTGGTTTATATATTCACTTTGCCACTCACCCAAAGTTCGAAAGAAAAATTCTTTACCCTTTACTTTACATTATCCCAAATCCTATGATTCCTATCTTTAGATAGGATTCCGATCCTCTGCTTCAGAGAACTCTTTGAGGATTGATACTAATAAAAACCCCTAAAATATCAACTAATATCTCATCCCTTCCAACATAAAGATGGTTTATGGTTGAATTATGGCAAAAACATTTATTTCATCAACCCAACTTCTTATTACTTTTGGGGCGATGAAGATAAAGACAGGGAGGGATAAACTGCGTGGCAATATCTGGTCCCTAACACGCGAGTGGCGCGATCACGTCATCACGTCGCGCAGTGCCAGACGCGCCGCAATTTGTGCTTGAGTTATTGTGCAAATTGGTTTTAGTTATGAACTGAAATAGTTTGAGAGACGTGTGAAATATTTTTCGTTTCTTATTTTAATGAAAAATTCACAATGATATCTGGAAATCGGAGATCTTACGCTACTTTTTGAAGCCCACCTTCAGTAACGTACGCTTTGAGGTTTCATGTGATAGTGGCCATCATTCTTAGATGGAGTTAGTGTAAATATGGGCACCCTTTCTTGGTGTAAATATGGACGCCCATTTTCCCTGAAACTTCGACATATTTGCTGTTAGAGATCACAAATCGCATCTTTTATGATGGAAAGTTCTCTGAAGACACTCGGGGAGAGGTGTGGGTAAAACGTCTCTAAGTGTGGGAACGTAGATCGTGTCGGGGCTGAAACAGCCAGTTATGATTACAATTTCAGCAATTTTTTTTTTCCTGTAATAAGTAAACTCTCTCCCGTTTCGGATTTGTTTATCCTATTTTAAACTATTTTTGGTGAATTTTTGCAAATGAAATATTACGATAGGATAAACATTACTTTAAACATTTCGAAGGAAGAATATCGTAAATAGCCTTCGGCCAGAATTAAAATGGAACTAAAAATATTTTATGACAAAAGAGCCTCTTAAACTGTTAAAGGCTTATTGCAGCTACCAGATATAAAAATGATGTTTGCTACCGACAATATCGTCAAAGCGGTCATTTAAATCTCATCTTTGACTATCACGAGAGCAGATAAGCTAAATGAAACCGTAAAGTTTGTTGGAAATTACGGTAAAGGATTTATATTTTTCAACTCTAAGGCTTCATGTATTTGTTCTTACACCATTTTTATATGAATATTGGTATTTTTTTCTAATCGGTGCATAAAAGATTAGTGAAAATAAGAGAAATAATTATAAATCGATATATTCAATAATATACATTAAACGATTCTCTTTCTTTTTTTAAATGTATTTATCTTTCGCTCTTGGATTTGTTTTTTATCCTACCTTATAAATCTACGAATTCTTGCCTCACAGTATTCTTTAATCATATTTCACTAATTTCTGTTGAATAGATTAGCTGTCAAGGACTTTATCTTGAGCAACATCTTACTTGGAATCTACATATATGTTTAAAAGAACAAGAGACTGCTCTTCGTTATAGACTACTTCAACATTCACTAGACAAACGCTCTAAAGTTTCATGTAATTACAAAAGACATAGTTTCATGGCAGTTATAAGACCTATTTGAACTTGTGGAGTCAAACTTCGGGGCTCCACTAAATCTTAAAATTGTCCTCGTTCCCAATCCTACAATTCTTTGTAAAATATTTAATGCACTTTGTTATAAATAAACTTATCCGCAATGATCTGAATGTACCATATGTTACTGAATTGGCCCGAACCAGATCAACATTCTTTCATGATAAGCTTTATACCTATCCGAATCCAATAGTTTGCAATAGATTTCATTTAATTCTTGAAAACCCTCTAAGCGTCTGAAAAGAAGGTGGACTGCGAACCAACTAATACAGAACTTTTATTAAAGTGCTACCAATGTGTAATTGCTTTACAAATTGTAAACAAGTTACAGGAATAATTTTTCTACATAATTACGAAATTATATACTTTATAAGGTGTAAATATCTATAAATTAAAAAGCTTTTTTTTTTTAATTGCATACGGATTTTAAATTTTCTGGTGGTTATGATATTTATATTTTTGTAAGCTGGAAAAGTAATAATTTCTAATGTGATAAAACAATCAATTAATCAATACCTTTTTTTTGGAATTTTTTTTATAGGAGTTCATGCTGTTCCAAGGCGATATGAACACATATGGAACCAATATTTATACAGCTGTTATTAGTAATTATATTGTTAATAATAATTTATTCATTATATAAAAATAATGTATAAAATCACTTATTTTATGTTACAATATAAAATAAATTATTACATAAATAATTAATTTTTACAAATAACTTAGTTAATTGGTTTTAATATCCCTGTTCTGATAAGTTTTGATCCTCTCATACAACAGCAGAGGCTCATTTCTTGTTCAAGATCAATAAATAGTCCTTTGTCTATGAACATTTTAACGTCCTGTCGAAACGAAAAAAACGACATGGAACCAATCAGATTTGGTTCGAGAAACCGTCAAATCATTAAGCACTTCCTATTAAAACATCGCGTTTGTGTCCAATACGTGGAAATTCCGGATCGGGAGCAATTCGGTCCCAAAGTAGGTGTAGGCTAAATCAGCTACACACATGGAAAGGTCATTTCTATTTTTATATAAGCTCTTCTGCAGATGGAAACAATGCGAGAATTCAACTTAATCCAAAATTTAATCTTATTTAGAGAGGTAAAAGAACTCAAGAGGATTACTAAGAGATGCAGTAGTTTTTCCATTACTTGTGAGCGATTCTAAGAATATTGCGGATTTTCATGTTGAGTGAGGATTTCTGGTAACTGTTAGGAATTTCTTTATAAACTAAATTATATCAAATATATGCTTTAAGGAGGCAATGGCATTCCAAATGTTTTGCCCACTTGAAGAGATTCAATGAATTATAGTAATATTTAAATTGTTTTATATTACAATATAAATAAATTGTTTCATTACAATATTTATTTCTTTGTATAGGCAAATTCCTATAGATTATTGCTATAAAGATTTCCTTTATTTCCCTTCCAATCTCTCTGTCTGTAGGCGTGAGATCGCCAGTCCCTAACCCTATCTTGATTTAATATAATTTAATTAATAATTAATAAATATTAATAATAAAAATTGGAGACGCGTTAGCTTAGTGGGTAAGGACTTGACTACCAAGCCCCCGGGCCCGAGTTCGAGTCCGACTGAAGCAGAAAATTTATTGTATGTTATTTTGGTCGTGGCATGACTTCGAGGTCGGAAGACACACCTAGCCTTTACAAAGTGGGTACCCTTAATTGGGGAACAACATGGCGGTTGTTGTGATTAAGGCCAAATTTTCTCCTTTCACAACCGTTGGCCTAGTAACAATACTGAACCCAAGAATTTTTTTTTTTTTTTTTTTTTTTTTTTTAATAATAAAATTACACATCTTTATTAGTAGTAAAATTATTTCCATTCTTTACTTTTTGTTATTTTATTTTAATATTTATCATTATTATTTTTTATTTCTTTGTATTTTTCTTTAATTTATTTTCATTTCGACTTTTACAATGAAGTATTTGTGGAGGCACAGAGAGTAACTTAGAATACAAGTACAGGTAGAATTTCCACTAGCCTTTGATTGGTTGCTCTGCTTTACGAAGCCCTATAACGCAGATTGTGATTAACTTCAAACTCTTACCTAGAAGGAATCCCGTACAAAACCGTAGAACATTAGATGATTACAGCGTTGGTACAGGGATGAGGGTGGGGGGGGGGGGGGTTCATGCTTTGGGCGCCATAGAGGTGGAGTTCAGCTACGGTGGTGATAGCAAGGCCGGCTCAAATATTTTACCCAAAACCATTTGTATACCGCACCAGGTAAGGACTCTTAATGATTAGTACAAGTTACAAATTAGTGACATTCTTAGGAAACTGGCTCTGGCAAAGGAGATTCAGACAGGAGAGGGTGCTTTATTAAATTTTATTTCTTAGATGGAGGGGACCAGGAATTACAACAAAGCTAAAAGATTCGAAGTGAATTAATACCAAGAAACTATTTTAGGATATTAAATAATTAATTATTCAGGCGGGTCTTGCCATCGATATGGCAGGAATAGGATAATTGTGGGGTGTGGGCAATGCAATACCCAATAGTTATAATATCTTCTTATATAATAATAATATAAATAATATAAATCTCGCAAAACATCATAGGTATATTTGTTTCCTCTTAGATATCCTCAAATTAAATAACTATAAAATCCTTAGATGACGTTTCGTGATAGTACAGTTCTGCATCTCTTGTATTCAGTACATATCTCTCCTTGAGCTGATTTAGACTGGGATACATTTCAAACACTGAAAAACAGTCTAGTCCCCTTTACACTTTAAATTAAACCTCCGACTTCCTCTGATATTGTATACTTTAATGGTATTCCACAACTCTCTGTTCAACAGACCCGTTACCTAGGACTCCATGTGGACACACATCATACTTGAGATCCACATACAGGAATGGAAAGACAATAAACTGCCCTCTGTTATCGACTATTTCAAAATTTCCGAAGCAAACACCCAATGATCTCTGCAAAAAAAGCAGGCTTGAGACGATCGAGGGAGACAGTAACAAAATAATATACTCCAAGTTGCTAAATCTCTTATCGGACACTATTTTGAGGGCTTGAATTAAACCTTGGGCAATTATGTTAACTCTACAAATTGGATTATCCAGTGTAAAATCCGTTACATTTAAAAATATGAACTAACTTATTTGGAACTCCTGCTTCACCGCTGCATACCTCTCAGGTGGAAGTCTTCTTGCCTTGCAGGTAACTGGGTTTCCTTTAGTCTCGATGTGGTGCTCGATGACACTTCGAGCGGGTCCACGGATCGGTGATGGTCGAGTAATCTTGGGAAATTCTTTCAAGAGGTGAGCGTAACGACAATTCTGGGGTATAGTAAGTATGGTCGGTGTAGTGACCGTAGACACTGTTCCGATAACTGATAATCCGGATTGCCGATCGATCAACTGCTTCTTTCTAATGTCGATATTAATGCCATGATAGAAGAGAAAATCGGCTCCGATTATTGCCCTACTTACGTCCGCCAAGAGAAATGTCCATGGAAGAATTCGTCGCAGTCCAAGATCAAGTTTGAGAGTCTTCTCCCCATAGGTAGGTATTGGAGTATTATTGGCTGCTACCAGTGTGAATTCCGTTGGTTTCTTGTGTATCCTGGGGTTACGTGGCATTATTGAGATTGAAGCACCTGTATCAATAAGGAAGCATATCCTAGATTCTCGGTCTGTTATAAAAAGGCGGCGTTGAGGTTGGGTTCCGACGACTGCCGCCTGCTCCGTCGACCCCTTCAGTTTAAAGGACTTAAGGATTTCCAACCACACGGTTTGACACATTTCTTTGCCTTTGGCCCAAATCGTTTGTGGTAGAAACATATTTTACTCTCCTGGGGACTAGATTGAGTGCTATTTTGCCCTTTTTGTCTAAAGTGCATTCGAAGCTCGGCCACTTCTTCTCGAAGGCTCCGCAGTTCCTCAATAACGGTATTGCTAGTTGCTGTATGTGACACTCTAACAGCGGCATTTACTTCTGCCGGCGTCTCAACTTCCATAATATTGTCTGCCAGAGAGGCTAAAACCTCAATATCATCTTGTTTCGTAGCGGCCAAAATTTCCTGAACTCTAGTAGGTAGTTTTCTTAGCCACAGGGTCTTCACTATAGATTCCCCCGTCAAAGAACCTGCCAATAGCAGCATACATCTATATAATTGAGAGGGTTTTTGGCTACCCAGCTGCGTATCACTTAATAATTTATTAATTTTAGAAGAATTGGACTCACCATAGATCGAAACGAGGCGTCTTTTGAGCGCGTCGTAGGGATCTTCTTCCGTAACTGCCAATAGGTCAGCGACTTGGGTTAGGACCTCCAGTTCCAGCCAGCCCCGCGACTACAGTCTGAAATTTGATCTTAGAAGAGGTTATACGTGAAGTAGCAAACACAGCATCTGCTTGTAAAAACCACAATTCCGGGTTAGATTTGTAAAAAACTGGTAGTCTTGTGGTCGGCCCACCAAAGGCTCCTATTTGGTAGTCTAGTACCGATTTTGAAGTGATTTGAGACTCGGAGAAGTCGGTGGTTCCAGGCATTGCCTTACTTGTATCGCTCTTTATCTCCGTTTCTAGAGGCATCTCGGTAAAAAAAAATCACGTCGGGGTCACCAGTTGTCGAGAATGTTTAGTGTTAACGTCAACCAGAAGGTCTCGACAAAAAAAAACTACGTGTTCAAAACAACGACAAAAAAAGACACTTTATTAACTAACTATAACATATAAAAGTAGTCCGTAAGCACAAAAAATAATTAGTGAAAATAATATTTGTTAAGTCTGGTAGCTCCCTACAATAATTAGTTAAATGGGTTTGGTCTGTCCCTAACCAGGAACCTATCATTTAATTTGAAACTTTAAAATTACTACAAAAGTACTTAATTACCCACCAGTAGACATAACCTATTTCATTTTTTTTTTTTTTTTTTTATAAAAATAACTTTAAATAACACTGCTGTAATTAACAGGACGATAGACATTACAGTCCCAAGTATTTTCCGAAGCAGGGTATTACGTAACAAGTGTGGCCCTTTTTCAAAGCAGCATTTGAGACTTAACAAGATCTAAGATTGCAGATTGATTCGGTTGGCTAGCCCAAGGCGTTGAGTCTCGACCAGATTGCATTTGAAGATCGAAATAAATGAATGAGTTCTTTCCCTGTAATCCTCTTGTCCATCCTAAGGCAACTGCTAAATAAATTCCTTCGTTTTATCTTTGATTTCATAATTTCAATATTTTAATTTAAACTATGGCATTAAAACTTTGTTTGTAAGATCTATTCAATAAAGTTCGACTACGTGTTTAAAATTTTAAAGAGCATTAAGTTGGATTGATGCATTACATCAATTGCAGAATTTACATTCCTAAGTCTATATCCAGAAGGATTTTAAAATTTAAAATTATTTAGTTATTCCTAACATACATATATAATGCTGTACTCCGCACCACATATTTCCCAGATTCCTGGAAATTATCAATAGTTAAAATGATACCTAAACCCAAAAAGCCACCTGAGCTCCCATCCTCATACCGTCCTATTTCTCTCTTGCCAATCATGGGTAAAATCCTAGAAAAACTCATTTTAAAACGTTTGTATCCTATCCTAGAACCCCATCATGTAATCCCAGATCACCAGTTTGGATTCCGAACATCACACTCAACAATTCAGCAATGTCATCGTGTGGTGGACGTTGTCTCCTCTGCATTGGAGCGCGGAATGTACTGCACGGGAGCCTTTCTTGATGTGAACAAGCGTTTGACCGAGTCTGGCACCCGGGACTGCAGTATAAACTCCGTCAGTTCCTACCTTCTACATATTTCCTCATTATTAGATCTTATCTCAGTGACCGAACCTTCAAAGTAAACCATACATTTTCTTTACCCAATCTGCCGGAGTGCCTCAAGGTAGTATTCTAGGTCCTATCCTCTACACAGTGTACACAGCTGACATCCCAATTCATCCTACCACTGCCTTCACCACTTACGCCGATGACACATGTGTATTATCAGTAAACAATGATCCCTTTATTGCCTCTCAAACACTTCAATCCCATATCCTAAACCTTCAAGAATGGTTTCAAAAATGGAGAATCAAAATAAATTCAAATAAATCACCCATCAAATAACCTTTACCCTTCGTCGTAAACCTACAACTCCTGCCCTACAGTATCCTTTAATGATGTTCCACTAATTCCTGTTGAACAGATCCGATACCTAGGACTCCAATTGGACAAACGACTAACTTGGGATCCACATACAAGACTAAAACGACAAGAAACTGCCCGTCGTTACAGACTACTTCAACATTTACTAGACAAACGTTCAAAGCTCCCAATTAATTACAAAAGACTCATTTACATGACTGTGATTAGACCTATTTGGACGTACGGAGTTGAGCTTTGGGACTCTACTAAACCATCCAATTCATCTCGTATCCAATCCTTACAATCCAAAATCCTTTGAAAAATCCTCAATGCTCCTTACTTTGTGACCAATAAACTTATCCATAAAGATCTTAATGTTCCATATGTTTCTGATTTAGCCCAAACCAGATATCTATCCTTCCATAGTAAGCTCCATAACCACTCAAATCCCTAGTCTCCCAACTTGCTTCCTCCTCCATCCCTGATAATCCTCCGAGGCGTCTGAAAAGAAGATGGCCTAGAGACCTTTTAGTGTAGATTTTATTGAAGTGCTACTAGTGAGTAGTTCTTCACAAGTTATTTGCATGCCATTGAATTCACTGTCAACACATTTACTTGTTGTATATTATTTTGTACAGTTGTAAATATCAATAAATGAAAAGAAAAAAAAAAAATTTAGTGAAGGTATTGCAATGTATTATGGGTACACAATATAATGTTTATTAATAATTAATAATAAGACGGCAAGATGAAAAAGGGATTTGATAAATTGATATTGTAAAGGAAAAACACTTATTTAAACTAATTGAGTTTATGGAGCAGAATTTAAAACAAAAATTTAATTGTGTAAGTTTAGGACGTTATCAGTCCTGTATGATAAGTTTTGAATATTGTTTTATGTTATTATTAGGTTCTAAATTTCTTGTATAATATTTTTATTTTTCATATAAAAAGTAGAAATTATTTGTATTATTTTAGTTAAGTTATCGGATCAGCAAAATACTAAGGTTTTTAAATACTAAATAGGTTTCAAATGTGTATATTATCGTAAATTCACTATGTTTGACTAAAGTTAAAGAAAAAAAATCAGTAACTACTAATTTTTTTCTTTCCCCCACACCCTTGGTAAATGCAATGCATTATGGGTACACAATATAATGTTTATTAATAATTTAATAATAAGACCTTGCCCAGACCAACATCAAAAATCTGCCTTAGACCATAACTCTGTAAGATAACGTAAGTACCCATGTCATTAGCTGGTAATCATTATAACTTTGTAAATTTTGTCCTGACCCTCACTTAGATAAGGTATAACATTCATCACTATCTTTAAATATCCATAACAGTAATTGTATAGTAAAAGAATGTTTATGTCCGAAACGGAAAACCCGCTTCGGCCTCTAGAAAATGGACTGTATGGGAAAGTATGAAAACGAGGTTTTGCACCCTTGGGGAGATATTATTGAGAAGGTAGCATAAACAAATAATACATAAGAAACTTCTTACCTTGTTACTGCCGCCGACGATCTGTACAGAGGCCTCCGAAATCGTCTGGCGAATGCTTCTCTCAGGCTGCAATATTTGTTCAGGCTCTCCTCCTCTTAGGTCACCACTCATTAGGGGGAGAACTGGGTTATAAAACCGATGGAAGACCATGAGGTCTTGGGCAATTTTTAGTAGGTGGTACTTGAGCACAGAATCAAGAAGAAAGAGGGATATTCTGGTAGGGATTAACGCAGATAAGGGCTAGTTGCACCGGAAATTCATAGAGTGCGTCAATACACGGTATATTAAAGTTTTTCCCCTTTCCCCCCCCCCCCACAATAGCCCCTATTGGCGCGAACACACCGCCCACCAAAATTGGGATGTTGCCCAATTTTATTCCAAAAGTTATACAATGAAAATGGTGGGCAGGCAGCAAAGAATTTATACAATAAAATAAAGAAACGAAAGCTCAACTTGAGTGAAGAGGAAGACAAAGACAAAAAAATAAAATAAAAATATTGTAACATGAATGGGAACACAATTATACAATGTAAAGAAAAGGAAACAGCCCAACTAGGCAACAATTATATAATGTAAAGAAAATAAAACAGCCCAACTGGGCAACAATTATACAAAATAAAGAACATGCACTAGCATAACTGAAAACGATTATACAAGACAAAGAGAAGTCATTCCGGGAGCAGAATTAGCTTGTTCACAGATCTAGTGAGAGTGCTGGTAGAAGTCTCAAAGGTGGCTGCTCGTAAAACACCATCAGGCTTGAGCTCGGAAATAAGAGCTAAAGGCCGGGAGAGTGAGGAGCTGTTCAGTCCCTTGCTCACAACAACGTCGCCCTGTTTCTTGGTTCCACAACGGCGCTTGGAATTTGAAGTCCACTTATAACGTTGTGAATTATAATTAGGAACGGCGTTGTCAAGTATGCCGCCCACCCTGAGGACCTCCAGGCTACCGAGGAAAGGAGTACGGCAACAAGGCAGCTGTGCCGGCTTATCGGCACGGATATTAAGGAGAGACCCAGAAAAATGTTTAAAGGTATGGTCAGGTTCATTTGCGGTGAGCGCAATGGGAGTAGACTTAAGATCCGGTAATGGCTTGGTGCTTAAGTCGGTGTCACGATAAGGAGGAGGCCAATGCTCCTGGCAATTGGTCAAAGAGGAGGGATCTTGAGTCCCTAAACAGAAATTGTTGGTCTGCGCGTAATGACTATGGGTAAGGCCCCTAGTGTCAATATGGGCATGATTAGCGAAAGAAGAAACATCGGCAAACCATACTGGGGAGAATTTGTCGAGTATTGAAATTTTAGAGCGTACAGACCCTTTGATATCTACAACTGGTGGTTTTAAAAAAGTAGGTTCAATAGGATTCGAGACCGGAATTTTACTTGTTACTCTATCTTGGTTACTATGTGTGTATACTGGTTTTTTATTATTTTTATTTTCAACAGGAAGGAATTTTGGACAATCTTGATTGGCTAAAGAATAGTGACTGTTTGAGGATGAGATGTAATTATCCTCTTCTGTAAGGGAAACAAAAGACTTTTCATTAGATGAATCAGTAACATAATCACTAACATCAGCACCACCTGTTTTATTGATGCGATTAAATTTTGAAACTTGATTTAAGTTTAAAAAATCATCCTGATTATTCATTTGTATTTCCTGGGGAACGTTAAAATTATTTAATCTGTGATTACATGCATGGGTGTTAATAGAAGGGTCAATGTTTTCTGGAATATCAGAAACATTTGAGTCTTTGTGGTCTGTACTCAGGGGTTGTTCAAATGGGATATTTTCAATATTTTCAGTTTTCGAAGAATCATGGAAGTCTTGGGAAATCTGGCAAACAGAAATTAACGAAGTGGCTGATTGATTTTGCGATAGGGTCTGGATAGGGCCTATGATTGCCCAACCAAAAATAGTACTGACAGCAATTGGACCAACAGAGCTTGGAATAAACGGATGAGGCAATAATAATTGCGGGTATACATCTGCACCTAAGAGAAGGTCAATCTTGTCTGATTGATGAAAGTCAGGATCGGCCAAACGCAAATGTTCAAAGGCGCGAGCAATTTCTGGAGTAAGGTTCTTGGGAGGCAAATGGTTAGCGATGTGAGGAACCACGGACGGGTTGGCAAAAATGTGCCTCTGAGAAATTGTGGAGAAGATGTGACACGAGACTGTGCCAGGAGAATTGGAAACATGCCCACCTATACCTGAAACGGTAATGGGCATATCCTGGATTTTTTGACCTAATTGGTCAAAGAGGCGCTCGGAAATAAATGATAGCTGCGACCCCGGATCGATGACCCCACGGACTGGAACGTAACCCAAGTGAGAATTAAAGATTCGTGCACGGAAGGTTCCTAGGAGTGAAGTCACGTGACTTCCGGAAGTACTACAACTCAGAGATAAGGAGGCGTCAACTGGTGCTTGACCAGTGGAAACGGATGCCGGTTCACTTGAGATGTGATCAGCATGAGCTGATGCGCGACTAGGCGCGGAATTCAAATGGAGATTTGAATTTACTGCTTTGCCGGGATGCAAAAGTGTGTGATGCTCTGGTGAATTACACTTACGACACGAAAATTTGGAGTTGCAATTACCCTTAAGGTGGGGACCCAAGCAATTAAAGCTCCGTTTATGCCTTTTGAGGAAATCAATTTTTTGATCTCGAGTGAGATGAGAAAATTCGAAACAGGAAGACAAGGAATGCGGCTTACGACAAAGAATGCATTTGAGGTTAAAAGAATTAGAAGGTGCGGCCCGAGTTCTATCTGATGGTGAAGTATCAGGACTAGTGCTAGCAATTAGCGAATTAACTTCAGTGTTTCTATGTAGATTGATGGGGGGAGAAATAATCTCCAGGGTTTTAATTTGCTTGATAATGAAATTTAGCAAGTCATCAAAAAGCGGAACTGATTTAGCAGAATTTTGCTCCTCGAAAGCCTTAGATGTGCGGTGGTCTAGATTATTTAATGCGAGGGTTAACAAAATAAAATTTGCTAAATCGTCGATTGGTAGCGCCTTGATAGCCTGCACCGAATTTTGATGTACCTCAAGAAAAGCTTTTAAGTTATTTAATGAATTTGAACTGACGGGCTTAAAGTGTAAGATTTGGTTCAGATATGCCTGAGCTATCCTCCTGGGGTTTTGGAACCTGTGTACTAGAGCTGAAAAAGCAAGGTCGTAATTTTCGGCTGTGAGTTGAAAATTAGAAATTGCGGAAAGAGCACTCTCCTTTAAACTGGATCTTAAATAATGAAAGCGTTGTATGGGGGTTAGAGTCGGGTTGTCGTGAACAAGGGCGGTGAACAACGAGAAAAATTCAGGCCACTGCTGTATGTCGCCTGAAAAAATTGGTGGTAAGGAGAAAGCATTTTGAGCAAATGAATAGGGCTGGCAACCGGTGTTGAGGTTATATACTGATTTTTTCATTTTACCGTTTCAAATTGAAGGCTCTAGCTGACTTGATTCTGGGATGGTAAATTTACTTTCAAACTTGCCTTGAAGGGATGGTAAATCGTAAAGAGCCTGAACAACAAAAATATCCTCAACAGTAGAGGCTTTGATTTGGAACCAAGCGCTAGTTATATCAGCAAACACCGTTTCTCTCTTTGCCAATAGTTGTGCTTGAATAATAATATTTTTGTCTTCTACAGGCATTGTGAAAAATAGAGAATAAATAAATACAGCAATAAAAGAAAATTACAATATATGAGGCAGAGAAAAGGAAAGGAGAAAAAGTTGCAAAATTGATTACACTAATTATTACGTAATTGTAACTGACGCCAGAGTACAGCAAGATGGCGAAGATAGTTACGAGACGAAGTAACGAGTACGTTACTAGAGTGGGGGGTGGTGACGTCAGATAACAGCTGACAATTGGTTGAAGATGGCCGACTATAACTTCGGTTTTATATGTTTAATTATTGGAAGTTATAAAACTTGGACAAAAAATAGGCCAAACCTTGCAATTTATACAAGTTTTAATGTAAAAATTTTTAATATTAATAAAGCACAGAAATGAGTGGGTGATTACTCGCCCCAAAACTGCAAAATCACTCGTTTCAAAGTTGAACAATGATATATACGGCCCGGATCGGACCAAAAATGTATAGTAAAAGAATGTTAATGTCCGAAACGGAAAACCCGCTTCGGCCTCTAGAAAATGGACTGTATGGGAAAGTATGAAAACGAGGTTTTGCACCCTTGGGGAGATATTATTGAGAAGGTAGCATAAACAAATAATACAAATAAGAAACTTCTTACCTTATACTGCCGCCGACGATCTGTACAGAGGCCTCCGAAATCGTTTGGCGAATGCTTCTCTCAGGCTGCAATATTTGTTCAGGCTCTCCTCCTCTTAGGTCACCACTCATTAGGGGGAGAACTGGGTTATAAAACCGATGGAAGACCATGAGGTCTTGGGCAATTTTTAGTAGGTGGTACTTGAGCACAGAATCAAGAAGAAAGAGGGATATTCTGGTAGGGATTAACGCAGACAAGGGCTAGTTGCACCGGAAATTCATAGAGTGCGTCAATACACGGTATATTAAAGTTTTTCCCCTTCCCCCCCCCTCACAATAGCGCCGATTGGCGCGAACAGTAATAATAAATAAAATATATACATTAATCACAATAAATATTCGATTTCCTAAATTCCACTAACTACTATTGAATTGGTTTACACTTACTGGGTTAGAATCCAATAAAGGTAATCAGAAAGACATTAATAGATGGGGCTCTATTTATATAGTAACATATTATTTATAATAACCCCAAGAGCCTCATAGCAGTAAGTACGTACGGTACGGTGTGTGTGTGTTTGTGTAAATGAACATTTAAAAGTGTTAATACGCTTATTCAGCTAATGATCTTAACTAGGATGATTTACAAATATATACTATTTATATTATATCTTAGTAATAAATCATAATAAAATTACGTTTGAAATTTTTTTGTAAATCAATATAGAGGATCCAAACGAAAAAAGGTTGCTAAAAATGGAAAGAAAGCTGAGAATGAGTGAATTTCCTGTGGAAAAATTGTTGAAACTTATTGTCTGAAGAATCCGAGGGCTCTAGAATCAACACTATTCTTACAGGTGAAAAGAGAATGGGTGCTATAACAAGTAAAAAGGTTCGTATCAGTAAATATTGACAATGATATTCGTGAGGAATATTTTGATGAAGCGGGAAATATTCGTACAAGAGAATTGCAGTTTGGAAATGTTCTTATTTCGGTTTCCTAAACTACAAACCTCGGGCGTTCAAATCGAAAAACAATCCAACCCTACAGAATGGTTACGCAGGTTTTAAGATGAATGCAGGGTGTTTCAAATTATCTCTCGTCTGTTTCTGAAAATAATATTAAAGCTCTACATTTTTTTATCAGTAGCCCAGAAAAAGATTGGTAAAAAAATAATAAATTTGGAGAGTATTATTTTAAACTGTTTTCGTTGATAAATGTTGGTATTCGTTAAGAAAGCTTTCAACACAAATTATTGGGGGGGGGGGGATTGATTGATTACGCCCTTGCAAAAGATAGACTGCGTCTAGAAGTAAAGGATTGCCACATAAAGCTCAGGAATAACTTGATATATGGAAGGTAAAAGCTCTTGATCAACAACACTCAGAAATAAAAAAATAGGAAGAAACATTTGCATGTAAAAAGAATGTAATCCACTAAGCATAATGTAAGAAAAAGACGACATGAAGGATGAAGTTCAAATGAAAAACGAACTTAAGGGAAAGTATATTCCAACCAAATGATATGTTCCAGATATTGTTACTATCTTGTTAATGTATTTCATAACAGAAATAAGGTATCGGAAAAACGAAGATGTAATCTTACTTCTGCAACTATATATACTATTATATTACAGAAGTAAGTCTTACAGATCCTAAACATTGACCTTGATAACAGTAATCTAAGCTGAAAAGCTGAGTCAAATTAGATCCGTTGATTAAATCAAATGTACTAATTAATACCAGTTTAAAAATTATATATTATATATTTACTTCAATAGTGATTCATTAATTAACCAACTTCATAGTTTAAGTTGCAATTAATTGAACAAAAGGATATTTATATATATAGTTCATTGCAGTTTTTGTTATACGATAATGTTTTGCATTGGAAATGTTGAGAATTGCATAGTAACAAATGAGGTAAGGGATAACAATATCCCGCATGGTTTCATGTTAGGAATCGATACTATAAACAATTCACAATAATAAATATATAAAGATACGAGAATATCCCACGAAAACAATGGACTACAGGAAGATACAATTAGGATCGAGAAAATAATATTAATGGAGAAAGTTCAATCTTCAGTTGATAGCGAAGCATCAGATGACTTCATTAATGGTAATTTAAAATTGCCTACATTAAAATGAAAACCTACATCATATTGAAAATCATGAGCATAAAAAACTTCTTTTTTTTTTTTTCCATTTATTGATATTTACAACTGTACAAAATAATATACAAGTAAATGTGTTGACAGTGAATACAATGGCATGTAAAACTAAGAACTTGTGAAGAGGCCACTACTCACTAGTAGCACTTCAATAAAAGGTCTACACTAAAAGGTCTCTAGGAGCCAAAGGATTTTGGATTGTAAGGATTGGATACTTCTTTACGTCCAAATAGGTCTAGACGCCTCGTTTGAGGAAGTAGTATCAGGGATGTGGAGGAGGAATTGGAGCAAGTTGGGAGACTATTAAAGGATGGATTGGAGTGGCTTTGATGATTCTCCATTTTTAAAACCATTCTTGAAGCTTACTATGGAAGGATAGGTATCTGGTTGTGGGGATAGGACTAAATACCACCTTGAGCAAGATTGGGTAAAGAGGGGAGAATAAGAAAATGTATGGTTTACAAGGTTATGGAACATTACTAGGATCTTTATGGATAAGGTTTATTGGTCACATAGTAAGAAGCATTGAGGATTATTCGAAGGATTTTGGATTGTAAAGATTGGATACGAGATGAATGAGGATTCAAATCCGTACGTCCAAATAGGTCTAATCACTGTCATGAAGGATTTAGGAGCTTTTATTTTTTTTTTTATTTTTTTTTTTATTTCCAGATTGTAAGCCTTACATGGATGGTTTAACAATATTAATAATGATAGTGGATACGTGCAGATAACAATTGGATGGTTATAGTAGAGCCCCAAAGCTCAACTCCGTACGTCCAAAAAAAAAAATAGGAAGTAATACTAATCACGAAAAAGTAAATATTGGATAAAATAGTCATGTAAAGGACGATGAGTCTTTTTCAATCTACGGTAATTAAAAGCTTGCAGGGTAACTTGCAATGAAACCTGGTTGTAGCATTTTTTGTGGTCGTCTAAGGGTAAAAATTTTGGCTATGCATTTTTGTATATTTAGGTTAATCATCCATTTCTTAAGATACTTTTCTAGTTCGTTGAGGTGAGTTTGGAGCGTATTTCTGGCTATTGTTATATTTTCATGTTGAGAAAAAACTGCCGTGTCATCAGCAAACATGGCTATGGAGGTTTCGGACGATTGTATGATATCGTGGAGATAAAAGTTGAAGAGGATGGGAGATATAACTGATCCTTGTGGAGTACCAGCACTGATAGGTCTGGTGGTTGAGATGGTGTTGTTTATTCGGACGGTGAAAGTACGTTGGTTGAGGAAGGAATATAGAATATCATATAAATATTTTGGAGTATCTGCTGACTTCAGTTTGTATAAGAGACCCTGATGCCATACCTTGTCAAATGCTTGTTGAAAGTCTAAAAATGTGACAAGTGTGTGTTTTTTCATTTCGAAGCCGTTTACTATAAATTCTGTTAGTCTTGAAAGTTGGTGTGCTGTGGAATGACTGACCTGAAATCCAAATTGAAAATCTGGAATAATGTTTATTTCCTGAAAAAATGAAGTTAGGCGCCCTTTTATAATTGATTCTAGAAGTTTTCCTAATATTGGCAAGAGGCTTATAGGTCTGTAACTACTGATTTGTTTAGCGTTTTTTTCCTGTTTTGTGGATAACTACCAGTTCAGCCTTCTTCCAAATATCAGGAAAATAACCTGTTCGCAAGCAACTATTGAAAACTGAAGTTATGAAAATTATGGCTTTTCTCGGTAATTTTTTAATGGCAATAACTGGAATTAAATCATGACCCGGACTTTTCTTTGTTTTAAGTTTTGTAACATGCTCAAAAATCTCTTTCGGAGTTGTAAATTTCAATGGAAGTTGTACTGTTGCTTGTGGTAATGCTACAAATTCATCGATTTCTTAAAATGTTGAGTTTGTTCTTGACGGACTTGTTTCTCTTGTTGGGTTAGAAAATGTTTTTTCAAAATAGTCTGCGAAGGCTTCAGCTTTCTCCACATCACTAGTGATAAAATCACCATTTTCTGATAGGCTTGGAATTTTTTCTTGCTTGTTTAATAGCCGTTTCGTAGCCTTCCATAGGGATTGGTCATTTTGATCCAGGTTTGTGACATAATTTTTTATTGTGCTAATGTGAAATTATCTAATTCTGTTTTGATAGTACGTCTTAAGTTGTTCCATATTTTTTGAATTTCGGATTTTTAGTTCGCATCCACTGTCTTCTAGCATAATTTTTTCTTTTATTTTTAATAGGATGGAATTTGGAACATTGCTTAAAAAACTATTTCTTTTTGTGGAATGGTTTTACTGTGGAGTCATTTATGCATTTAGATATATTTTCTGTAAATTGTTTTATGGCTTCATCAATTTCATGTTTGTGGTGAATCTTCTTTTTTAAAAAATATTTTGCTCCATCAATTGTTTGTAAATATCCCAGTTAATAAATCCTTAATCATAGAACTACGAGTGATAATTTCAGGAGTTTCGGTGAGAACTGAATTAATATTGGGATGTGGTCCGAATTTAGAGCGGCTATTGTTTTGGTTGTTATAGGTAGGCTGATATTTGTTGATACATAATGTCTAAGATGTCTGGCGTACACCCTTTCTAAAAAATGTAGGTTCAGGAGGTGCTGTGATTTTAATATTATGTCTAGAACAAATGTTAGTAATTTAATACCATTTGAGTTAGATTTGCGACACCCCCAGTATATATGTTTACAATTCATGTCACCTAATACTATAGTATGTTCATTGAGAGGTAATAATTTTAGAATTTCTTCTTCTTTGAGTTTTTTATTTGGGGGCTTATATACTGCTGTGATAACAGTGCTGGGAATAGAGTTTAGACGAATGGATATAAATTCGATATTTGATATGTCGAGAATAATATTTTCGGAGAAACTGATATTATTTTTGATGATAAGAGCTACTCCACCAGAGGCTGTCGAACTGTTCCTGTCTTTTCTCAAAATTACATAGCCTGGTATATTAAATTTAATATTACTTGATAAATGTGTTTCAGATATACAGGCTATATCGATGGAGTTTGATTCAAGAAATATTTTAAATTCGTTTTTTTTGTGAAAAAATGCCATAAGCATTCCAGTTTAACATATTTAATTTTTTTATTTCAGGGGCCATAATAAAATAATATAATATCATTAGGACTGTAGAAATAATGATAAAAATAAAAATAAACATATTTATTATAACGGGTGGGGAAGGAATTAGTAACAGTCGATGGGCTGTTGTTTACACTAAGGCCCAGTTGTAAAGAAGGAGGTTACTAGCGAACTTAAATGTTTCATTATTTGTGATAAATATGGTTTTATAGCGTTGATTATTACTTTTGTAATAGCGGTCAATATGTTTTCACTGTTGTCGTCGGTATTAGTTTTTTCTTGTGGTTGTTGTTCAGGTGATAAGGCAGAAGAATACGGAAAATTTGGTGTGACTTTACGAAAAGGTTTACGATTTGATGGAGTTTCTTCATTTTTGTTTTCGATATTGCTTGGAACGGCAGGTGAGTTTGTTTTGTTTTTAATTGATTGATAATAAGGGCAACCTCTATAGCTAGCTGCATGTGCTTCATTACAGTTGACACAATATGGTTTTTCAGTGAATTTTAGTGGGCATTTTGAAAAATGATGATTTTCTTTACATTTAACACACCTTGGTTCTAGTCGACAATAATTCTTCGTGTGGCCGAATCTTTGACAGTTGGTACACATGGGGATATCATTGTTTTTATTTTTTGGTTCCACTGAAATTAGAGCGGAAAATAAATTTTCGAGTTTAAAAATATCTTTTGCTTTTGTATTATTTATTATTGAAACTGAACAAAGAGGGGTGGGTTTTTTTTCTTTATTTAATATTCTCGATACGTACAACACATCGAAATCTTTAGAGATCAGTTCGGATTTTAGTTCTTCATCCGTAATAGAGTATGGCACCTTTCTAATAACGACATTGAGGGTTTTATTTTTTTCTAAAGAAAAAGTATGATATTCGATTTTTTTCTTCATCGTAATATCGAGTAATTCTTCTGTAGTCATCAATGGAAGAGAGCATTATTTTGGTGTCTTTACCGGCTAATTTTGTAGAAAATGGATTCATACATAATGAATTTAGGTCATTTATTAGGAGTTGGTGATTATTGGCATTATGTAAAAATATCGGGGGGATTTTAGGTGTAACCTGTTTATTTTCAGTAATAATACTCTCTTGAGCGGTTGTTTGTTTAGAAGAACAAGGTTTATTGGTTGTAAGGTCGGTTTCAGATAATATTTGGAATCTATTGCTAATTTTTATAGGTGAAATTTCCTGATAATATTTACCCATTTTTTTTTACTGGTGATTGGTTTAGTGGAGAGCCTTCGAGATTTCTTTTCTTCGAATTTGAGTCTTCTATAACATCGTGGCTATTTGGTTTAGAAGAAAGTTGGCAATTTTGGGAAATTAATGAAGTAACACCTACCTCATCTTCCGATTTCATTAAGTTGTGTATAAAATTATTTTAGCTAACATGAGATAAAACAAAAAAAAAAAAACGATAATAAAATTAACAGTCACGAGAACACTTTAAACACGCCCGCACTCTATGAAAGTTAGAGGCCAACTCAATTAGGAGCTTTTGAACGTTTGTCTAGTAAATGTTGAAGTAGTCTGTAACGACAGGCAGTTTCTTGTCGTTTTAGTCTTGTATGTGGATTCCAAGTAAGACGTTTGTCCAAGTGGAGTCCTAGGTAGCGGATCTGTTCAACAAGGATTAGTGGAATATCATTAAAAGATACTAGGGCAGGATGTCCTAGGTTTACGACGAAAATAAAAAACTTAAAAATCATAGTCTCGCTTTAGCAAAATATAATAATTTTAATATTATCAACTGGTTACAGGCGGATATGTCAGATCCTACCTATATAAATATTCACATTCAGAAGGCACTATTACATACTATACTACATATATATATATATATATATATATATATATATATATATATATATATATAGGCATTATTCAGGAAACCGATTCACCATATTCTCAGCCGGTAACAGTCACACTAAAACAATGTGAAAATAAATAATCTTAGTTATGTGCCAATTTTCGGCATAAATCGAAAAATAAACAAACTACCAGTTCTTGGTCAGTACCAATTTCCCACAATGCAGGATACGATTCATAAAGTTGCTGATTGATATATGCATATCATCGTAGACCATTTCCCCTGTTCCAAAGACAGTTTTTATATGATACTGTCACATGTAAGACAGTTTTTTTTATAAATAAATTCTGACACCGATATTTGGTCAAATATTAGTAGTACAAAGGTCTCTTTTGGCCGCTCCTCAATGTTGTATTTTGTGTATTTGATTCGGCGGATGAGGCAAACATAGGCAGAAATTAGGACTTGCACAGCTCTAATTTGTTTTCATTTGAAAAGTTTACTCATGCATTTTCCGTTTAAGAAATCCACCATCTTTCCAACCTAGTTTATTCTTTTCCCGAATTTTTTATTGATTTCGTTCTCATCCAATTAGGCACCCTGTTCTTTAAAGCTCCCAAACTGTATGATGGGATTCTTTTGTATCTTGTAATGTAAGACTAGCAGAAGAAGCTATGAGCTTGTAATTTCACATATTTACAAATTTATGTGGCTATTGTTAATTTTCATGAACTATGATGGATAGAAAACTGTTTGAGAGATAGGATTTTAGCAGTCTCGTAAATTTGTGAGGGGTAGGCATGGACCTCTTGGAGATGCTGCATGGTAGCCGAAGGAACGGAAGACCGAAGCTACGATAGAGGGACTGCATAGATGCAAGGAACCTCGGAGTGAGAAACTGGATGGCAGTATCGCAGGACAGAGAAGCATGGCGATTGGTGTTGGCGGAGGCGATGACTCCCTAGTGTGTTGTAGAGCCAAGTGGGTTGACGAGGTCTACCATTAATCTCTTTTTAAACTATTGCTATGTATTGTCAGGAATGTTAAGATATTTATTAAGTTTGTTGTGAAAAATTATTTTTGTAATCTAGTAGAGTATTGTACTACCCTGTTATTGTGATACCTTAAATTAGGTGTCATTGAATAGTTTGTAGTTCAATAATTTAAGTTATTTTGGCTCTCTTGTTAATTTGTTATGTATGAGTTCAAATTTGTTTCAGTAACTTCTTTCTGATTAGTTAAAGGAAGAACTAATGAAACCTGTAAAGTTAAAAACCTGTTGAGTTAACAATAGTTGATGTGCTTAATCATAACGTCTTTCCTCTTCTGTCTACTACTCTTTCGCATTTCAGCGTCTGGCTAAACATCTTTCTGCTTGTTTTATTCTTTAAGTTGTTTCGTATGTATAACTCTGGATCCTCCAACAAGTATAATATAAAAGATGCAAACATTACTAGAAAATCTCGAAGAGTAAACGTATACTGATGAAGGGCAAGATGTTTTATAGATGTATTTGAAGATATAATGAGCTAAAGCTATATCGGTGCGTTAGCTGATCAGGGTTCTCAGGATTTTGATTTCCCTATCCCCTACAGTTCTTAGTAATCATGAATTATATTAGGATTAAATGTATTTACATTTTTAAGAAATCACCATATGCTTTTGTTTACGTTGATTAAAATACCTTTATGCAGGTATATTGGTTAATTGTTTGGAGCCTAACGTCGATGTGAACTCCAACTGGGGCAAGAAGGACGGGTTATCCTTATCTCTCACTCTCTCTCTTTCTTTCTCTCTCTCTCTCTCCTTCTCTCTCGCTCCCTTTCCCTCTTTTTGCTCAAACTCTTATCAATTAAACTCTTTTTCTAATTATATAACTGACTGTTGATGTTTTTCTAATTATATGACCAATCCTATCGGATTTATAAATAAATATTCCTCATGATATTTCATTGGATATTAAAATTATCTTCTAAAACCGTTTAACCATAAACTGGGAGTCTTTAACACAATTTAGATAACTTTCTACCCAATTTTTCAATTGCGGTTGCCTATCTGAAATGAGTTTCATATTGACAGAAGAAATATACTGATGGTGAACAAGATACGAAAATGGCTGCTATTGGAAAATGATTTCTAAGTTCTATTTAAGTGGGAGGGAAGGAGGGTGTGCGTATCTGTCTGCTACTGCCACATGAATGAAGAAGGATTCTCCTAATGAGATAATTGAACTATAAATTTGTTTTAAATTTTTTTGTTCAGGTTGTAACTCTATTAAAAATGAAGGACAGACACATGTGTTTGTGAGTGTGTGTGTGTGTGTGTGTGTGTGTGTGTATGTTTGAGACACGTAAATTTTAATTTTCATTGTAACATTTATTTACAATCGACCGATCCTCTACAGAAACGCGCAACCAAAATATCTTATGTATGGTACTCATTAAGTGTTGAACATTGTACACAGAAATCAAGTTACACACATTTTAAAGTTGTCACTTCATAGCTGCTGACTTTTGATTTTACAAATTAAACATTAAAATCATAAATAACCAAACAAATAAATGAATATCCCTTAATCGAAATAAAAAAAAAAATAGATAAATTAAATATACCCTCCATTCAAATGGATACTTAAGCTATCGCTAATTTTAAAAAGAAATGTGTTGCTTAATTTACAGTTTACAAAATTAACAATACTAGACACCAAAACTCCATGGAGAACGATATGCACCTCAACGAATCGTAATGCCATTTCTAAATTATGCAACATTTGGTTTATTGAATTTCTGAGCTGACAGTTTAAATAAAGCATAAATAGAAAACAACTATAATGTGAAAAAACCATTTAAAGTTCCTAACGATCTCAAATTAATACCATCACAAGTGGTGTGCAAACACAAGCCAATATCGAATAAGAAGTGGCCTCATTACGAAGAGAAAATAGTTTCTAAAGCTTAAAAATTGTTGCAGTACTAAACTTTAAATTTGAAAAATATATATGTGTTACTAAACGAAATGCATTCACGTCAATAAAATAATTATATCAACACAGATGTATTTACATCTGTGTTGATACAATTCTAAGAAGGATGATAATCTTTCTTTCTTCCTCTTTTATTTTTCTTGCTTTCGAACAATTAACTTAGCGTAACGTGCGGGACGACTTAGCTCTATGATGCTCAGTTTGCATTTTGATGACTTTTTAAATTTTTCAATGTAAATTTGCTTACATTTTCTAATTTCCGTTTTTCCACAACCACGAGGAAAAAATGTTATATATAATTTATTTATATTTATATAAGGTACAATTTATCGACATTACTGCAGCGACAGCCATTCTTTCAAGTAGTGTGGATGCAGCTTGAGTTGTTGTTTTAAATAGTGTTTGTTAATAAAGCCTGATAGTTTGTTTTTTTAATTAATTGTCCTTGCATTATCCCCATCATCTCCCATAGTGAGAAAGATATTATGTTATAATTTATTATAAACACAACACTGTAATTGGCTCTAAATAATTCTGGTTTGTTAGTTTATATGAGTAATGGTTCAAGTTATTTATATTATTTGTATCAAGTTACGTATTAGGTAAATTACGACAGCTGGTATAAAAAACAAAAGAAAAACCTATGAGCGTCGCCAGCGACAGTCGCATGGCAGTCTTAGCCAGACCTCCCTGAAAGAAAGTTAGAAGCGCTATTTACGCACAGCCACCTTCTTTACTCACCGATCTTCTCTCACCTTTGCGCGATCGTCTCTCTCCACTGCCTATTTGAGAACCCACCACACTGAAAACCCACAGAAGCTGAGGAGACTTCCATCCACTCAGCATCTATCAAGTATTTAAACCCTATTCTTCTACGTAACTTGAACCACATTCTGTCGTAGTTAAATTAGTATTGTCATTTCTTAATTCATTAATTATCAAAATAGTTAAAAATTAGTTTTAATTAATTTTGTTTAATTTCAATTTCTGCTAATAATCATAATATTTTTTTTTTTATTCTAGTTTATATCACTTTTCTCACCACCATTTCTATTATTTTTATGTATATATTTAAATTGTACTCACTAGAGGAGATATTTTATTTCTAGTATTATATTTCTTTTTTTTACTTACCACTTTTCTTTTAATTCTTTTATTATGTATATATTTATCAGTTTTTAAAATATAATTATTTTACAAGTGGTGTTCCTCTATAACGGTTTTATTTTTCTTTGCATTTCATTGATTTTATTTCAGGTTTCCCAATTTTCAATTACAGTAAATTGGTAAAATTCTTTTATTTTTCATGCCTATTTTATAATGGGGAATCATTTGGCTGATAGTAATTTTTCACCAGCGTTCAGTTGGGGTGGTGGTTTTTTTCAAAAGATAAAAGCCCCCTCCTCAACAGTGTTTAGTCTAGACTGCAAACTTTTGAAAGGCATGTGGAATCGTTTTCTTATCATTTTTTTATGTTTAGTTAAAAATAATTTCTTATTGATATCCGAAAAAAGGAGGTCTACTTTTTGAAGCACATCTTTAGTCACGCACGCTTTTAGACTATATGTGACTGTGGCCATCTTTCATAGGTGGGTTTGGTGTAAATATGGGCTCCATTTCCCATATTTAAGAAGATTATATGTTTTGCCAACATTAAGAATAGAACCACTACTCGTAAATGCAAAGCAACAACGTCTAGTTTCATCTCCGGATCTGTTGGCCAAGTCGCTTGACAAATGTGTTTTCAAAAGACGTCCTTTATATATATATATAAAATCACCTCAAAGCCTATGAGTTAAAATCATCAGTATAATAATATCAGTTTGAGGATATTTATTTTTATTTACCTAAATTAACATATCAGTGGTATAAAGTGCTGAAAACTAATTTTTAATCTTGGCAAGGAATGGGTTACTATTTACAAAATTAAGTGTGTATCAATGAAGATGCTAAGTGATGTGGGTGTGTGCCATCACTCAGGCGCTTAATTCAATATCGTTTGATTCATAATATCCTTTAATATGTAAAAAAAAACAACTGTAATTTTCAAAAATTGTTAAAATAATTGACATGATTTTTTTAATTGTGAACTTTTTATTGTAATCCAGGTTTGTTCAAAACGTGTCAAGTGTTATAGGTGAGATGATAGTTTTTAAAATCTATTGCAGCTACTTATATTTGGCTTATTTATCAGGGGGGAAAATATGGATTCATGGTTGCGTTTAAAATAACTGGCTTGCTGTATAACCACAACCAGAATAAAGTTTATTGAGGAAGTTCAGTGTTACACTGTTTATTTAATAGAAACACGCTATGCAAACAGAGCTTATCAGTTGAGGTTTTGGAAAGCGTAATTAAAAGATATGCGAAATTCAAAATAATCATGGCCGGGATAAAGTATTAAGCCTGGTAAAGAGCTTTGGCGATAGGAACCGGATCAACCGTTGTTTGCTTGGATTACAACTGTCTGCATCAAGTCTCTTCTGTCTGTGTTTCAACCAATATATTTAATCCTGCTTTACTCAACTAAGTGCTTCTGATTCAATCAAGAGAATATTGTTGATTTATTTGAATAACATAATAACAATTTAATACGGAAATAATAAATCATTTGCCAGTGGCTGTGGTATGATAGCTTGAAATTTCAGATATTCAACTTCAGCCCCAAAACCATATGAAATAGCAGCAATATGAAATACGGATAGTATTCAAATACATAGATAAGACATGAAATTAAATAATATATTAAGTCTGTATTAGACTAAACTATCATGTATATGTCAACAGAATTACAATTTCTTACATGACCCAAAATAGATTTGCTTCTAGATTAGAACTGATCTATTAATAATTCAAATATAATTGTTTTATAAAAAAGGAAGACACAGAAAATAATTTACTAAGAAAAACTATGATTAAAATGAACTTTATACGTAAAGAGATCTAACCGAAACTAAAGCTAGTGAGCTTGAAATGAGATGTAAAAGATTAATGAACTGTCTTATTAGATTTATTTTTGGAATTTCTAGACATATCTCATAGGTATTTTGAAATTGGTTGGCTTTACCCCCGCTTCCGACATCAATACTTCCTAGGTGCACTCATATTTCAACCCTTGAAAACCAAAATACCCACTTATATTCATGACCTCCTTACCCTGAGCTCCTTCATCCACCTCTAAAATACTAGAACCCAACCCATCAACCTATACACTCCTACACATCGAACTGCATCCTTCGAGAAATCCTTTATTATCCGCGCTTCCTCTTAATGGAGTTCACTGCCCATATCAATTCAAAAAAGCACCACTCTTACTTCCTTTAAACATCATCTATTTCTTTACCTCCTGGATCTTCAATCTTCCGAGCTAATTTAAAACATAAATATTTATACATTATAATAGTACACATAAGATGTATCCTTTTACTAGATTTCTTTATTTATTTTGTAACTCATAATTTAAGTATTAATCAATTTTTATTGTTATTTATTATTATTTCTTATTATAATTAATTATCATAGCCAGACGATTGTTTTTTTTTTTTTTTTTTTTTTTTTTTTTTTTTTTTTTTTTTTTTTTTTTTTTTTTTTTTTTTTTTTTTTTTTTTTTTTTTGGCTTCAAGACTTGTTAACACATGTCCTATATTGCCAATCTATTTCTACTTATTTATTTCTATCTTATTGTATACCCTGTTGAATTTTGTATGCATTCCTAAATTACATAATTACTTTCGTTTCTGATAAAAATTCCTTTATGTTGTGGGCCTTTTCTTTGGTCATATTTCTTAAAAAATCAGAACCGTCGTGAATAGTTTGTGTACCCAGCGCTTTTATCCTCTCTTTGAAAAACCTTTTGCAATGAAACACAATGTGTCTTGGATCTTCCAGGCATTGGCATTTAGGACACATACCACTTTGAGCTAGTGCCATTAAATTGAGGTGTTTATTAGTTCTGCCATGGTTAATCTTGAGTCGATTAAGTTTTACTAAGCTTGGGCGGTCGAGATCTAGCCTTTGAGTCACAAACCATGGGGTCAATGCTACCTTTTGCTGCACTGCGTAGTGGTCCTTTCCTTTCAGTGTACTTTCCCAATCGTATAACCTTTGCCATTCTTCGATCGCGTTACATTTGATCTTTCTTATTAAGTCTGTTGTTGGGATTTTAACATTTATCCGGTGATGCTGGCGTTGGTTGGCTGTTCTATCCGCCGTTTCATTACCTAAAAGCCCTACGTGTCCCGGTATCCATTGGAAGAAATAATTGTTTTTTCGGCATGTGTAAGAGAGAAATAATTTTAATAGAAATGTAATTATATGATTTTGTTTGATGTATCAGTTTTAGATGTTGGCATGCCGAGGCGGAATCTGTTAGGATAACTATATTGGTATTTGCGAATATTCTTTCACAGTAGATTATGGAATCAAGGATGGCGTAAAGTTCTGCGCTGAAGATACTAAGATTCAATGGGACTGAAAAAGAGAATTTCTGGTTGTTCTGGGGGTCAAATACGGCGATCGAAGTGCGGGTTTGAGTTTTTGATGCATCAGAATATATTTGGTGGTAATCGGGATATCGTTGAGCTATTGTTTCCAATGCTGCTAGTTTCAGATGCAATGAGGAATACTGAGATTTATTCTATGTTTTACCAATTAGATTGGGATTACTATTTATTTTAATTAGACATTTAGGAGCTGGTGTTGTGTATTCCTGAGACGCTTCAGATTTATGGAGTGATTTAAGCAGTGGTTGAAGTTCGTTAATAATCTCTTTTAGCTTCTGACAGAAAATATCGCCTTTGTGAATTGCGTTCCCAACCGGGTGGTTAGAGTCCGAATAAACCTTGAGAAGGTATTTTTTAGCTAACCACGTCCTTCTAATGTTTAACTTCATTTCTCCAGCGGAGGCCTGAAGTGCATTAATAGGAGACGTTTTGAAAGCCCCTAGGCACAACCTAATGGCACCTGATTGCAATGTGTTTAACACTTTAATGTAGGGGGATTTTGTTTCGTTGTAAATAACAGAGCAATAGTCTAGGACGGACTGGATAATTGTTTTGTATAATGTAATTAAAATCCGAGGGTGTGATCCCTATGATACTCCGGCTAAGGATTTCAGACGATTGTTCTATGTATAGTACTCATTTGTTATTCTTAGGGGGCAAGTTGTCTCAAAATAAAGTTCATTTTTCTTCTTCTTCTTCTTAAAGCATGGATAAAAAATATGAAAATAATGTAAAGAAAATTGTTAATATGATCCACATATGACTGCTTAAGATATTGGCAATCGTGAATAGGATGACGACCCCAATATTACCCGCAATACTATCACAGTGCAATACAATTTTTTTTTTTTAATTTTTATTTGACCACCTGTATTACAATATTGCTGGAGGCACACCCGGGTGGATAGAAAAGGAGAGGAAGGCCTCGAACTCGTTGGCTCGAAGATCTGGAGGACGAACTTCGGACTCCAGGTTGTAAGAGGATGAAGAAGGGCAGCAGAGGATAGGACGGATTGTGAAGAATTGTAGAGGAGCCCAGGGTTCTGCAAGGACCATAAGCGCCATAAGAAGATGGTGATTAACAATATTAACGCTCGAAACGTTTATTCTTTTCATCCCCAACCGAATTTGAAAAGAGGTGTGTGATGGATTCAGGAAAACTTCTACTGAATTCTTAGTTCCAAACGCTCTAAAGTGTCTTTTCCCTCACACTCCGAAACAGCCAGTATCACTACATCGGCTTTACCTGCAATGTTATATATAATGTTGATAAGCCTTTCATCATTTCTCATTTATTAATTTCAAATTTGCATAAAAATTTGTAATGTAATAAAAAGGTAATGCTTAAAGACTTAAGAAGGTAACGAAATTAATATTGATCGTATAAGGTTGCCTTTAAGCAAACTTATAAATGAGTTACAATCTATATCTGTACTAACGTTTGCTTGGGAATAATAAATTAAACAACTGTTATTAAATTTAGTGTAGTTGTTATGTCGCAGCTATTAATGGCTTAGAAAATTCATTAGGAGTTTGATAACCAGTGTGTAGGTAAGTGCAACAACAAAGTGTTATCCTTCTTTTTGTAGACTCGATAATTACAAAGCCGATCCATTTGGCTTCCAACCCACCCCAACTACGTGACCACAAAAGTAGCCTGATCGATAGAAAACTTTCAGAAATTTTCTCTAAATGAAAATTAGTCATTAAGGGGCGCAGTAATTAAGAATACCTTGCGACAACATTGAGCCCTTGCCATTTTTTATCGATAATTAATGCACTGGCTATATAACATTTTTTGCGTTAAATTATCATTACATGAAAGAATTTCTTTCGGAAACATAAGTTACATTGTAAACGGCTACAGAGCTATGGAAAATTCATGGATAACACCAAACAATGACCTCTTTACAGGAATTGTGTAAAATTTCAATTAATTAATGTTTGTTTCTAAATTTTAAGAATTTTTTGATGATCAATATCACAACCGTTTCCTACATATATACTCAAAGCATTTTCCAGGTAATTTATGGTATTTTCTCCTCAGTCTAACTGAATTTACTTTGCGAAATATTTTAAATACTACATTTTTTTTTCAATTTTCATAAGGAATTCGTGAACAGTGCCCAAACAAGTTTAATTGTTTATTTTTAGTGGTTATAAGAGCACCATAATCATCGCGTTCCTTGACTATACCGATAACAAAACCAACAGCCAAGGTTTTCTTAATAATTACATTTTACCTATCATTAGAAAAATATTTGAAAAACATATTTCTTTAGAAATTCCTGTATTTCCTGTCACATTATCCCACATCACTAGTTAGGATTCCGAGCATCCAAAAATGTCATTGCCTCGTGGACGCAAAAATCCTAATTCAACTTATTCTTTAATTATCCCTTTCAATATCAGGGACATAATATTCAAAATAAATCATCGTTTTTACATTTAACCATCTTTATCCTGTTTTCAGGTTGTTTCTCAAGGTAGTATCCTAAATCCCTTTTACTATATGGTTTATGAAGTGAATATTAGGAACCTTACTATCACCGTTCTGAGAAGCAGTGATGTAAGATATAGAGAAGCCCCAAGTTGATATACAGCCAGGAGATATAGAAGCACAAGGTTATGTCTTAGCGATGAGATGACTCCCTTAAAAAAGCCTTATAGGGTTTATTCAATCCTTTGTCAAAAATACGTATAGTCTATGATGACACAATAGACCCATCTATGGTCTATGTGTTATTTCATTTATTGCATTCTTACTATCCAATCTTGCAAACAAATTCTATTCTAATCAGATGAAGAATAATTATTAGTATTAATGAATAAACTTTATTTATCATTATAACTGTAGAAATATGAAACAATAAATGCTTTTACAATTCCAACACTCGACGGTCATATTTTACAATATCCACTAATTACAATATGTTACAATAGCTCAAATATCCATAAAATCAATAGGAACCCTGAAACTATTTAATCGTTCCTGTCATTTTCTCCCCAATCCACTCGCAAACTTCTAGTTTCCTCGCTCATCTATCCTCAGTATGACTATGGCTGCATGGTGCATGGGGCCTCTCTAAGGATCTCCTAGACAGGTGAAAACGAATTATGAATAGTTTTGTTCGATTTGTTTTCGGAACCTCGAGGCGTTCCCATGTTGCACACCTGCACACTGCCTCGAATGGCTCTACCCATCCACCCCCAAACTATATTTCTTGGGTTCATTCCTTTAACAAGTCATTTATCACCATCGCCTTTCCTATATTTATAATCTTTTGAAATTTAAGTCTTCCGTCAACTCCCAATTCACATCAAGATCACGTTCTTCTGACCTATTCTTGCCTTTTCATCGAACAACTTTATACCAATATTCCTTCCTAGCCCGATCCGATACTCTGGAACACTCTCCCTCCAGAAATAAGAAATGCTCCTTCCTTAAGCTCATTTAAAACACCCCTTTTCCAATATCTCCTCACACCCTAGTCAGACGCTTTTCAATATGAATACTAATTAACATTTAATTTGGTCTAATTCAATATATTTGATGCCGGTGAATTAGTTGATAAATTTTCTTTTATCATTTATGTTCAGTAACATTGAATGCTCTTCGTGTATTAATTAAGGAACACAACACTGTACAAATTTTCATTCAGTTTCACCAATCCCTATTAATCACTCGGACATTAAAATATAGTGTAAACCACAATTTTCACATTTAGGATATTGGAAATATTGTAGATTTTATATACTATAAAGACATTTTATTTTCATGTTTGATTATTAAAAGAAATAAAACTAAATTTTATAAATAAATAAAAACAGTACCTTGTGTAAATATGTGAATCATAAACATTAATCATTGTATCAAATTAGCAACATTATGAATAAATTAAATTTTAGGTTAGAAAAGTATCGCATTGGTTTTCCCTTCTAATTCATGTTTAATATTATTTGTGATGGTTTGGTCTTGATACAGAGAGCTATTGAAAAATTAAGGCTATAATTATAAATGCTAATTATAAATGAGTTATTGCCGCTGGGGATTGTAATCCTACCTCGGATAGATGAGCTCAATGGGAGTACGAGCTGCATACACAATGCCCAATGAATAACTGGGGATCAGAACAATCTACTGGGAGATTTTTTCCGGCCGGCATATGGCTCCTGATTAAATAGCTCCGCCATATAGGACCCGACTTATCCCTCATTCAATTAGTGGCCACAGCTCCCAGGGGATTATTCAAAAAATTCTCCAAGTTCACTTGTGGTTCCGAAACAGTTCCGCCGCTTGACTGTAAATCTTCTCCGTTGATGGCCACGATGTAGAGGACCTAAACGGAAATGAGAGCGTCCAATATGATTTGTGGACCCTTCTACGACCTGGTCGGCTTATGGCACTGAGTCTATTAACAACAACTAAAAGGACAAGGTTTATCGTAGTAGATCCCTGGCAATATATTTTAGTTTATGCCTTCATGCATTTCCTCCAGGAATAATAAAGCATTAAAATATATATCAAACATATAAATAAATAAATCCAGTAGTAGAACTTTATAAGATTAACTATTCTTAAAAGAGTTATTTTTTTCTACATATCCTTGATCCCTTTTTATCTAAAACACACAATATATAAAAATAAATGTGAAACCTAATGGCTTAATCCATTCATAGCTATAAATTTTTTAATTTTAGTCCAGTTAAATGGCTACAAAAAAGCTGAATTATTTTAATTCATTAGTTAAAGTACTTCTAGGAAATATTTTGCATATTGGTACACTATTATAAAATCCAATTTTCCTGATTCCGTCGCATCTGGAAGTACTGCGATTTTGCGATGAAAAACTTTTTTGGACGTTTCAGCTGTAAGGCCCCATTCTTTAATTCCTTTCTATTATAAAATAAGTGAAGTTAACTATATTTTACTGCAATTATGAGTATAATCATCTCAATAATAACTTTCGTCAGCATTGAGAATTTCATGCACTTGTTCTCGAGTTGTCATTATCAGAATTCCTAAAACCAGACACTTAAAAAAAAATTCATTTCTGCAGTTCATATTCGACAAAGCAGATTTCAGAATTATCCACGCATATTAGCATTATGATTATTAATCAATGCGAAGCTTTAGCATCTGACAATAACATTGCCTGGCTTCCTAGATGCTCAATTAATGGGACAAAGAGCAGACGGTACTGGCTTAGCAACATATAAAAAAGTAGGCATGAAAGGTGCCGATGTCAGTATTTATAGTGTAATTATTTCTGGTTCAGAAATATTTTGGTTGTATGGAAAGAACTCTGACCGTATCCCGGGATGCGTATGAATAGTAGGGGTGCAGCTAACCAGAGTATAGGATTATGTGCTCTTGAAATTATTCAGCAAATTCAGGCTCTGTTATTCCTGGGATTCATCTACGTACTAGAAAACTGTTGATGCAATACTTTTACAGTTTATAATGGGAAATATACATGTTTTTAATGGACATCTTTAATTTAGCGAAATGTGAACATTTAAACATGAAAGATAGGATCAGCTTTAAAAAAAGAAAAGTAAATCAGCTGAATATCATTTACAGTTTCTGCATATTTTTCTACCACGCGATCATATAATTTTTGTTGGATATTTGGACTGGTCAGAAGAAACTGTGACGTTAATGATGAAAACAATTGCTGTATTAAAAAAGGACGTATTGGGGGGATAACTGGTAGGGTGCTCTTTAGATGCTGTTTTGGAATGTACAAACACCTCCAGAACAATTAAATATTATGTATGAGATATTTTGAGAAATCAAGGGAAAGTAAGCACTTTTCAAGATAAGGAATTCGAAAACTTCAATTTTACAACAG
Source organism: Euschistus heros (assembly GCA_003667255.2). NCBI lineage: Eukaryota > Metazoa > Arthropoda > Insecta > Hemiptera > Pentatomidae > Euschistus > Euschistus heros. The sequence goes on along the minus strand of RCWM02000103.1, from coordinate 583,595 downwards.
AGCCATGACCTATATAATATACATAAAAAGCAAACAGAATTATTTTAATCAGTGAAGTCAGTTATGACAATGTGTCTTGTTTACTCAAAATAGATGTGAGATTTTTAATATCGAGAAAAGGTTTGATTGAAGCTGTTGGCAGTTAGTAGAGAATTATGAGAGGCTAAGAAGGAGGACGGTGGATAATTGTTTTGCCACCCGCAGGAGCAACGTAAGAAACGAGTTAGCTCCAAAGGGGTTAGGGCATTAGCCAGCCCCCCCCCTCTCACCCCTCCCCCCCGGAGAGCGACATTGCCCCCTACTCAACTCCATTAGCCCCTCCCCCCCACCAGCATAATAAAAACTGAACGTTGGCCGTACTTGCTCATTTCCAAGTGTCAAAAACGCCAACTGCTCGATGAGATAGGTTACAAGTGATTTAATTAAAATCTGGATATTTATTTTCATATAGAAATATCTGAACAATCTCAATGCTGCAGATAAAACCAATAGTGTTTTAAATAGTTCTTTCTCAGTTCACAGAACTCTTTCACAGTCATGAACTGTGAATTGGTTTCCATTCAGCATCAAATCAAAAATTTAATCAATTTTCTAAAAGACAAAAATTAATTTGACTTGAAGTCTAAATCGTCAAAAATCGTTAGATCCTGGCAGATCTTATGTTTTTCACTCTTTATTGATATTTATAACTGTTCACAATATACAATAAGTAAATTTGATCATAATTATAACAATGACATGTAAATAACTTGTGCAGAATTAGTTACTAGTATGAGCTTATTATAAATGGATACGTATCTGGTTTGGGCTAAATAAGCAACAAATGGAACATTAAGACCTTTACAGATAAGTTTATGGGTGACAAAGTAAGGAGCATTGAGGATTTTTCGAAAGGTTTTGGATTGTAAAAATTGGATATGAATAAATTGGATAGTTTAGTGGAAACCTCAAAGCTCAACTCCATAGGTCTAATCATCGTCAAGTAAATGCGTCTTTTGTATTTAATTGGGAGCTTTGAACGTTTGTCTAGTAAATGTTGAAGTAGTAACGACGGGCAGTTTCACGTTTTTAGGGGGGTATGTCCTAGTTTCACTAAACGGGAAGCAAGAGTGTTTTTTTTAAAAACGAAAATATTTAATCAATTTTCATGAAAATGAGAATTAATTTGTTGGGAAGGAGTGCCCAAAAATATTCTTCAACCGTAAAAAATTATCAAATCCTGGCTGATCTGGAAATAGCATCCTTTAATGTCACATGGAAAGGATTAAACGGGAAGCAAACATGTAATCTTAAAAAACGAAAAGATTTAATCAATTTACATTAGAACGAAAATATGAATATTGACATTAATATATTAATGAGTATAATATATACCCGTTCAATTTATATTTAAAAGTTTAACTAAAGTACTTACAATTTTTAGAAAATAAGTACCTTTCAGTGGTTTGAGAATGACCAAGCGCCTGAATCCAAATGATTAAACGGGGAGAGAGTGTCCTTTTAAAAAACTAAGCGACAAGAGTAAGCCGAATATCCTTCGACTGTAAAAAATCGTTTGATACTGGAAAATATAAAAATAGTATCCTTTAGTATTGTGAAAAAAGAATTAAATAAGAAGAAAAAGTATCCTTTGTAAAAATTAATTCAATATTCAAAAGGATTAAAAAAGTATTTATTCGGGAAGGAGTGCTTGGATCCATCAGAATCTAACAATTTTAGACGGCCGAAGGATATCCTTGGGCACTCCTTCCCGTATAAGTAATTTTTTAATATTTTTAAAAATTGAATTAATTATTAAGCTTTTTACAAAGGATACTCTTTTTACTGGTTTCCTTTTTCAGGAGCCTTAAGTATACTATTTCAATATTTTCGTTTGCAAGGATCAAACAATTTTTGACCGTCCAAGGATATTCAACTATTCTGGTCGCTTCATTTTCTAAAAGGACAATCTCTCCTTTGGATTTAGGCACTTTTGGTCATTTTCGAACAACTGAAGGGTACTCATTTTCTAAATATTCTGCTTTAATTTTAAATAAAAGTTAAAGTTTTTAATAATATAGAAATGTGAAGTATCAGCCCAAGTATAATACCCATCCAAATTTTAAATATAACACTGTAAGAATCATGAAAGGTCAAAATAAAGTTATATACCATTATATAAAATTATAGTAAGGTCAATAAGGTCAATCATCAAATATTAAACTGAAAATCGACTAAAAGTAAAGTTATGATTTCACGATTTTAGTATCTAATTACGATACGTTTTAAATAAAATAAGTTTTATTTAAACAATAAAGAATAAAATCTTTATTTAAAGAGATTTTCTCGCTGAGAACAAAAATAGTAAAAATGACCAGAATAAATTAAACATAATTTTTAATTATTTCTAAAAACTTTTTTCTTGTAATTTATAAAATCAAAGAAAAAAAATGAATATCTATAAATTAAGTAATAATAAGAAATATGAGTAATTAGTATCATTACTTAAACAAAAGGTAATAAACACATTTTATCTCATCCTATGAGCCTAACTGGCAGTATTAAGGGAAGAAAAAGAACCAAAAAAACAAATTTTTTATTGAAAAATATTCATCATGACTAAGTTGAATATTAATGTGACCTTTATTACTAAAAAAAATCATTATAAAATGTATTTATAAATGCTATAATATTTAAAGGCTTGTCTTTATTGTGTACGAAGATTTACTGTTAACTATAAATATTAAAAATAAAAGAATTAAAATAAAGAAAAAAATAAAAGTTAATTCAATAAAATAGAATAAATAAAATAAAATAAAAAATAAATAAAGAATAATAATTATCATAAATAATAAATGATAATAAGTAATAAATAAAATTCAATAAAAGTTAATTCAATAATATCAATCAAAAAGATATAATAGCCAACATCCAAATAATTTTAAAATAAAAATGTAAGCATTAGCAGAAAAAATAAATAAAATCATACGATATTAATAAATATTTACGATTTAATTTATAGTACACTAATACAATTTATAAGGAAAGATAAATAATTAGATAAGTTGAAGTACGCATGATAGTATTAAAGCTAATTAATTAAAAATATATAAAATAATGATTTTGTAATATCTTTATGGAGTAGGGGGAATAAGAAATATTACTCCAGATCTTAGGATGTAGAAGACTGGACGCTGGCTGGACCTAATTGGAGGGCCACTTCACTTCGTGCTAGAAAATCTTTAAATGATAAAATAATAAAAAGAAATCATAAAATAAAATAAAAATCAAGATGAAAAAAATAAAATAAATAAATAAATTAGGGCTACACTAATAAACTAATACATTCAAAATATTTCTGTGATATTGAAAAATCAAAAATATAAATTTTATCGGACAAATGTTTATATATCAAAGTCACTGCTGAATACAAAGATATAGAAAGAAAATTCACACTTTAAAAGGACAATGAGATAAAAAGAAAAAAATTCAAATAAATAAATAACTGTAATCTCTATGGTTCATTTTTTTTTTTTTTTTTTTTTTTTTTTTTTTTTTTTTTTTTTTTTTTTTTTTTACAATTTTGTAATGTATGTTTGTTTGTCATATAAAGATCTTTATACCCATAATACATGGAGCACGATAGAGAATACACAAAAAGGAACTATCATACAACCTCATCAAACGCTCAGATGTCTAAATATTGAAAGATTGGTGGATACCTAGAGGACCGACCTACTTGCCACGTACGGAGCATATTCCTAAAATCCTCACAGATTAGATCTGTCCCCTTTCTTGTGTAGTGGTGTATTAGAGCGGTATTCCATTCTTTTGGGATTTCTTCTTTATTCCAGATGTCCATCAACATTTCCGTGATTATTTTCCTGAAGTTTTTCCCAGTGAGTCTCCACATCTCAGCGATAACTCCATCCTCCCCTGCCGCTTTATTGTTCTTTAGGGATGCGATGATGTCGTCCAGCTCTTCATTATCTGGTGGGTAGGATTCCTCCTCCAGAGGAGTATTATCAGTTGTTTCCAATTTCTCCTTTGGCTCCTCACAGTTTAGCAGTTTCTCAAAATATTTTGCAAATTCCTCACAGATTTCTTCTTTACTTTGTGCCGCTGGTCCTCCTTCCCTTTTTAGTGTCAGGCCAGCGGGGGTGTAGGGTTTAGTTTTCTGTTTGCACTGTTTATAGAAGAGTCTGGCGTTTTTTTTCCTTGAAATTTACTTCTATTTCTGTAAGTTGTTCATTGAGAAAGACCCTCCTTCTTTTCTCCTAAGTTTTTTTAATTTTTTTTTTTTTTTTTTTTTTTGTTTTTTTATTTATTAAAGTACTTTCTACTCAAACTGTATATCTTTGCGTCAATGTTTATTTTTAAAATGAATTTTGACCGACTTTTTTCATTTGTTCACTTATAATATTTCTTGTCACATTTAATTAAACTGGAACGCATATTTTTTTTTCAACCTTATATTTTGACAGATATGAATTATAATCTGCTTAAGTGAAGGATAATATGCAACCACTATAAGTACACATCCGTGCCTTATTCCCAAGAAAACTAAAAAAAATAATAAAATAAAATTATGATATAAAAATGTAAATAAATAAATGGACACCATACAAAAATTAAACAAACATAAAATAAAAAGTAAAAAAACACATTCATACATATTTACACTCTCGCTGAGGACCTTCCCATTTAAAATTTGGCTGCAGATATCTCGCCAACTGGCGTTTTAACATTCAAAGGGAATTGTAAGAGTGTATCTGGGTAGGAATTGATCCAGAAGATTTGTAAAATTGCAAAGGTTTTGATGAAATGTTGAAAATTTAACTAGAGTCGAGGACGGATGTTAAGCTCATTGGGTAAAGTTTTGATAGAGACATTGGAAGGGGCATTAGTTATGGATTTTGAATAGGAAGTATTAGATTCGTTTGATGTCGAATATTTTGTTTTCACTCACAGTTATAGTCCGGAGGTTCAGGTAGGCCATACGATTGTCTTGTAAACTAAAAGCTTGAGTTATATGATACGATTCCTTTCTCAATGGATCAACCTTAAAGTTAGAAACCTGACAAAGTCAAAATTAAGCCAGTACTTCCAATATTATACTTGTGCTTTGTGTTACTCGTAAGCTTCAGAAGAACCATAACTAAATAAATCCTCATTGGCTCAAAACTTTCCATTGCTCCTCCTATATATATATGTTCTATTATTTAGCAAAACTCCATTAAAAACCTTGAGGGAAATTTTCATCGATATTCACCTTAGAATAAAAAAATTACCCAAATCATCATAAAACCATTTTCAATTATTTAACAGGTTTTACATTTTATCAATTCATTAATACAACTATCGGGTGAGCCCGAAATAAGATGTAAGAGACTAATGAAATGCTTTAACAGATTTATTTTTTGGAGCTCTAGACGATCTGACATTTCTCACTGGCATTCGGGAATCGGGTGACTTTAAACTAATTACAATTTCCGATATTCTATTTGATCATGTAAATAGATTATGGGATACACTGATATCGGATGTTAATAAATTCAAATTCGAATTTTCAATAACTGTATGGACGAGTCCTCTACCATTTACAGGCTTATTTCTACCACAGAATAGAAATTGAGAATTTGTAGTATATAATTAGATAGATATTGTCGATTTAACATTACATACAAATATTTTTAATATATTAGAACATGAAGATATACCATGTTTAAACTAGAAATGTAAACCTATTTTTCTGCAAACGACTTCAGTAAGGTTTGTACTGTCGCATCCATACCTCCTACCTTGTCATATCCCAAAGAAACCAGCAAAATCCCTAGAAACCTATCCATGATACAATGCCCGCAAAAAAAAAAAAAAAAATAAAAAAAAAAAATAAACAATACATTTTCTAACTGAAACCTACAACAGAACTATTCGTTTACGGTTCTACCTCCCGCTCTAGAAGGTAGCAAAATCATATCTACTTCAATCAAAATTCCTCAGAAATTAAAAACTATAGACCTATCACAATAGTTCGCTGAACATACTCTCTAAAACATACTCCCTTTGAGAGGATACTAAAACATACAAACCTAATCAACATTGTACCCAACAAGCAGTTCGGATCCCGAACGAAACACTCACCGGTGGCCCAAAATTGGACAGGCCGACTAATCGCCAATGCTTTTAACCAAAAGAAGCATACGAGTATGCTACTTCTCGATACCTAAAAACCTTCCGGTTCACTGGACTACTTGGCTAACTCATTTTTTACGGGCTGCTACCATATTTCATACATCCGATGCACACTTTTCTAAGCTACAGATCCATGTCACGATTAATACACTTCGTCATGAGTCCAACATCAGCAAGACTTCCACAAGGATCTTGTCTCTCCCTAATCCTTTTTAACATTTATATTGCTTACCTCCCGAATTTTCCATTATAAGATGGCTCATTTTAATCTTATCACACCGCACTATGCACAAGCTCATACGGGATAGACACAACAGTAAATCGTTCATCCAATATTTTTAAGAAGCTTACTCTGTACTAAGACAAATTGAAAAATAAAACCAAATCCACAAATCAGTAAACTAAGAACAACTATAGAACACTATGGAACTATAGAAGACTGCCCTATCCCCTGAACACCATGTATAATCTGGAATGCGTGAAACTTGAGTAACGAAAACAAAATAATATTTTATAAACTCTCCTTCTCATTCTGACATATAGATCACCAAATTGGATTTATACTCTCAAAAAAAATGACAACTAATATGAATTTATATTAAATACATGTATGAAAATAATTTACTCCAAATACACGAAAATGACCACCGTGCTCAAAGTACTCAATTTCATCACAATGGAAGAAATAGTTAAGGCGCAAACAAAATCATTTTTTTCTTTTTATTCCTGCATCCCAAAAGACAATAAAAAAAAACTATGACAAGAAAACATTACGAATATGCTAACACAAACAGACTAAACATTAATTAATGGAGGACTAAAACTTATAACTTTCAACAAATATAAAACTTAAATAGTTTATTGTGTCCAAGTTACTAGAAAAATTGTGGAATCGGAGATTATTATTTAGTTTTAAGAAGCTTTTATTTAGTTTTATGAAACAGTAGTATTGCGAGCTCTATATTTTTCTCCTTCCATTAAAAATTTATTTATGAAGAAATGGTCTGTATATTTAAGTATATGTGTTTGTGTAACACAATGTCTCACAGAACATGGCAACATCAAATCGTACCTAAAAGGTTTTAATATCATACTAACTGACATATGACGATGATGGTCAGGTTCAAAATTTTAGGCATATTCTTTACAATTGCAAATTATTTGACAGAGGTATAAATCAATGCAAAGTTTAATTTTAAAGAACTACCCTAAGATAGAACATATACCTTTTACCAAATTTAGGAGAGATTTAATTAAATTCATCGAAGATATAGATTATGATTTGATTTGTTGACCAGCCTATGTGCTTATTAAGTTTTATTTATTTTGTTCTAATATTTTTTTTTGTTTAAATTTATACGTTATTTTTTGTAACTAAAAATTATATGCCTACAAATAATAGATATTTTACAGACAAAAGTTCATAAAATTCAAAATTCATTACATTACTGTAACATCACGCAAATTGTATTATTGTTAACATGTAATCATTTATATGTAAAATAATACAATACAACACATATTATACATGTAGTATGTCTGTAACGACATGGAAAATGTAAGACTGTAAAATGCTAAAATTTTCTTCTTCTTCTGTCTTCACGGCTACATCAAGGCGTGAAGGATAGCTTCGATCCAAATTTCTATTTATCAAAAATTTAGTCATTTACATCTTATAAATATAAGATTTCTGTTTAAATTTTAAATGTTATAATGTTATTTTAAATATAATATAACACGGCATATGAGAAGATTACTTATGTACCCAAGCGTAAATATGTCGCCTGTCGGCTTTCTGTAATTCATTGTCTATTTACCTTTTTATGTACCTAGTGTATCATGTCTTAATATAATCCTAACTTAAGAATAAATTAATCTGATAATATATTATAATATTTTTTACTCCAATAAAAAATATCATATGAAAAATAAAAGATTTCTTGACAAGGCATTTTTCGAACAACCGATGTTTTACAAAGACACAGTATGAATTAATTGTACCATTGAAGGATGAGTTACATAATCTTCATAATTATACAGTATTAGACATTTAGTGATAGTGTGAGTGAATATATTATTAACTTAGATTCTATCAGGAAGAGTGGGGCCATAATTTCATGCCACGGTTAATAGATATGCAAAATGATTCTAGTGTAATAATTCCAACTTGACGTTGCCATTGAACCGTGTCATCCTGATAGCGTTTCAAGCAACACGTTAATAAATTGTTCAGCTGTATAAATCAAAGTATGGAATATTTGTGAATTATGAATAAAATTTATCATTGAAGCTTAATAATATTGAATAAAATATTTGAAAGAATTATTATCCAGAAATAATGGTGCAAAAAAAAAAAAAAAAAAAAAAAAAAAAAAAAACAGGTAGCAGCCTCCTTAAATATTTAATGAGTTTACAAAATGTTCTTCGAGATAAAATCATTCTCATTTCATTAAAAATGTTAAATTACTTATGAACCTAAAATTATCTCAATATCTGAAGGGAGATATATCAATATTAAAGAATAAAGTAGTGTTAATTTGTTGCTAACAAGTAAACCCTGATTTGTCGGTTTGATAGTTTTGCTTTTGAGTAGCACTGATAAGCCATTTAGAAAAAAATAAACTATTTAATGTTTTCGTCTTTATTCGTTGTTTTTTTTTTGTTTTTTTTTTCCAAAATATCTTTTAAGGTAGAACACACAAACAAAGAAAGAGGATTAGTTATTTCGATGTATCTCTAACCCTAGTATTGCAATGATTCTAGAAAAACAGTTACCAAAATAGCTTTTGTGAGTCCAGGTTTTTAGTTGATTCTTGCCTTTAAATAATTAATTGTACGCCAAAGTGTTAGATAATAACATTGTAGACAAAATTTAAGAACTAATAGGGCCTGCTAGCTCATATGGACAGTTCCTTATTATTATATATACATTTTTTTTTTTTTTAGGAATAAAGATAAATCCATAAACTTACTTAGTATGGTCCATAAGTTTCCGGCCTGTCCTGCTTCCCCTCCTTCAAACGTGCCGGGACCCTCACGCCTATGCTGGTGCATGCCTGCTCACTCCATACCCATCGCCAGCACTTCCTCAGTCCTGTCAGTCAGTGTCCAGCCTTGATTGAAGGAAACTGCCCATGTTTACAATGTTCAAACTCGAGTACCATGCGGTTATTAAATTATTTTGTAAAGAGGGTCTTACTCCTGCGCAAATTAAACAGTGCTTGGATTGTGTATACGGGCAGTCCTCCCCCTAGTATTTGACAGTGAAAGAATGGGCAAAATTATTTAAGTTAGGGAGAGAACGTCCAGAAGATGAACCGCGTTTCGGTCGCCCATTGGAAGTTGTCACTGAAACAATCCAACTTGTGGAATCTGAATTGCTGTCTGACTGCTGCGTCTGAAAACCAAGGAAATAGCAGCGAAGTTGGGGCTTTCAAAAACAAGTGTTTTGAGGATCATCAAATAACATTTGCATATGAACTAGGTTAGTGCAAGATGGGTTCCAAAAATTCTTTCAGCTGCTCAAAAACAGGAATGAGTTCAGTGCTGCAATGAATTTTTAGGCGAGTTTTCAAAGCAGCAGTGGAAGAACATTTTTTTAACACAGAAGAAAATTATTGTTTTCATTTTATAGAAATGTTGCCAAAGTGTGTGTTGAACTTAGTGGAGAATATATTGAAAACAGTAAGACCAGTTTTTTTCCTTCACATTTCCTTCTATCCCGTGCCGGGAACTTTTGGACGTTACTACGTAGATAAACAGGAACACTTTATTAAGTGTGCCCAATTCAAATGGGTTGCTACATTACCCACATCATACAACATCAGTCTCAATGGACATGTGATAATATTTCAATATATCAACAAATAAATAACAAAAAAAAATCGTAGTATTAATTAATTTAAAATACCTAAATCTACGTTATAAAATAACTGATCACATGATAATTATAAAATGCAGTTAAAAATAATAAAAACACAAAATACAAAAAAAACTCATAAATAACAATTGAATACAAAAAACTAAATATACATACCTACGTAGGTGTATCGTTAATTTACAGTAACATTGTTGATTATATATTAATGAATACAATTCTTTATTATTTCCTAATTATTTTAATTTTTTTAAACTACATCGTTATTAGTGATATTTTGTATAAATAGTACACAGTATAAATGTTGAGTTCCAATAAATTTCTTGATTTTCTAGCCCCACAACTTTACCCGATTGAGAAATATTTATCCCTCTAGCAAACTCTGTTTACATAATACCCTAATCCTTTGCACAAATCACTATAGATTTCCACACTACTGATCCTATAAAAAAAAAAAAATAAATAAATACTTGGATTTCTATAGCCAAAGTTGGAGGGTTCCAGGTAGACCAACTCCGTTAGAACATTACCACTCCTATACACGCTCCGTATCTGAGAGATACATGGGCTGAGTTTAATAAGACAAAATTGTGACGTTAGCGCGTTCTTCATTCCCAACACTTCTATTCCTTCAGGACAGGTCCCTTTACCTACTCCACCCTTTACCTATTTTAGTTTAGTTTTACTTAGCGTTTTTTAGTTTTACATGTTTGATTTTTTTAGTTTTACTTGTCTCATTTAATTTTCCTTGCCTTTTGTTGTACCTTAATTTTTCTAGTATGAATTTTAATTTTTGACTTAGTGCCTTAACGCAAAAACTGATTTATTGTCTGTTTAGTAAAACAGCAAATATCAACAAAATTATTTTATACAACAAAATTATTTTATATAAATCAGTCATTCGACCATTATTAACATACGCCTCTCCAGTATGGAGCTACACATGTGACTCCAACTACAAAAAAATAGAAAGGATTCAAAACCTATGTTTGAGGATTATTAACGACTACCCAAGGTATACAACAATAACTGAAATGCTGCACGACCTAAATTTTCAAACAATTAAACGATTTATTTACACCCAGACCCAGACCTTTTTTAACTCAACAATAAATTCATACAATCCCATAATACAAGCAATAGGCAATTATAACAAACTAACCTTAAGAAGATATGTACACAAACGTTCCAGACACATACTACTAGAATAAAATTTACTTAATAAGACATTCTTAGAAATTATTAGTTTTAGTAAAAATTTATTTAACAAATCAAAGTTTTGTATAAGTTCATTTATTCTTTTATTATAATTATTTTAACACTAAAACTTTTGCTTATTTTATAGATTTTTTATTTATTTATTTTAACTTTATTAGATTTATTATTACTATTATTTAATTATATTTTTTATTTTTTATTTTATTTATTTTATTTTAATTTTTTTTTTTTTTTTTTTTTTTTTTTTTGGAGTAGGTTTTTTCTTGTCAGTTTTTCCTACAGTTTTAAAAAATATATTCTAAGTTTAACTTTATTAATAAACAGAAATTATAGTGTGAATTGTTTTAATTACCAAAACATGTACTATACAAGTATGTTACAAAATTGTAAATTGTAAAATTCCGTGAAATAAAGCTCTTATATATATATATATATATATATATATATATATATATATATATATATATATATATATATATATATATATAAAACAGTAAATACAGTAAGATTTACCGTGTTTGTTTTAGTGATGATTTTTATTAATATACATATTAATTCACTTACGCCACCTAGTTGATACTTGATTTTGAAAAAAATTATGAAGTACATCATTGTCAAAATGTGTATCCCGCTACTTATATTGAAAAATTAAATCTTTTTATGAAAAATTCCCAAGAATTTATTAGATTCCCCCTGACGGCCCAATAATCGAATCAACTTTATAACGCTTGAATACAAATAAGTTGAACTCAAATCCCAAACTGCCCCCTTCTTCTTTGCTAACGAGTCTGAGCCACAGAGTTATTTTCACAGCTTTCTTGTGCAACACGAGTAGGTATAAATATTGTTTGAAACGGATAAAATTTGATTTCCATATACTTCCAGCTGGCTCAAAAACTGTTTCACCTCCTGAAGATTATTTGATGCTGGACATGACACCATATTAAATCTTAGCCCATGTTTTATTTATTGATAAATTACATTATTATTGAAACTATTGAAGAAATTATATATACTATATATATATAAACCGAGCGCTATACTGCAGACACTCAGGGCATGATTAAAGAAGCTGGATATTCTTATCCTTTGATGTAGAAAAAAATCCTGACAAAATCTATTCACCAGCACTGTAGATGGTCTGTCATGGATGGACTGAGAAAATGTTGATGACGAAAATGGATAAAAATACAAATACCGGGTTGTTAAGAGTAATGGAGAATCGAGGCATGAAGATCGTTCGTGGATTAATGGAAAAGAGAGAGGGAAACTTCAGATCCTTGAGTTGAAACTGAACGCAGAAGGAGATGGCTAATTGGGGTGACTAATTGGGAATGGCAACTGCTAGAAGAAGAATTGAAACAAAAAATAGAGCAACTGGAAAATGTAAGGAATTTGAATTTGTAATCAAAAAGGCTTTCGTTATGTCTGGGTGTATCAGTACTATAAAAATGTATTTATCTGTAGTGCTGATTTAGATAAGAGTGAATCGGGCGGAATAGCCTGACCGGAAAAGGATCGATGTAGTTTGAAACCTCCATAGAACTAAAATATTCGAGACTGGGCTAATCTTTTGAAAGGTTTAGAAAGCATTGATATCAGGCCATAGCCATTAGGAGATAACGGGTTGGAATTTTTATTAATGGGAAGAACTATAACCTATATTTGTGAATTAGAAAATAATGGAAGGAATATTATAAATTAAAAGAAAGATTAGCAGTATACAAAGGAAACGAAATTTGATTAATTTAACGATAATACTGTCAGGCCTCTTAGATTTGGTGAGGAATTCAAGTATGGAGATGCTACGACTATAGGAGAAATGATATGAAAATTGCTGTTATTTGAAGGTTAAAAGGAAATAGATGGCGGGATGAATAATTTGATTCTTCTATTAATAAAAAAGAAGTCCCCTGAGAAAGAACATCTACAGAGGGCTCAAATAGTTTTCAAAAACATCTGCTATTGTGATTCAGAAACTGGAGAAAAGATAAGGGATTCATTGAAGTAATATTAATCGCCTAACACAAGCCTGTGGCAAGATGCGGAGTACCCTGATAGGTTGATAATAATCTAGCAGTCTTGTCCTTAAAAATCCCTCTGCTTATACGTTCTGATCCTTAATTTCTTAACATATCGATGGGGCAGGCCCGCAAAGAATGTAGGAGGTTTTGAGACAAGAATTTGCATCAACGATGGATTCTAGCTTTTGAGGAAAATAATCCAGTATGAGTGTACCCTGTTCATTCAGACATAAAATTTTTCAAAAGTAGGATATTTGTATTCACGAGTAAAAGGAATAAATGGTCCAGGTTTAATCACAAGTAAATTCAAGTGTAAGTTACAGTGAGTATGGTGAGAACGAGTGAAAAAAAATAAAAATATAACTGGAGAGGAAAGAACAGTTTTCCAAGGTTGGATTTTTTATTATAATTAGAAAACAAATTGTATTGTAGGGTTGTTTGAAAAGATTATCGATACATAAACCATTAAATTAATACTGAAATCTTTGAAGAATGATTCAGGAAGACTTAAGAAGAAGCCCAATAAACAAACAATGATGTATTATTTAATATTTTTAGAATTTCATATACATTAAGATATTTGAAACTTTTTTTTTTAAATAGTTATATAACAAAAAGTTTCCAACTACAGGATTAAATTTATACCGTTTTTGTGAAATTCAATTTAGGTTAGGAGAATATTTAGTAGCCTGCTCTACGAGGAACTGTAGCTATCTGCTGCGGTGGAGCTCGGGGCAGTTTATTTAGTTATCGGGGAATGAGGCAGTTTGATTGATAGTTGGAAGAGCCATGTTTACTTTACATCGCTGTACCTGAATTAGAAGCTATAACACTTTGGAAACCACAACAGAAGGTAATCATAACCTTCGTTATATATTGTGAAAGTTGAAAAGCGAATTAAATAAAAAATGCGATTTTAGAACAATATCTTCATTGAAAATTTACTTTGACTTGTAAGTGATAAAATTGAAAATTCTAGAGGACTAAACTAATTTCTCGATTCTTGTCTAGTAACGTTCTTCTTATTGCTCTTATCTCCTGTTCTACCGCCCCACCGTGTGAGATACCATCTTACTTTAATGTAGAGTCTGATCAGAAGGTCCCAATCTTAAGCCATCCTACTTCTTCACTCCATTCTCGCCTTTCAAATTCCTCGCTTAATCAATCTGTCCAAGTCTTCCTCGAAGTCTCTTTCCCTCTGCAGTAGTTTCGTAAGTAATCTTTGCATTGCAATTTTCTGTCATCCGAGAGACGTGTCTGTACCACTTTAGGCGCTTTTCCTCTGCCATTTCCTTTCCTCTGTCGAAGTCTTTCATCAAGGCTCGCTTTGTTCCTAGTTTCACTCACTCTGTCTTTCCTTGTCTTTTTCGCAACCCTTCCGTGCCTTACTGTTCTAAATCTATAAAGTAAGGGTACATAATATGGTATAAAGTTATAAATTATAAATGGTAGAACTAAATGATCAGAAAGGGTATATTGGAAAATATAGTTCCTTACTTATCGATTACTGATTCATTGCACCAAAAATAGTAAAAAGTATCTCAAACCTTTTTGTAGACATGTTATCGTTTTCGTATCACTTACTTGTAGTAATATTTTGAATGTGTTGACACGCGGATATAAATAAAAATAACCAGGTAATTTCAACCTCAAATGAGGGTTGAAAGTGAGTCTCTTGTCAAAATAAAATAAATAAAAGTTAACCAGCATTTAGTGGTATACTGTTAATGAATATTGAAGGAAAGGTAAGATAGCTTTACTACGCCGATTAAAAGTGTTTTGTAAGGATTTATTTCTTAGAAAACAAATGTAGGATTAAATATTTTTTGAAATTTCTTATATCATGGGCAACATGTTTTTTTTTTGTTTTTTTCAAGAGATAAGGATTACAGCACTCAAGAGGGATAAATTATTTCAGTATGAGTTGAGGTACGATGATGTAGAAGTATTAATTTCTAAAACTTTTAGTAGTTTAACGTGAATACCGAATTGCCTTTGATCTGAGAATCTTTGTCACTATTCGAATAACTTGCAACCTCCAGTAGAATTCACCAGTAGCACGCAGCTGCGAAAGACAATGAAGAAGAATCAACTTAAAATCATTAATTAAAAGGATTTTTTTTCTTTAATATGACTTTAAGAGCTCTTATTAATTAATTATACTGAGTCATTCATCATTTTGTTTTGACTGCATGCCCATGAACTTTTATTTTATGGAGAAGGAGTTAATAGATGTTTTTTTAAATGGAGTTCTTTGGGTTTTATTAAAAAAAAAAAAAATTTTTGTTTCTTTTTTTCTTAAATACTAATGTATGTAAGATTATTTTTATTTTAGTATTTTTTTCAGATTAATAAAATAATAAGTTATGTGTAACCATTTTTTTGTATTGTACTTTCATTTGTACATTTTCAAATAAATACTAAACACATTGTTTGTTTTAAGCTGTATCTGGACATTGTAAGAAACATTCTATTAAAATACGCATTAATTTCAATTTAATTGTTAAAATTTTTGATTAGATTGTACATATCTTACAAAGGAATTTGTAGTAAGTACTAAGTAAGAGATCAGACCGGTGTTAAAAAAGGGAATGGAGGTAATTTGTAAATCTGTGGCAAAATTATTTCTACCATTTGATATATTAAAACTTTTGTTGTATTGTTAAAATTTTGTTCTTTGAGATATATTATATTTTACGTATTAGTAAATGTGTGTCTGCTTCTAGTCAATCCAATCTTAGATAAATAGAGACCCTCTCAGGTAAATATAGTATATATATATATATATATATATATATATATATATATATATATATATATATATATATATATATAGTTGTTAAAATCGCAACATTCCTGATATTTCGCTCTATGTCATTCAATATGGTCCTAATTTCCGATTTCACGTTTAAATACAAATAGTTCAAACGTAGCTGAGTAACAAGGAAGAAATATGCCAGTAGATCAGACAAATAAGTTATGTTTGTGAATAGAACATGCAAGCAACTGTTGAGTAACGTCCAGATCAAGGGAGGATTAGAATTTCCCAACTCTAAGCAACTTTCCCATTCCCTATAGAGGAATAAATCAGATTTGCAAATTTGCTTAGAGTTTTCAATTGCGAATAAAATATTTTCATTATAATTTAAATTTTGCAAAAAAATATAAATTCATCGAAGGATAATCAAAAAATATATAAAGCAATACTGTGGAATAAATAAATTTATGACTTATTTTGAGGCATATATCTTCGGGATGGACGAACGAGCGAAAGACAGGTTTGACCAGGGTATTCGACCGGACTTTTATTTATGTAACTGTATATGTATCGTGTTGTAGTTTTAACTTAGACCTCACTCAGCTTCGGTCCACGGTTTGTTGTAGGAAAAGATATTTAGGCTGAAATTGGCCTGCTGACCATAAGCAACCATAATCTGTGAATCTATACTGATATGACATTTTCGTTAAAACTGAATTTTTGAAAATAAGTTGGGAAGGGCACTGCCGAATTGGCCCAAAGGGTTTGGCGTTCGAGTCATTTGTAGCCTATCGCTGTAATATAGAAACCATGGTTCATAGTAACATACGTTGCACTTATGAATGTAAACTGTACTCGTTAATGTAATAAATGTATGCTTTATAAAAACACATTTTTTGTTTGCTGTCCAACTTCATCAGGTTGTAACACACCCTGCTTTCTATCTATCTCATTGAAGACAACATTCTAATATACCTCAAAATAATAATAATTCATAATATTTCCTTCACAGTCTCTACTTCTCACACCCAGGTCCACTAAAATGATCCTTGCTTTGCTTGGTATAAATCCGACCCAAACCATAAGTCTTTCACGGAAAATTCTCTATTCCCGAATGTCTCGCGGAATTTCTCTTTAAGGAAAGTGATACATTTTCCATATATTTCCATTTTCTCCCTTTCTACTTCACCTGATTGATAGAAGTTATTATTTTCATACCTTACAGTAGGATCCAGCTGTCTTTCCGTTCTTCGAAAATACGACAATGTCTCTAAACCGTGTGGATCCGCTATTATCCAAACAGAAAAAAAAAAATGTATTTTATAATATATAATATATTATATTATTATTATTTATTAGGCCGATGCAAAATTCCTTACTGCAGGCCCTCCTCAAAATCTGTGTACCTTTATAGAATAAAATTATTTATTTATTTACCCTTACCTTTTTTCAAAAATTCCCCAGTTCATTTGTGTACTAGAATCGTTATAATTAAGTAGTAGATACCAATATCATACCCACCAGGAACATTGTAAGTAGTTTCTTACTCCTCCATAAGTATATGGAAGAATTTGTAAGTATATGTAGTTAATTATTCTATTGCATGTTTTTATATATTTATATTGTAGCTAACTTTATATAATGAAATAACCTGTATAACTTATATAATTTTATTGTAACCTCTTTTTTTCAGTGAAGGGTAGGCTGGAAACGTCGTCTGAATAAGTTGTTTTTATTTATTGACTGAATCTCAAGAACCTTATTAAACAACTGATAGTAGCAGTCAAGAAATATATCCATAAATATATATAAATATAAATACATAAGGTATATATAAGTAAATCCATTTATTGTGATAAAATATCCAACATTAATTCCTTTCTTTCCATTTACAGATTTTTTTATCTAATTACATATTTTAACCAATCTGTTAATATTCCTCAAATTTCGCTAATGGTAATATCTATTATTATTTATATTATTCTTTTTTTTTTTTTTTAGGTGTTAATAATCAATAGGGTTTACGCCTTTACCAGCTATCGAGTAACTTCTTTTTTTTTAACTCTTTTTTTATTTAAACTTGCTACCCACAAACATTCGTTTTTTTTTTGTTGTTTTTTTTTGTATTTATTTGTATGTTGTACTTTATCTGGCGTTTACTGAAAGCATCAATAACATGTGTCACCCGCTCGTCACCGTTCCATCCATCCGTTACAAACCCTATGTCCCGAATAACCGCTTGACAATTTTCCTCCTGCCAATATACCAATACCTTTTATCACATATCCTGATTTTGTTTTTTTATTTATCATTTTCTTTTTTTTTTTAATCTTGGGTGAATTTAAATATTTTAGGGTAATACTTTAAATATTTTAGTAACTTAATATTGAAGTTATTAATAATCTACCTGACTGAGCTCAATGAAATATTACGCTCCATTAAGATGGAGATTAATTATTCTTAATAATCTTGATGATAACAAAATATAGCAGTATGAGTTAGGTGAAAAATAAATGGCAGTGAAGCATGCTTAACACAACTCTGTCTAATTGACATTTTCAGTTGTCTTGAAATGCTGACGCCCTGTGTTTCTTTGTGATAAAATACTACTATGGCCGTAACCACATGGAAAATACTTGAATAACATTTCAGTTGTTAGATGTACTCGTACTAGCATACTATAAAGAATACTTTCTATATGGATTGTTACCTAATAATAATTATAGCCTGAAAAAATCCTTCCTTATAGACAGAGCCATTACGGGTTGTAGTGATACAGGATTTCTTTCTGTTTATTTATAATTATTATAAATAGCTCATGAATAATAATAATAATAATGTTTTTATTGAACAAAATAATATTTACATACATACACTCATACTAGTATTACAAGTATAACAAACAATAAAGACTTCACTTGGCATTTGCCATCAGAGGAGTTTGATCTTCATGTCTATTTTTAACTATTCGATATAATGAATAGAGAAAACTTATATACTTACACTATAAATCATTAAAAACAAGTTCACATATTTTTGTTAGATTAATAAAATACAAAACTATGAAAAGAAAAATTGGAATATAACATATTTAACTATAATTAAATTCTTGAACTAAACTTAAACGGTACTTCTATGCTGGACAATGCTTTGATAAATATAACCAACTTTTACCATTTAAAATATTCAATGCTTCAGTTTCATTAAGGAACGGTTTTCCCAGAAATTTTACTCTGAATTCCCTCAATATAGCTAAAAAGTTATATACATCCTCTCTCTCGGATTTATTACATAATAAACATATTCCTATACCTGTGCCATACCTCTAGTAGTTCAAATTTAGAAGTTCCCCCCTGATTCTCATAACCGAACAAATATCTTTAAATTGTGGAGAACTATTTATATAACTATTGCAGGTAGGGTTATGATTCAATTTTTTTTTTCATATAAAACAGAGGTAGTGGATGTTGTAGCCTTCAAAACCGTGTTCTGACTTGAAATTTAGTATAAACGCCTTTCTTATTTTTTTCAAAAACAATTCTCAAATTTTGAAAATTTCTAATAAACAAAGTATCCACATTTTACTTCTTCATCATTTCTTTAAGATTTTTAAACCAAAATGTATTACAATTAGTAAAGTTTGTGAATACTTTATAATGCAATCAATTCATTTTTCATACAAACAACAATTATTCCGTTGGGCACAAGAAGAGATTGACATTTAGAAGTTTCAGACCGTCATATATAACGTTCAAAAAAATATGAAAGAAATGTTCGTCAGTGTCTCTGAGTTAATGTATAGAATACAAATTTAACGGAACATACTCCACCATCATTTTAAGACTGATCATAATGATTCCATTTTACTCAAAAATTTTCATTTTAAATGTCTAGAAGTAATGAAATAAAGAAAGAATAATTTAAAAAGTTATACAATAATAGTTGGAATGTGTATACCTCTATATAAAACTTCGTATTCCACTACCTCATTTTTATTAAAGTAAACGTAACTGCAGGAATCACTCAACAGTTGCCCACTTGCTATCAACAAGGTTCTGGTACCGCCTATATATTTGCAGACTTATACACGTATTCATAAAAGTTTATTTCATTTTCTTCTCTTCTCTTCACCACTCTTTATTAACATAACAGGAAAGTTGTTACTACCACTCGGCAATGTTCAGTAAAGCTTCAGACTCCAAGAGACTGAGAAGTCTCGTAAAGAACTCAAGAGGTTAATCTTTCAGGTGAAAACTAATGCGATCAACGAGGATCACACCTCATACTACACTGAGCTAAATCGATATGAAATCACAAGTAACAAATGACAAATCACTTTGTTTCTCTTAAAATACATAGCATGTAATAAACAACATATCTACAGAACGTATGCCACTAATCACTTTAATTTACCGTGCTCTCTTAGGCCATCTTCTTTACTTTTCAGACGCCTCGGAGGATTATCAGGGATGGAGGAGGAATAACGCAAGTATGGGAGACTAGTCATCAGTACTAGTGGATTGGAGTGGGAACGGATGGAGCTTACTATGGAAGGATAGGTATTACTGGTTTTGGCTAAATAAGCAACATATGGTACATTAAGATCTTTGTGTATAGGTTTATTAGTGACAAAGTAAGGAGCATTGAGGATTTCGAAGGATTTCGGATTGTAAGGATTGGATACGAGATGAATTGGAGGGTTTATTAGAGCCCGATAGCTCAACTCCGTACGTCCAAATAGGTCTAATCACAGTCATGTATAGGAGTCTTTTTTAATTAATTAAGGGTTTTGAACGTTTGTCTAGTAAGTGTTGAAGTAGTCTGTAACAACGTGCAGTGCTCTAATGGTTTAAATCCAAAAGCAAAAGGTGATACTTATTTTGAGTAAAAAGAAAGATTCACAACTATTAGGCACTTTAGAATTACTATAAAACTGTACTTTTAATAATTTGATCTTTATTCTTTCTATTCAAGGAGAACTGCGAAAGAAAATGACTGTTATTTATTCTGAAAACTTGTCACTGAACATTTTAAATTATTGAAATATATCAAATAACAAACACATTATTTTCTCTATAGACAGCTTAAAAATTAGCGCAGAGATTTTAAAAAATGTATAAACCGAAATTACTGGATTTTTTAGCCTCATCTGTAGAACCAATGCCATATCAACGCTTCTTCAAGTTTGTAAAGCACCGTATTTTCTCTTCACTTATATACTAACATAACAACCTGTTTTTTTTTTTAAAACTTTTAATTAATATTGAATTTTTTTCTTTCTGATAGAACAAATAACGCTAAAATATAATACCAATTCAGATTCTTGGTTACGGAACTTTTAAAAAAATCTTCAGTTACTTTTAAAAAAAATATACACTCCGGTATCCTTTAATGAACATGTAGCATGGTTCTGGAAATATATAATTGCGATTTAATACCTGGCCTCGGTGACCTTACAGATAAGCTGAGTTTAAGTTTTCTGTATAATTTCTTGAATATATTTAAGTGTCTAAGCTGTTGGGAGTTAGTCAACTAAAAGTAGATTAATTAGTAAGTACGAAGATTAAAAGGTGGATTTTGTATAGATAACTCTAGAACTATTCGAAAACCTACACTTAAATATTGAAAGATTTAAACAGAAATAATCTTTTTCCAAGGAAAAAAAATTACTGCTTCAGCTTTAAGGTAATAAAACGATTGTTTGATACAGATTAGATGATTTGCGTTCCCATTCGTACAAATATCTAATCGGGAAAATGCTTTTTGGTTACAACTAGAAATTATAGGTATTTCTTTAGTTGGATAAATAGAGTAAATTAGTGACATGCAACCGCGGAAAATTCAATGATAGTAACAAACAATGCCAGGGATGTGTAAATTTTGGGTCTTTTCATTGTTAATTGTAAGAACAACGATGGCTAAATTATCAGTTTTCAAACTTTTAGCCATTATTTCTGCAATTATAAAATGAAGCTATCATGCATCGTTTCTTTCTTCCCATCTTTCAGACAGCTCAAAGGATTATCGGGAACGGAGTGGGAAGCAACTTGAGAAGCTAGTGGATTTGAGTGGTTATGGAGCTTACTATAAAAGGATAGGTATCTGATTTGGGCTAAATCAGCAACATATGGAACATTAAGATCTTTATGGACAGGTTTATTGGTTAGAAATTAAGGAGCATTGAGGATTTTTCGAAGGATTTTGGATTGTAAGGATTGGATACGAGATGAACTGGGTGGGTTTATGGAGCCCCATGCACGGATAATTGATCTAAAATAAATAATTATTGATTAAAATTTTTATAGTTTTAAAATAGGACATGATAAATTGTGGTAATAATGTTTAGTGTACTTAAAAAATTACGCCTGAAGATGTTTAGAAAGTCCCGAAGCGTGAAGTGTTTGCTTCATTATATTAATTTAGTGGTAAATGACATCACTGGATTAACTTAATTCCTTTTTCTTTTTTTTTTTTATTAAAGACTTTTTTACAACAATATGTTATTTATATTCACAAAAAATAGTTGGTTTCATTTTTGTCTATCCGACCAATCTCATTCATCATTCCTTAATCCATCTATAATAATTAATAACTATTTGTTTTCTGTAATACATATTTTTATTTGTCACATATTTTTTTAAAATGTATTTTATTTTTGATTATATTCAGCAACCAGATATTCCTGTCGTCATTAACATAGCTGGAAGATTACAACTCCAATAGAAATCAAAATATCAGCTGAGGATATTCCGTCGTTATCTTGCGTACTCCTTCGTTTTTCCTTTATAAGCGATACAAAAATAATGGACTAATAAATGATAAAACCATGAATGCTCTTCAACTGCAAATCAGCTACAGTTAACATTTTCCTTAGCTTTCCCAGAATATAACTAAAATATTATAGGAATATAGTGGGAATTTTCGCATAATTTATACTAAACAAGGTCGAAAGTGTACGATAAACGACGGGAGAGGAAATATTCTAGAAAACAATTGTGACGAATGAAAGGTTGAAATAGATCATAGAATCTCGAGACAGAGGGCCCCTTAGAGATCCAAAAGATGAATCGAAAAAACAATTTATGACCGTTTTATTTTAGTATCGATTACATCAGAGGGACACCTATAAATAACATAAGTAGTTTATATTTGTATAGTTTAAATATGTGACCAGGAACTTGAAATTTAGATCGAGATTTGAACCAACACACAGATTTAAAAAAAAAAATAATACCACGCGAATTTCTGCATTAGGATATAAATATAGAATTATCGTATTCTTCAATCATAAAAATAGTATCGATAACTGAGGATTTAACTTAATTATTCCGATATATCGATATATAAAAATACGATTTTATGATTCATATGGATCTATTTCATATCTAATTTCACTATTTATTTAGTCTTGGTCTCATTACTCCAAGAAAATGTTAGTTTTAGCGAAATTTTTTTACAAAGCTCAACTTGTATCCTAAGATTTGATGCGAAATATCCGACAATCATTTGACCAAAAAAATAAGAGAGGTAATTCCTCTCAAAAGTATTTTGAAATGCGTCTATAAAATATTGTTAGACTAGTTCAGTTATATAGTTGTTAATAAACAGTTACATAGTAAATTTTATTTTTTAAAAATTATTTTATGTGAAGCCTTCGAATAAACACAGTTTGAGCTTTTTCAATATTCAAAACTGTGATAATCTTCCACAACTTATTTTACAATTATAATTTTTTTTAAATACATCATTTTTTTGATGTTCTCAATCCAAAATAAACAGATATCATCAGTCTATTAGAGCTATGAATAATCTTTGAGAAATCATAAAATGTTTTCTTGCCGAGGTGAAGGAATAGACAATATTTTGAGCTAGTTATTGATAAAACTGAATTTGATATCTGTTTTTAAAATATTTCTCATTTAGCATATCGTTTTATGTATACCTACGAAATAATTAAAACCAGATAAATACATACATCCTGAATATGAATAATTAGATTTATTCTGTTAATGTTATGAGTGAAGTTTATTCTACCATAGTGCTTAAAGTCTTCAACAATATTGTAATAGTTGAACAATTTACTAATGTGTTGGACGATGAAAATAATTTCGATAATAATTACGAATATTTTTAGTTTTTAAAGAGACATTTAGGATGAGTTTTCAAGATGAGGTGGATTAGGTCGGTTGTGTAATTTAAAGTAGTTTATTGCCGAGAGGATTTTGTGATTGACCTGGTTAACTCCTGTCCTTTTTAGAGCTGCGTTACTAGAGCCTTTACTGTGATTGCACCGCTTGGGATGTTATTGCCACTATAGATCAATCTGCAACTGGCGCAATGAAAAAGTAATGCTTTCATAAAATTTAGAAATTCTTTTACCACCTATAATTAAAACCCCTCAGTAAAATTGCAAACCAACATGAAAGAGTCATTTATAATTAAGGAATAAAAGGTCCCGAAATTGGTAGGTCCTACACAGTCACCCACTTTTCTTTATATCCACTTTTATTTGATTTTCTACTTTGAAAAACCGCTTTTTTTTTCTCCCTTTAGCATAAGCGACCAAGGTCCTCACAACACCCGGAAAGTGAAATTTACAGAAATATGCTTAGATAATTTCATTGTTTGATGCTGTATCACTATTCTTTTTTAAATAAGAATCTAATGCAAAAATAAATAATTCATTAGCAAAATATATTTAAATTATTCCTTCCTTAAAAGTATTATGAAAATCTGATGATAAAAAAAAAAAAAAATGAAAAATTTAAATTTAGTGTTACTATATTTGTTTTACATAAAAAGTTTCTAGAAAAACGTCGTACTCCAATTAAAATGTAATTTTTTTTTCCATTATGTAAAAATAAATTAAACAGATTTTAAATATAATAAATATAAAGCTGGAGTCGACGCTTATAAAATATTCCAAGATAAAACACACATCATTTATTAAACTTCTGTCACTTGATACAAGATCATCTTGTTCATATAGTTTTGTAAAAATAAAAATTCTATGCGCTTACGCAAAATACGTACCAGAGTTCAAGAAGAAGGTTCCGGCAACCGAGATAGAGCCAGGATGAGGAGGTCACTCCGAAGCGCGGGCTTTATATAGACGGTCTACCCCCCCCCCCCCCCCCCCAATTGCAACCCCCCACACCCCACCCCTATGCGTGGGCTCACCATTTCTTCTGGGCTGCTAACAGAATCTTTAAGGAGCATGCATGGATGGGTTACAACAACACTAAATCAGTATGTTATTTCTTTTTATTTTAAATTACAACTTTATATTTTTTCATTTGATGAAAAACTGATTGTATAATAAATAAAATCATGAATAATTTTACTGACTATAATTTAAATCAGACATAAACCTATACATATAAATATAAATAGGTACCGGTAGAAGGGGTTTCCGTATTCCTTCTAACTGTACCTTGGGAATACCAATAATTTGGAAATTTCAATCCCTAACCTTTTTTATTCAGAAATTTCTCCTGTTTAGTTGTGTACTAGAATTGATATAATGTATTAGCAGATACCAATAGCATATCCACCAGTAACATTGTAAGTAGTTTCTAACTCCTCCATATTTTGTAATAATATGTAGTTAATTATTCTAACGCATGTTTTTATAAATGTATATTGTAGCAAACTTTATTTTTTTAAATAACCTTTGTAACTCATATAATTTCATTGTAACCTGGTTTTTCACTGTAGGGCATGATTATGGGAACAATATAGTCTCGAAAATAAGTTGTTATTTTATTGACTGAACCTCAAAAACCTTATTAAACATTTGTATATATATATATATATATATATATATAACACACAAACAATGTTAATCTGCAGCTTAGTCATAAGGTAAAATCTTAATTTTGCGAAAATACTTCAAATTATTATAAAACCGACTAAGGGTTAATATTGAGAAGATGTTATTATATTTGGAATTTTGTATATTGGCATGGTAAACTGAAGATTCTTTAACAACATGATTCACCTGATTCATATATTTTAAAATACTTCCAGTACTCTACTTAGGTGTTGAATTGCATTTTTGCAGTTGCTACACCCCTACTTCTTTCATGAAGTTTTGCCCTTGAAAGAAGACTTTGGCAAGATATCACATCGTCCGAAAGGAGGATAATCTACCGATGTTGAAATAGGTATTTCACGCCATTGAGATAATTTTCTAGATCTTATAACCATGGCCAATCTATTAAGATTTCCATATGCGATTTCAAACTTCTGTCAAACGACTTCGATATTGAGAGTTGATTCTCCACATAAGTACTTTTCAGTCGATTAATCATTTGCACTCCGCTGCTGTAAGTGCTGAAACCTGGAATGATCATATTGTATTGTCAGATATTTCAAAAGAATATCCGATTCATATTCATAATATTCATATTCCAGAAATACCGTTTCAGGACTTAATTTTCGTTCTGTACAAGAGAGATCGTATTTCCAACAAGAATTTTACTACATCATGGTGTCTTTCAAAGTTATACTCAGATGAATAATTCTGAGGTCTTTGGCAGTGAAGATATAAAGAGTTGTACCCTAAAGAAGTTATCGAGCTCTACAGAAACACACTGCTTAGGATTAATAGACAGCGTATCACAGGTATGAAGATATTCTCCTTTTGGATACTGCACAGAATATTCAAGACAGTTTACAGTTTATAAGATAAACTCAACCAATTTTTCATATTACATCCTCTAGGACCCGGATCTGCGGTTGACTTTCTGATTGCCAGTTTGCCAACAAAGGGGTTGTTATTCTTACATAAAATAATTGGTGTGGTAGAAACCGCAGATGTGCTTGTTGATATTTTGAAGACATACTTGCATCAATGGGTCTCCAGATTAACGAGGATAAGACAAAGATCCCCACTTCGAGAAAGAAGAATCCAATGCACCCACAGAGACACTACATAATGGGAAACTACAGATATAGGTGCGTAAAAAGTTTTCAGTACTTAGGATCGATGATCAACGACTCCTTAGATGAAGAAGAAGAAATAAAATGCATAATAATGATAGCTAATCGATCTTATTTCAGCCTATCTAAACTAATCAGAAGTATACTGCTCAGTCGCACATCCAAACTCGGACTTTATAAGACACTCATCCGACCCATCCTGACACATGCATCTGAAACCTGGACATTCCGTAAAGTACCAGCTGAACGTGTTGACAGGTTCGAAAGGAAGATATTAAGACGCATCTATGGACCTGTAGAGGAGAATGGTTTATTTCGACTCAGAAAAAACAAAGAGCTGTACGCACTTTATAATGACCTGAGTGTTTCCCAATATGTAAGGATACAGCGAATTAAATGGCTGGGACACAGTATCAGTATGGGCGAGGAGAGGACAGTCAGAAGACTGTATTACGGAAGCCCCGATGGAGTAAGGTCGCGTGGAAGACCGAAGGGAAGATGAAAGAACAGCGTCTCTAAGGATCTGAAGAAAACAGGAATATCCATCAGAAGCGCCACCAACAGGGAAAACTGGGGAAGAGCCGTTGAGCTGCCTAAGGACCGTTTGATGCGTCAGTTGCGCCGAGAATGAATGAATGAACTTTCATCAATGTAACTTTTCGAATGCTCACCAACAAGGGTTTTGGAAAAATAAAAAATGATCATGGCCACCAAATTTGCTGAACATT
Source organism: Euschistus heros (assembly GCA_003667255.2). Classification (NCBI taxonomy): domain Eukaryota; kingdom Metazoa; phylum Arthropoda; class Insecta; order Hemiptera; family Pentatomidae; genus Euschistus; species Euschistus heros. Next base: position 555,872 of record RCWM02000103.1, on the reverse strand, counting down.
ATCCGGATTAGCATGAATCTTTTGGCTGGGGATCAATACTTTTTTAGTTTAACGTATTCTTTACCCTCAAAAATGTAACATTTTGAAACGCTCTAGCTCAGTTAGTATTGTTTAGATTTAAAATTTGCTGATAGTATCCTGATCAAACATTTAATGGAGAATATTCTTTTGTCATATAACATTTTTCACTAGAACCTACGGTTTGGTGGTATATTGGTTTGGAAGGAAAAAGTCACGTTTAAAACACCTATTTTAAAACTTTTTTATTTCAAATAATCATTAATTGTTAACTTAACCTTCCGATAGGCGCGCTCTGTCAGATACGAACCTGAAATATTTGTTTGCTTTTCTTTGATCCTTGACTGTTTTGGGGTTTCCCCTCTTTTTTAGTTCCAACCCTAGCACACTTTTGACCGAGGTTTTCTACTGCTAATAAGTATGTTAGAAAAACGCGTTTCGTATCTCAGGAATATGCGCGTCCATTCACGTAAGTTCTTAAAATATTTTATTTTACATCAAAAATAATGTTAAGATAATAAGATGCCTCAGAAAACTTTATGACGAACTTGTATAGGAACACGTGCATGAAGGAGTGCAAAAGTGACAGGAAAACATCGTAGCAAAGTTTTAAAAAAGTGGGGCTTGTGGAAGAGCATCCAGAAAAACTATAAGAATGAGATCAAATTAGAGAAACTTATAATAACAATGCTGGCTATGTTTGCGAACAAACAAAAAAACAGAATCACCCGTTTTAAGTATGAGATATGTAGGCAGCTTATTTGTTTAGAGAATTCAAAACTTTTTTCCAATGATTGTATTTTCTCTTATAAGTAATTTTGCAATTTTCATAGAAATAGTTTAAAAGTATAATTCATACTAGCACCGTCCTCACCACTTACGCTGATGACACATGTTTGTCATAAAAAATAATGATCCCTTCATTGCTGCATCCCAGGGACTCCAATCCCAAATCATAAAACTTCAAGAATGGTGTCAAAAATGGAGATTTAAAATAAATCCCATCAATTAACCTTTATCCTTCGTCGTAAATCTATGACCTCCTGTCCAACAGTATTCTTTAATGATATTCCTCTAATCCCTGTTTAACAGATCCACTACCTGGGACTCTAGTTGGACTAACGACTCTCTTGGAATCCACATACTAGACTAAAACGACAAAAAACCGTCCGTCGATATAGACTACTCCAACATTTACTAGACAAACGTTCAAAGCTTCCAATAAATTACGTATACAAAAGGCTCATTCACATGACAGTGATTAGACCTATATGGACTTACGGAGTTGAACCTTGGGGCTCCACTAAACCATCCAATTCTTTTCCTATCCCATCCTTACAATCCAAAATCCTTTGAAAAATCCTTAGTGATCCGTACTTTGTCACAAATAAACTTATCCATAAAGACCTCAATGTTCTATTTGTTACTGATTTAGCCCAAATCAGATACATATCCTTTCATAGTGAACTCCATAAACATTCTAATCCACTAGTCTCTCAACTTGCTTCACATTCAATACCTGATTACCCATGGATGCGTCTCAAAAGAAGATGGCGAAGAGACCTTCTAGTTTAGAACGTTTATTGAAGTGTTATTAATGAGTAGTTCTTCACAAGTGATTTACATGCCATTATAATTATTTCCTCAAATTTACCAATTATACTATACCAATTAACACTGTCTTCTTTTTAAACATGAAATGAAAAAATAATCTTTATTCTGGGCGAATTGTCCCCTAGGAATAACAAAAATGTACCATGTAGTAGTACAATGGTCTTGCTTGCATAATTTCATACATAGATATTCATAAACATATATAGAATATGGACATTGCAATTAAAACGAAAACATGCTTGTTATAAACAAGCGCCTATCAGAGGGTTAATGTATAACCCTTTAACAGGCTATGTACCCTGAAAGATATACATATTTTATGTCTTTTGCCCAATAAATGATGTAATGTCCGCTGCTTTATCCTACTCATTATCGTATAATATCCTTTATTTAACCTTAAATTTCATAATTCATGAGTGGGGTTTAGCGTCGCTATTCCATTCAAAGAGAAAAAAAAGAAAGAAATGTGTTCAAGAATTCCAGGCCCGCCCGTTAAGGGGTTAGTTAAAGCAATTTGACTTTTAATACTAAAAAATAAATTGATCAAAATATGGAAATCGTAGAGAACGATTTTTTTGGAAAATTTAATCAAAAGTTTATTTGGATGTGGTAAAAAGACTGAATGACCCAAAATTACAGCAGACGAACCAATTTTCAATCCATGAGAATCCATTTTAGATAGACGTGCCCATGATCAATTGTTTTTTTTTTTTCAGTCAGAGAGAAAATGATTTTGATAAAAACATTGAAAAACAATTTTTTTACCTTTTATACCCTGGGAAATAATAATGTAACTTAATAATTAATTCTATCTTATTAAAATACCTTTCCTCTTATCCTTATCAGGGGTCTAGGGGTGGAACTCTGATATGTCGTTGCAACTTACGTTCGAACGACTGGGTGATCATTGCCTCCCGTCCAACCTATTTTTAACACTTGATTCAACTATATTTTACCTACGGTAAAACTAGGACAAGAATGTCTTGGCAGTTGATTACATCATAATATAACTAAGGTGTGTTGTAAAACCGATGGCCAGTATAAATTTAGACAAACATATTTACACATTCTCAATGTGATTTGTCATGTTCTCATGCATGGATTTCAATCCCCTCCATTTTATTCCAAGAAAAATTTAAGCATGGGCCAATATTTAAATTAATTTAGTTTTAACTAATATTTTTAAATTCAGATCTTGTCATTTTATTCATGTAGTGTTCATCACAGAATGTCACATTTTTACAATAGGAGGGCAGTAACAATAAGGAATGAACCGTTAACAATTATTCACACTGATCCAATAGGGGAAGGAATTTACTAATTTATTCTAACAGGTTTATATGCAAATAATTTATTTTATTATGCTCGATTTTATGGAAAGAAGTAGCAATGGATAAAAATATATTAAAATTGAAAACATATTTGGTAATTAATAGAATTCATCATATTTAAAAAACAAATATTGAGTAATAGTAATGAGTGATAAACTATAATTCTATGTTATATCTGTATGAGTCTCCGGGCGCACTCCACTAAATCTCATAAACTATAATTCTATGTTATAGGTCTCTCTCTCTCTCTCTCTCTCTCTCTCTCTCTCTCTCTCTCTCTCTCTCTCTCTCTCTCTCTCTCTCTCTCTCTCTCTCTCTCTCTCTCTCTCTCTCTCTCTCTCTCTCTCTCTCTCTCTCTCTCTCTCTCTCTCTCTCTCTCTCTCTCTCTCTATCTATCTCTTCTCTTCTCCTCCCTTTCTCTGGCCCAAACCAGATACCTATCCTTACACAGTAAACTCCATACCCGAATTCACTTGTCTCCCAACTTGCCTCTCACTTCAAACTCGATAAATCTCCGGGGCGTCTAAGAAGAAGATGTCCAAGAGACCTTCTAATGTAGAACTATTGAAGGTCTGTTAGTGAGTAGTTCTTTATATTCCATTGGCATATCATTATAATAATGTTTCTCAAATTTACTTGTATATAATGTTGAAAATATCAATACCATGATATACCAGCTCATCTTTAAGCAGTATCATTGTTGCTGATCATCAGTGGAGACTTAGAAAGCTGTTCTCTTCAGTTTAAATCCGAAAGTACAAATAGATTTTTACAATGTAGTACACTGTCTTCGATAAAGAGGCGAATCATTCTCTTGAGTAATCTTATAGTTCGTCATATTACATCGTCTTGTTCTAAACCTAGTTTAAGGATTATATTGATGTATATTGTATAAGAGGATTAATGTTACCAAACTTGTGATGGGATCTTTAAATAGAAAGGTTTGTCACTTCTTCAGGTTCTGATTCGTAGACTTTTCCAATTATACATTAAAGTATTTCAGTTCTGTTTAGAGGTTTACGGATGTTATTAAGGAATTTATCTGGGATGTTGTAGTAATAGCATTTTCTATCCGCAATTGTTGCTAGAAAGGTGTAAGATATAGTATCAGTCTGGCTGCAGCCTTCAGTTTTTTCCACGTAATTAATCCTTACAAGGAATAATGTCCTAAGTTTGAATTATTTTCTATAAAAATTATTGAGTTCTGGTGTTCAGTAATCAGGCATTAAGTCAACTATGTTTGCTCAGGTAAGCTAACAAGCTTACTTCCTTCTTCAGAGATTACCTGAACTACTAGAAAGTTGATTAATATAGTTACATCAGGAAGAGGTAAAAAAAAAGAATTATTAGTAAACAAACGTTACACTGGCACCACGACTAACTATTGATGCAAATCTCTCAATTGTCTAGCACTCACGGGTGGTATATATAGGATGAGTTGGGGAAAGTGGCTCAAAGTGTCAGCTCAGCAGATTTCGTTGCCATAATTCTGCATATCCCCAATCATACTTATCCCTTCTATTACAAGCTACCATCGTTATTGAATGCAACGATTTAGTGCTCAGTCTGTAAATAAATCATTACCAGAGATAATAAATCTGCAATATTGTGCTGTGAATCAACAATTATTTAACAGCAAATGCTATGATATGATGGAAAATTATTTTTAGAAGCTGAAAAAAAAATTTAAATGTCCTCCGTGCACATCCTCATAGGTTAGGATTACCAGCCCATCAATAAAAGTAAGCAACTAATAGCCGTTCAGAGTCATAAAATGGAGGGTAATATTGCTGCCACGTTAGTTGAAATGTTGAAGATATGAAGATTATTTCAAATAATATAAATGATATCAGAATCGGTAGGAGGAAAGAGAAGATTGTTGTAGAAATATTGGCCTTTGCAGATGATTTACCAATAGTAACAGAAAATGAAGAGATCACCATAATTCGTATTGAAAAATTACAAGAAATTGCGTCTAAAACAGGTTTAGAGATTTCTTTCGAAAATACAGAATATATGTTGACTCATATGAATACAAACAAAAAACTAACTATAGTAACATTAAAAAGGTAGATAAGTTTAAATAATTACATGAAATAATTCAGTGTAATGGTTTAGACAAAGCAGCAAATCTAACAAGAGCTAAAAAAATTTAATTTGCCTTCAAAAAAACTTAAGAATCTTTATATTGCAGCTAAATTGCGTCATTACAAAACAGTTGCTTTATTAAACGGCAAGGCAAATATGCCTCTGAATGTTTGTTTCTCAACAAAAACGGAGAAATTGATAATATGGAAAAGAAGGAAAGAAAATTATTAAGGAAAATATTGGGACCAAGAAAGACTGAAGAAGGTTTTAAACTGAAAAGTAATGCAGAAATATATCGGAGTATTGAAAAAAAAATAGTGATGCAATAAGGAAACGTAGATTGACATTCTATGGACATTTAATGAGAATGTATGAGAAAAGACTGACAAAGAAAATTTTCCAACACAGCCTCCAGAAACAGAAAAAGAATACATGTATACGGATGATAAAAGAAGATAAGATTTGCCACTAGGCAAATATGCAACGGGATTTAATGTGGGACAAAGAAAAATTTCCAAAAATAGTTAAAACACAAATTAATAGACAGTGGTCAGATGAAAGGAAAACACTTCAGGCAGAGGCGATGAAGAAATATTGGAAGGAACGGAAAAGTGAGGAGTAGATGGTTGAGTGTAGTCCACTAATGGCCGAACTCGAAAGAAGAAGAAAAAAGAGATTATGATTTCACCAGGAAAGCAGGGAGACTTTACTAAAATGGGGAAAATCTCTATAAACCAGAAAATACTAATAGAGCAGCAGTTAGTTGAAATCATTCTTTTGATAAGGAAACAAAAAAATGTAAATAATATGGAGTATAACAAATGATCATGGAATCACGTTAGACATAAGGGCAGTACCTACAAAGGTTTCCAGTATTTAAATTAAAAATTAATCAGTATGGGAGAGTTTGTAAATCATATTCTAAATTAAGTTTAGCAACTTAGTAAGTTCAGCAAACATTTCACACTATTGGAGGAAAACCGTTTTATCCCATTCTGAATATGACCTGGATGATGAAACTAAGAATAATATGGTAGAAAACAAAAAGAACGGTTTCGCATCATTTTGGAAAGACGCATATTCCATCAAGGGAAGAGATTTTTAATTTATGTTTGTGAGGTGAGGGGGGGGGGGTAAATAATAATCAGAGCAAATATATTTTATTAGCAACTATTAGAAATAATTAGCAACTATATTAAATGTTTATTAAAATTCGGGCGACTTTTTTGTTTTTGCCACATTATCAAACCTTGGCAAATACATTACCTAAAAGTATTATAATGCGCAGTATATAATAAACTAATAATCATATTCTATAATTTGAAAATATGTTTTAATAATTGGTAATAACTAAATACACCACTTTATTTTATACGAATCATGAAAATATCCAGATTAAAAATAAATGTTACTTAAAATTAGTAGCAATATTACGTAGTACTTGTAGCCCTGTTGACGATTTGCATTGTAAGGCGAAACGTTGAGACAATAAATTCATCTTCTTTTATTGTATATAATTCTTCATTATATTAATATTAATATTACGTGTATTATTTTTTAAATAATTGATTTTATCGCATTTAAAATTGTTCTCGGTTCCCTTCCAATGATGAACAGGGTTTTGTCTCAGTTCTCATCATGAAATTCCTTGGATAAAGGATTGTAGTACAAAAAAATGAACGTTTAACTGTAATACTTCAGCTTTCATGGTTTTGCTGAAGGCGTATATACTAGAGATGGTCCGACTATGACTGGCCGACTAGTCGGCTGGCCAAATAGCCGATTAGTCGGCCAAGCCGATCATTGCTTTCGTTCGAATTCTGGTGACATCGGCAATGCTCTAGGGACTTAATTTATGGTTTTATAGGCGTCTATACAGGGTGTTCAATATTCGCCCCTTTATTTTCCTCAGTTTTTGAAATTTTGAAACGAAACTCTCAGGGATTATACTCTGCTCTCCAACCTTCTCCAGCGACCCTAACTTTGGAATTCCCAATGGGATGTGGTATTTTTTTACTACGGATTTTTTTATTGAAAAAAAAAAACATTTATCAATTACAAGAGGTTTTGGCTCCTAATATAGCTAAAACTGGTATTGCAAAAATAAAATTTTAGGGAAAACCTTCCAAGTCGACCTGTTCTCACCGCTCGTCGTACCAGTCGCGGGAAGGACTTAATTTCATATTTTTGTCGAAAGTTTAATTTATTTTTGCAATACACCGCCGACGAATTTCGATCGAAAATCAAATTTTGAATCTATTTTATACCGGTGAATTTTTTTATCTGGGGCACCGTTTCGCCATAAATCGCGAAAAATCATTTTAAGAAAATAAGCAGTCTAAAAATGCTATTGCAAAAATAAACTAAAATTTGAACAAACATTTTTTTTAGATTGAAGTTTTAGATTGCTTATTTTCTTAAAACGATTTTTCGCGATTTGCGGCGAAACGGTGCCCCAGATAAAAAAAATTAGCAGTATAAAATCGATTAAAAATTTGATTTTCTTTCGAAATCCGTCGTAAAAAATACCACATCCCATTGAGAATTTCAAAGTTAGGGTCGCTGGAGAAGAACTGGAGAAGGTTGGAGAGTAGACTAGAATTAGAAAAGAAACTTTATTTGACACAGTTAAAACCCTGAGAGTTTCGTTTCATAATTTCAAAAACTGTGGAAAAAATAGGGGGTGGCTATCGAATATTGAACACCCTGGATATGTAGCTACAAGTTCTTTATCTTTTTTTTTTTTTTTTTTTGTAACGGGGTGTGTTTTTTAGAAAAATAAAGCAAAAGTCAGCACTTTACTTTATTTAGCTTTAATAGTTAATTGGGGAATTTGAAATTCAATCATATCGAAAAAGATCTTGTTTATGGAATTAATATATATAAAAAACACAAAAATATTTTAAATGTAATTGTAAATCAATAAATACGTATGATATTAACTATAATAACAGTTTCCTTTTCGGGTCCAACCTTACATTTGAATTAAGAATTAATTTTAATTAGAATGGCAAAATACATAAACTGTGATTAAAAAAAAATAGTGGAAGACGTATCTGCTATTTTCAATATATAGAAGTTATCGAATTTATTTTTTGTTAGTTCAGACAATAAACACATTGCAGAGTGCATGAGATATGCGATAATTGTTGACTTCACAGCGTAGTTAGAAGGTAAACAACTAAAAGTCCCCGCCCCTAGAGGATGAGCTTACGGTAGGGGGAGGGGAGAAGATCCCATTTTTGGGTATTTCGTTTATATCTTGATAACTGTAGTCTCTAGGAAAATAAGCTGCAGATCAAAATTAAAGCTAATTAAATTTCCTTTGAAATTAATAAAATACATATTTGCCAACTTTCAACGGTTTTCGAGATATACGTTATTAAAAATCGATAATTTTCGAAAAAAAGGTATTGTTAACCTCACTTTTTGTCTAACATTTGTTTAAAGTGCCAAAAAAGTATATATTAAATAAAAGTAAATTTAATGCTCTATAACTTAAATCTGACATTTTTTCTGAGAAACGATCGTTGAAGGCACAAGAAGCAAATGTTTAACAAAAAGTGAGGTAAAATATTTTTTTGCGAAAATTATCGATTTTAAATAACGTATATCTCGAAAAGCGTTGGATATTCGAAAAATATGTATAAAGTTAATATTCCAGGAGATTTACGTAGCTTTACTTTTTATCTGAAATATATTTTTCTAGAGTCCACCGTTTTCGAGATATAATCGAAAAACCCAAAAATAATACCTTCTACCCTCTCCCCCATCATTAGTTCACACCTCAGGGTTAGCGACTTTTAATATGTTGATCTTCTAACTAATCATATCGAAGCGCTGTGGTAAAAAATAATCGCATACTTCTTGCAATCTACATCCCTTATTTCAGCACTCATTGACTGGACTAAGTATGATGATCATTCTTAATGATTAATCATTCTTGATTAATTAAAAAAAATAAATAAAAATAAAAAAGTTCCTATTCCTAGAATAAATAACAAATCGTAAAAATAAATCTAAAATAAAAATTATAATCAATTATCGTCATGTTTACATTTCAATCAACATATTTTAAACTGTCGAAATATAAATTAATAAAATAACTGATTAGCAGCGCTTTCTACCAACTAGTCGCAGACTGCAAAAGCAGCCGATTAGTCGGCTTTACCGACTAGTAGCCAACTAGTCGACTCATTTCTAGGATATACAGTATTGTTTTTTATTATTTTGAACATTTGAATATAATGGTTTAATGTACATGATTATATTTATTCTCTCAGTTATTTCCTCCTTATCTCTAGATAAACTGCATTTCATCTGTTATTAACTATACATACACACGTATATATATATTAATTTTTTTGTATTTATATTTTTGTGCCTCGGGAGAAAGATATAGTTGATGTTTCATGTTCTATATACTTTTAAAAAACTCGAGACGAGGCAGAAAATAAAACTGTATCTTTCCCATTAATCGTAAAGTTTTTAGAAATAATGTCACAAACTTTGGCTTGAAAAAAATACTAGATTTTATACGATACTAACATATAAATTAATGAGCCAGAGATTTTAAATTACAGTGCTTCACTATATAGTTTATTTATTTGTCCTGTATATGTTTAAACTGTTTTTAACATTTTAGGTATGTCGCGTTTTTATTTTAACATATATTATAAAATTATACGGTACTGTAGAGAATGGCACATTTTCATAAATGAATAAAGGGAGTTATTACATTTTTCTTATTATTATTTTCATTGGTAATTATTTCCTCACCTTTATAAATGGGCAATTTATTATTTTGTTTCGTTTGTTTGAGTTTTTTTCTAGCGTAAAACGTTAGAGTTATCAACGTTCGTTCGTTCTGTATAAAAAATTCGTTATCAAAATAAAATAAATTTCAAGATTCATCTAGATTTTATGAAATAGTTTTTCTCCGAATAGGATTTTATCAATACTTTTTTTTACACCGTTTCTCAGCTCTATTGAGATGTCTCGAGGTACTGCTGATTCAGTTAACCTTTTGGTGTGGTAAGGGCATTCGTTAACCACTTGGGCTACTAATAAACCATTTCGCATTTTGAAGGAGCCTCTCTGGTTATAAGGTAAAGGTGTGTAATTCTTGTATGGCCGATTCTTAATCATGTTATGATCCTCTCTGCGGTTAGTAATGTAGTTCATGGATTTTAAAGTGGGTCTGACACCAGTACAAAATATTCAATGAGCGAGCTCAAGGTGTATCGTAAAGCCATGGCGGTGGCATTAACTTCAGCCTTATATGGTAAACACTGAAAAGTTTGTGTAATTTGCATTTATGCGTTGTTTGAGGAGTGACAAAGACATATGCTGTTGATATGTTCGACCTCGATCCGTCTGTGAATATAAATAAATGTTCAGGTAAGGTGGAGGTGATATTTTGGAAACGTTTTCTGTATTCTTCAGATTTTATTCTCTTCTGTATTGTATTTTCTTTGAGATATATTGATAGACGCAGGTTTAATTTTGGTTGAATATAAGACTATGGAGGTTTGTAGATTTTAAATAAGCTTATTTTGATAGATTAAGATTAGATAGATTGATGATGAGTTATAGTATGTATCATTCTTTCTGCTGATGGCAATGTGGTATTTTCTTCTGTTGGAATTTTGTTGAAAATCTCGGTTGGAAGATGTATTTGTAAATTGGGTGAGTGATTTGATGATATAATATGCTCATATTGCTAGTTTTAGTCTTCTGTAGAACAGAGACCAGATTCGACACAAATGCTTGTTATGAAAACTCCAGTTGCGAGTCGTATTGAAGTATGATGCACGGAATCGAGTTAAGCTAAATTATTTTTGCAAGCTTACCCAATAACAAACAAAATCCCATAATTTATCTAGGAGTTGATCAGAGGTACATATATTCTAAGCATTGTACTTCTGTCCACTCCCCGGTTTATTCCACCAAGTACTCTTAGTATTTTCAGTTTCTCAATGTATCTTCCATTCAGTGATTCTATATGATATTCCCAAGATAGACGTCTATCGAATAACAAACCTAATCATTTGCAGGTATTGACGAAAGGTAAGGCAACATTACCCAGAATAATTTCTGGTGGTTGAGGTATGTTTCTTTTTCTACTAATATGCATACATTGAATTTTCTCAGGATAAAAGGGCAGTCCAGTTGATAAAGACCATTCATTAATACGATTCAGTGCATCTTGAGGATTTTCTTCGATAGAGAGGACACTTTTCGATGGCGTAAGAACATCGAAGTCGTCGAGGAAAAGCATAACTATAACACCATACGGTAAATTTATACCTAGGTCATTGACAGCAAGGGCGAACAGAGTAGTACTTGATACACGTCCTTTGGGAACTCCACTTACTTGTTCGCTTTGTTTGGACAGCGATGTTCCAATTCGTACTTCAAAGAATCGTCATAAAAGAAATTCTTCAAAAAATTATGGCAAATCACCACTTAATCCCAATAAATAGAGTTTTCCTATAATGAAGTCTTTATCTGTTTGCTAAAGATTGCAACTGCCTGCCCGTCCTTAATGAATGCGTAATGCAATTCGGCTTCCATTTGCACCAGGTGGTCAACCGTTGAACTTCCTTTTCGAAATTCACAATAAAAATTTGGATATTTTTCTAGGATCCTCACAAGTCTCTTGTTTACCATCCTTTCCATTACATTAGATACACAGCTGGTTAGGAAAATAGGTATGTAACTTAGATAGGTAAGGTATGTCTCTACCGGTTTTCGGTATCGGGAGCAATATAGATTGGTGCCAACTATCTGGAAGTTTATCTCTAATCACAATATAATTTTAGAAATCATTTTCACAGATACCGTTAAATTCAGAATTTTGAAATATTTCAGAATTTAACGGTTTTTAAGATAGCGGAAGGATATTCCGCCATTGTTGTCCTTTTAGTTTTTGTCCAATTTTCACGGCTCTTTTTTTGCTATAATTTATTATTCTTCTGTTACCAAATGTTTTAGGGTGAGGGTTATCAGGGCCGGAATTTGGAGATTTGTGAAGAGGGGGGGGGGCAAAGATCAATTTTCCGCCCCAATCCCTTCTTTCTCCCCCACTATCAAAATATGTGTCTTATAAGAATTAAATTGGTATGCAGCATACTAAAGTTTATAAATTATGCTAAAAAAAAAGTCAAATTAAATTAAAAAGTATTGATTGTGATATTAATATTTTAAAAATATTATTAACAGGATAAGTTTATTTTTTTAGAAACTTTTCAAATTTCGCCACCCCCTGAAATCTACCGCCCGGGGCACGTGCCTCCCCCTGCCCCGCCCTAGTTCCGGGCCTGCTCGCCACCTATTCATGTAGAGAGGTTGACTCTTCAGAGACTCCTGACATGCTCCAATTGATGGATGGCCAGCCGAAATCTTCAAGTATGGGGAGGATGAGCTGCACGGGCATTATATAACCTAAGTTTGTCAATTTGGACAGAGGAGATAGTGCCGCGGCCATGGATTACTTCTATAATATGCCTTCTTAAAAAAAAAAGAGATAGATTTGACTGCATGAACTATCGCGGTATATCTCTATTGTGCGCACAAGATGCTCTTTAACATATCCTCCACATCGGGCTCACTCCATTCGCAGAGCGCGAGATAAGGAAATACCAGGCTGGCTTTGGTGAGGCAAATCAACAGCTGATCAAATATTCACCCTCAGCATTAGGCGCCCGAAACAGTACGAGGCTTTGATGGGTATGGGCATCTGAGGCTAGCTAATCTACCTCTTGAAGTTGACAATGAGGGAGGTGAGGAGTCATGTGCGAATTAAGCTGACTTCTCTGCTGAATATTCTTCAAACAGGGGAATGAGGCAGGGTGATGGTTTGGCCCGTCTTCTTTTCAACCTTGCGCTGGACAAAGCTGTTCGGGAGTCTGGTATCCAAACAAGCAACACAGTCTTAACCAATACAGTGAATATTTTAGTTTTTACAGATTAACTGGATATTGTGGCAAGGTCCCGACCAGCATTAGTGGACCCTGCAATTAGTCTCATGGTTGCTGCTACATCTATGAGATAAACCATTAATCTATTAATCTATGAGATTAATGAAGAAAAGACGAAGTACGTGTGCACAGGGGTCAGCGGTGAGAAAGCACTGATCGTGGATCCGTACAACTTTGAAAGTATGTTTGAATTTACATATCTGGGATCTCAGATAACGCCAGTCAATGAACTACTTGCGAAAATAGGAAAGAGGCTAGCGGCAGCTACCGGGGCATATTTCGCTCTACTAAAGATATTCCGCAGCAGGCTTGTGACTTGAGAAACCAAACTAACAATCTATAAGACTCTTGTTCTTACCTACGCTTACCAAACATGGACTATCTCCAGAAGAAATGAAAATGATCTCCTAGCATCCATAAGGAAGATTCTCCTTCGAATAATAGGTCCAGTGATCCGTCTTGCACAGGAAACGACGTGATGGTAAGCCAAGTTTAAGATGGATCGATGGTGAGGCAGTGGATGCAAGAAATCTGTCAGGAGCTGAAGATCGACTGCACAGAATCGAACCGAATGGTGGTGGATCATTGAAGAAGCCAGGACCTACCAAAGGTTGTTGCGCCACGGAGAAAAAAAAAATTATTCTGCATACAACCGTTTGTTTTTAATATTGTGATCCACCAGATTGATATGCTTTTAAAAATTTGTTGAATGCTTTTCTCCGTTGTTAAATTGAAATTTTGCAGGCACTATTAAAACAGGGAACAGGTGGTCTTTTAAAGTATCTTTAGTGTTAGGAACAGAAGCTTCAGTGGTAATGAGTATAGTCTGAGCTATAGCAAGGCATCCATCGTCGAAGACCACAGGTGGGTTTGAGGTGGATTAGTTAATGAACTCGTTAGTGACCAGTCTGCTTTTCCATGATCCATGGCATCTATGGTACTCTATGTGGCAATTTGTAAATTTCAAGCGGATCCTACCTCTCTAACCGTTCCTTTCGAGTTCGCTGCGGAATGTAATACTCTAACTGCTACCCAATCAATACAGGTGTTCCACATGGTAGCGTTCTTGGTTCAGTCCGATTTATCCCTGCTGTTATGCCTACTATTCCTGATACCTTCATAGCAACATTTGCTGATGACGCAGCTGTCCTATCATCCTTATTCACCCTGAAATGGCTTCCCGTCATCTCCAAAGTCACTTGTCACAGATACAGGATTGGCGCAACAATTGGAGCAGTAAAGGAAACTAATCAAAATGTACGCACTTAACTTTTAAGCTCCGCCGCTCATCCTGTCCTCCTGTTTATATCTATCATATTCCATTACCCATAGCTGATGAAATAAAGCATCTTGGCTTCTACCTAGCCAAAAAACTTATATAGAACCCTCACACAAGACATAAAAGGCAAGAACTCACGCTTTAGTCAATTGTATAGACTACTAAAAACCATATCCCATCATTCCATTGAAAAAAAACTCTCATTTATAAAATCATCACTAAGCAAATTTGGATTTATGGAATTCAACTGTGGGGACATCAAAGCAATCAAATATCAAACGCATTCAATTCTTTCAATCTAAAGTCCTCCTTATTATTGTAGTTGCTCCATGGTATGTCACCAAAAAGACCTTACATAATGACCTCAATATACCTTTGTCCTTGACATCCCCCTAAAATTTTCTAAATGTTATCAAATCCTTTCTAACCACCCTGGAACTTCAGTACCGATCGCGCACATTTCTCATCACACCCAACTTCTCTCCGGTAGTGGTGATGAGCACCCCTTCACCCCGTTCTTTTATATCTTGTCCACCTCCATCTCTCGAGTAAAGTTTCATCGGTTTTCATTCTCTTGTCCATATCTACATTTGCCAGAAATTTCCATCCATTTGCCCGGTCCCCTCATTAATCTTACTTAAAAATGTTCCTGCCTCTTATTTCGCCTATATTTATACCCTTTTTGACCATCATTACATTCATATTCGGATTTCTAAACGATTATTTTTTTTCTCTCCATTATAGAATAATTTTTCCACACCTTGGAATGACCTCGGTATGGAATATCTCACTTGTGTAAACCCTTATTTGCAGCTAGCAACAATTGCTCATTGGCTTCATCCATTCACCACCTGTAGCTTACACCAGTAACTGAGGCTCGCTATTTGCTTTTAGCCATTGACTACTTTGTGATATGCCCTAAAATATCAAACTTAACTAAGACTAAGATTAAAACTAAAAGACAAGACTTAATTTTTTAATATAAATTTTAATAGTTTCAAAAATACAAATTGATTTTTCATATATTACTGAAAATTATATTATTACTAGTACTGATAGTAACAATCTCAATCACTTATTGAGATTTCGTTGGCCTTCTTTGATGGAGGTTTTTTCGGTGATTCTATATGAAAAAAAATTCTATACATTTTTTTTTATTTTTGTTCAATGGACAAGAGGAGTTGAAAAAAAAAAAAAATCGGAAAACCTCATTTTGTATCTTGAGTTAGATGTAAATGTATGATAACTCCAAAAACCCTAAATTGACCGATAGAGACACATCATTGCACTCCAACTCTAACACAACGGAAATTATACCTTCTACATCGTCATGCATGCTGGTTGGTAACATAAGCGAAGATGTAAAAAAAATCAAAGTTGGCTCTCAACCATAATCCGAGGATACAGACGGATTTGCTATTGATTTTGATGATTATTAAGCTCCACAATCTCGAAGATCTATAGTGCTAACCTAAATTAATAAATATATGTTATTTTGAATAAATCCTAATATAATATTTAAATGATCTCAATTTATTCATTTATCAATTTAATTTCGATCCCGGCTTTATTTATTTATTAATAACAGCTTTTATCATCGTAAATATTACACTCGGCCTCAGTGAAGAGCAATATTTAAAAGAAATAATGGTGTATACATTCATAAAATATATAAAAATACTTTATACACATAGATATCTAAAAGAAAAAAATAATAAAATAGGTAAATGATTAAAAACTAACCAATTAGGATTGGGAACAATTGGGCCGATTTCATTGTCAAGGAAACAGAGAAGAATCCCTGGGGAATACCTTACAAGGGGGCTCAGGGCTAAGTTAAGCCGCTGCAGGTAATGGCGGCCATTAGAGAAGGAGAGACCCAGGTAAGCACGCTGGAGGCAACCACAATGTATATAAATTAAACGTACCCCAGAGACGATCCGTCTCAGGATCACGAAGAAGATAGGAACATGAGAAACGCCACGGTATACCCGCCAGGTACCGAACTATAGGGTGAAGCCTTGGTCTAACCGTGGAGAAACAGAGGACCGGTAAAGCCCCTCAACGGAATTGACGCGGAAATCCTCAAAAGGAATGCCCCGTATGTTTAGAATGATCTACTTGCCATCATCAACCAGTGATTTGGATGAGGGGAATTTCCCTAGCAAATGGAGGATCGCCGACTTGGGTCTCCTCTACAAGGGAAGGATAAAAAAAAACCCAAGGCCTATAGGCCTATATGCCTCCTCCCATTTGTTAGAAAGGTCCTGGAGCATCTAATTGTTACCAACCTCAGACCGGTCCACAGTGCTGCGAGTCACCCCCAGCAGTTCGGTTCGACCCGTGGCAAGGGAGCTACAGAAGATTTGCTGAGAGTATGCCAAGATGCAGAAGGGAAGGTGGATAAGTATGCCATGCTTTTATTATTTAACATTTATAGACCTACAGAAAGAGGATGTCCACAAGGCTCGGTCCTCATCGTCATCGTGGCCGCCGATAGCAGAGCCTGACTCAAGACCGAAGCCGAAAGGTGCGCCAGCGTAGCAGTATAGTATGTGAGGAGGAAATTGGGTATAATATAAAAAAGGGTTGTAAGACCCAAGCCATACTCATTAAGGAATCCACTGATAGGGCTCACCCTATAAATTTAAATATACATTTAAAGAGAATTCGACCATGTGAGGAGGTAACCTACTTAGAAGCTAAATTCAGGAAGAAATTTGAGCCTACTCCTCTCATACAGTACCTGAAGGATAAGGTGACCCTGTCAATAAACGGATTAAGCAGAATAAGGGTGCCTTCTGGGGTCTCAGATACCCGGCAAACAATGACCGTTTATAAAGTCTTGGTCTTGGGTATACTGAGAAAAAAAATAGAAATATTTAAATTGTTTTCAATAATTTTGGCAATGGGGCTAAATCAAATATCGGCAATAAATTATTATTGGACAAAAGATACTATGGTTCGGAATAGATTTTTGTTATTGTTTCGATGTATTCATTTATGTAAAAATGAAGACTCATTTTTAAACAACAATGACCGCCTTTATATTATAAATCATCTAGCAGAATTATTTAATTATTAAATAAGTCTCAAGTCTAGGAAAGATATTAGTAATAGACGAATCAATGATTCCCTTTAAAGGATGTGTAATTGTACGTCAGTATATACCGAAAAAATCAGATAAATATTGCATCAAGCTATGTACTGTTGATGGTTACACAGCATATATAATTATTTAATCGGAAAAAAATAAAAATGAAGTCGGTATGGGTCACTCCGAATCAATTGTTCATTAACTTTTAGAGACTTTACATGATAAGGAAGGACATTACCCTTTTGCTGATAAATTATATTCCAGTATTCCTTTTGCAAGGGAACTTTATGAACAGAAAATTATTTACTGTGGTTCTGTTCGGACAAATTGCAAAGGTGTTCCAAAGAGTATTTTAAACAAAATGAAGAATTGTGATATATATGGCCAACAGTTGGGTTGCATATAAATTATAAAATGGATGGACAAGAGACCGGTGTTGATGTTAACTACAGACTCATCTCATGATGCGACTTTAGAGCCCACTGCCAAAAAATCCCGAAATGGTGAAATAGTTTTCAAACTGAAATGCATTGTGGATTACAATGAAGCAAACAAAGGTTCATATCATATTCATCATGAAACAACTATAGTGACTTCATATCATTTCGTGTTGCGAAAGAGCCTAAAATGGTTTAGAAAAATGATATTTGAGCTTCTCTTGGCACAGTTTTTCGAATAAAATGGGAATAAAAATAAAATAAATAATAAAAATTCTCTAATCCAAATTTTCACATCTTGAAAATTGAAACTCTACAGTTTACTGCAAACAGTTTAT
Source organism: Euschistus heros (assembly GCA_003667255.2). Taxonomy (NCBI): domain Eukaryota; kingdom Metazoa; phylum Arthropoda; class Insecta; order Hemiptera; family Pentatomidae; genus Euschistus; species Euschistus heros. The sequence continues at coordinate 537,688 of RCWM02000103.1, read as the reverse complement.
TAAATAACTAAAAATAGTAGGTCTCCTTTGACCTCCAGAAAAGTGAGGGATCAAAGGAAATTTCGGAATGTTCATGACTGAGCAGAGCTCTATATCTGTACCGCATATTCAGGCATAAGATTTTTCAGCTGACCGCTATGTAGGGTATGCATTTGGAGTAGATAATTCTTTCTTCCTTTGTCATTTTTGTCGATTTGTTATTATTTATTACAATAAACAATTCACCATTAAGATAATAGAAACAAATCGGGAAAAAAACTTATCATATCATATTATTTTCTAACGACCATTAGTTGAAATGGCGATTTTTGAAAAATACGATTTCAATCTTTCAAGAAGAATAATTTTTCAGTTAAAAGTATAAATTGAAAATTATTTTTTGAAAATTATTTTGATAAATGTAAAATTAATGTTTAAAAACACGTGCTTGTTAAAAACTAATCATTTTTAATTTTCAATGAATTTTTCTTTTTACATTCCAACTATTTCCTGGTACGCCTCTACATTAGTTTTATTTTTATTTTTTATTTTTTGTTTTAAATTTATTTACGTAACAAAGAAAATAGAGTTATATTTATACTACTATACAAAAGTACAAGCCATTATTCGATTCTAACCACTAATCACGAAAACTACGAAACAAATCTGTGCCAAATTTTAACCACATCATCTTCATAGTTCAAGAAAGATTAAGCAATAATAAAATTTACATATTTTCAATTAATTTGTTATTAATAATTCGATATACATGTGGATTCCAGAGAAGTTTGAAAATCGACCGCTATGTGGTTGACATCATTCTGCTATTGAGTTTACAATGGTAAAACTATTGAACCAATCTGTACCAAATTTTAACTACACTATCTTCATAATTCTAGGAAGGTTTAGCAATAATCAAAATTTTATTGAAATATATTGAGCATCAAAAACGAGGTTTACCACACTGTCATATACTTTCATGATTAAACATTAAAATCCAACCAGATGAAATCTATTAAATCATTTCCGAATATAAAAAAAATATATATGCCGAATATAAAATTATTATCAAATCAAAATGTCGATCCTTTACTTTTTGTGTAAAAATACGATTCATGGGCCTTTAATTATAAGCACAAATAATTCAGTCCATTATCCGAAATTTTTATAACATAAAACTTATCATCTAAAAAAAAAAAAAAAAAAAAAAGATAGCCTGTTTTTGATTAAGAGAGTGTGTTTGGTTGAAAAATAAAAGTAGAATTGTTATTAGAGATATATTTTGTGTTATTAATTGTAGTAAGTTCTAGTTTTTTGTATTCTGATTAAGTTTTCGCTATTTTCCTTTTTTAAGAAATTGCGTGGCATCCGAGATTGTTTTTTGTTATTACACGTTGGACCTAACCGTCTCCGCTAGGCTTGAGGCAGCTGTGTGCAGTTGAAATTTTTCTACAGCGGAAAATTCAACCGTAATAATGCGGATGCCGTAGGATTTTGCCTTATTGAGACATCTCAATATTTAGTTGATCTCGGAATTTTTTTTCCAAATCACTTTTGTGTTTACTAAAATCTAGAGTAAACCTACTGTTATATACATGGATAGGAAGCAGAATGCACGCTAATTCTAGTGACGACATTACTATTTTAATCGGTTGAACACGGCAATTGTTATGGCCGTTAGACGTCGTTTATAAAATTTCAACTTAACGTATTAAAAATGTTAACGTCCTCGAAAGGGTTGAAATAATATTTTTTGATTTCGATAAAATTTTACAGAGAAGGGTTTTTTGGTGCGTTTAATCGAAATTTGGGGTCAGTTTTCCATTAAACATTTCACACTGATTTTCAACGGGCTTCATTGAAATTTTGTCATTATTTTGGAGTTTTTGAGCACCCTGAAACCGGGTCGTGTTTTGAGCATAACGAAACTACTTTTATTTCATAAAAAACATATAAAACAACAATTTTACGTGAAAAAATTATTTATCTATCTTGACTGAGAGCTGAGAAAAAAAATATAACGTGATTTTCATTTTTTTTGTTCTCAGCTCCCAATGCTCATTGGCGGCTACAACGCTTGTTTTGCAATATTTTAGGTCCCTACTATCCACATAATAATCGTCATTCAAATCTGTGAGTTACAAGTCAAAACTTCCCCTTGAATGTCAATTAGATCTTTAGGAGGAAAATTGGGAATAAAGTTGGTGGAACTAAAGGATGCCAGTCTTATTCCTAAAGTCTTCTAAAATCGTTATAGAATGGCCGCGATGCTTAACTAGAATCCTAATTTCTGGTACATGAGAAGAAGAAAAGAAGGTTCCTACCGATCTTTTTTATTATTAAAAAAACGTTTATTGAAATATATGTACAATCTGCCTCAGTGAAGGACAATAGGTAACAGTGCTAAAGGCGTATTCATTCATACCATATATACAAGTACAAATAAACACAAAATTAATGATAATAGAAGATAAAAATGAAACAAATAATAATTACAAAAATAAAACTAATGATTCAATCATCAAAAATAAAATGAAATAATAAAAACTAAGTGACAACATTAAAATGCAAAAAATAAAAATAAATAAATAAAATAAAATAAATAGTGTCGGGAGTGGGAGCACTATGGCCACAGATGCTCAGGGCCTGAGTAGAGAGACTGGTCATAACCAGGACTCCAACATAACTTTATATTACATAAAAATAATTTTTAGAAAAAAAACAAAACCGACTTCAAGATTAAACCTACATATACAAACTTGAACTAAAAAATAAAAAATAATATTTGAATTGCTTCAAAACAAAAATCATTGAATGAAAATCAACGAAATTATCGATACTTATATACCTATTGACAATTTATGACCAATTATCTTTGGAGTCGGTGCCAGCCAAGAAGGGAAGTTTAATCCTGTCTTTACAATAAATAAACAGTCAAAGGGCCGGAGACAGCGGTGTGGCGGTGATAAAACAGTGGGAGGATCTTTAAGATTACAATTTCTTTTCAAATTCGGTTTGTTTTGGTTGGCACCGACTCCAAAAATAACTCAATTTAAATTGTCAATAGGTATATAAGTATCGATAATTTCGTTGATTTTCATTCAATGATTTTTGTTTTGAAGCAATTAAAATATTATTTTTTATTTTTTAGTTCAAGTTTGTATATGTAGGTTTAATCTTGAAGTCGGTTTTGTTTTTTTTTTAAAAATTATTTTTATTTTTTACTTTTTAGTGGTGAGTGTATTTTTGTTTAAACAGTCAATTCTCGATCATCAAGCTACCCTGAAAAATAGTTCGACCGACTGAACAAAGTATTATCGAGGATATTATTCCACTTATCTGCATATAAATGGGAAAATTGAACACAAAATTGTAGTTGAAATCATTACTTAAATTTTCATTAATGGGAATGTTGTTTGTACATACATATAAAATCATTGATACCGAAAATTAAATACCCGGTACCAATATATCATATAACTTTCAACTGAACTTCGCTTTATTTTTGAGGGTGCCTATAAGTTGAATTTCCGACTTCCACCAGTGGCGATCTTTTCTTTATTCTTTAGGATACTTGAAAGAGAACTACGCGGAATTCGGAATTCACTAGCAACAAACGCCCAACTTCTTTCTCATTTCTCCACTTTGCAAATCAATTTTAACTTTTCGTTAATTGAAAGAATTTACAATAGCCACTGTGAAATTATTCATTCGAGTGAATAACTAATAATAAGTGACTGGTGTAACTATTAACTGGAAAGATAAACAGTGACGGGAAACCGGAATATAAATTACACATGAAATTCTTTTAATTTGTGTTTGAGTAATAGAGGCGATGACTTCTAATAGTTCATTTCATAGAGGTGGTCCTAGAAGTTCTCTCTTTTGAACCCCATTTTCAGTTCGACTTATTTACACAATTTTTAACGTTTTCTATCTGAAATCGTCTCTTTGAGGTGAAATTTAAGTGTAATGTACTTCCAACCGCAGATTTTGTTCGCTTATGAGAAAGAAAGAAATACCTCTTGAAAGGTTTTATTGAACACAATTTCACACATATAAAAACTACATAGCATGACTCGTAAAAACTAATAACACTTAACCATAAACTGAGAAGGTTATAAAAAAACATGAGATAATGAGATACAAATACAATGTTATTATTTACTACAACTTATTTAAGAATTCAGCTTATCGAAGCAACACATCGAGAGTTGACTGTATATGTAAATTATTTTTGTTAATAATTTATATTTAGTTACCTTGGAGATTATAGATAATCATAATCATAAATATGTTTAAAATGTAAGGTTATATAAAAGTGATTTTTATTAACTGTTTTTTTGATTTTTCTTAAAAAGTGCTGCGTTGATTTCAAAATATTTTTTATGGGACTACCTCTGAAGTAGGCCCTACCGATCTAAAAAAGAATCATCAAAATTAACGGAGGTTCTCAACTCGTCTTTATTTTTTTTTTTTTTTTCTTTATGTTACGCGATTACTCCGTCAATTCTCAATCAATTTTGATTATTCTTTTTTAGATCGGTAGGGCATACTTCAGAGGTAGCCCATAAAAAAAATTTTTAAATCAACGCAGCTCTTTTTAAGGAAAATCAAAAAAACAGTTAATAAGTGGTTTTGTGAACTGTTTTTTTGATTTTTCTTAAAAAGTATTGCATTGATGCAAGTCTTTTTTTTTTTTTTTTTTTTGTCCTACCAATGTAGACGTGAACTTCATTGTCCAGAATGAAGTTGAATTACAGAATTCCCTATTATTTAAATAAAGAATAAAAAAACATTAATATAAATATGAACAACATAATATAGTGCCAAAGAAAAAAATAACTCCACAATTAATTATTATATAACAATCAAGTAACAATTTGTATTGAGCTAATTTATTAAAGGACGGATATATGAGAAATGAAACTGAGGGAAGCGAGTTGATTACTATTTCGTTTTGAATTCGTACTTGGTAGGTGTACCCTACACTTCTCACTCAGAATATTAATCAAGAGAATAAATTATAAGATAATTCATCATCAACGAATGACGGTTCTAAACATTATAAATAATTATTTCTGGCTCACTGTGCTTTAAATATATTAAATGGTTATTTGTCTAATATTTATGATACAATTAATTATGAATATTGTTTTTTAAAAAGTTTGCAGTATACGCTATATCTTATAGAGATTTGGCTAAGTAGGTTTAATAATCGTTTCTTTTAAGAAAATCAGAGTATAAAAAAATTATGTGTAATTGTATTTTATTTCTATTTATTTATTTATTTTATTCTAACCTCATAATGTATGTATATATTTTTTTGAACTAGTACATCACTGGGACTACAAGTAATTTTGTGTACCCTATTTAATTCACTTTTGTCCTTATCACTCTTAAATAAATATGAATGCTTTAAATATGACCGATTACGACTAAACATGTGTTTAGTAAACAAAATCTAATCAGAATTCAAGCTACAAACAAAAATTGAATATAACTGATTTACTCATAATTGTATTACTTATTTTATTATGATTAAAAATGTGTATAGTAAACAAAATCTAAACAGAATTCAAGCTACAAACAAAAATTAAATGTATCTATATATATATATTTTTTTTTTAATATACATTTATTGAAATTTACAACTGTACAGAATATATACATCAAGTAAATGTATTGACAACGATTATAATAACATGTTAGAACTTGAAAAGAACTACTCATCATTAGTAATTTATTAAAACTTCTACACTAGAAGGTATCTAGGCCATCTTCTTTTCGGAGAATTATCAGGAATAGAGTGGGAAGCAAGTTAAGAAACTAACGGATTTGAGTGATTATGAAGGTTAATATGAAAGGATAGGTATCTAGTGTGGGCTAAATCAGCAACATATGGAACATTATGATCTTTATGGATAAGTTTATTGGTATCAAAGGAGCATTGAGGATTTTACGAAGGATTTTGGATTGTAAGGATTGAATACGAGATGAATTGGGTGGTTTAGTGGAGCTCCAAAGCTCAACTCCTTACGTCCAAATAGGTCTAATCACAGTCATGTATATGAGTCTTTTGTAATTAATTGGGAGCTTTGAACGTTTGTCTAGTAAGTGTTGAAGTAGTCAGAAACGACGGGCAGTTTTTTGTCGTATTAGTCTTGTATGTGGATTCCAAATTAGTCGTTTGTCCAAGTGGAGTCCTTGAATGTAACTAATTAACTCATAAAAGTAAATTTAGTGAAGAAATTAATCCCCCACATTTCTTTAGCATCTACTAATACTTCCTTAAGTGAAATGGTTTGTAAAACTTGATTGTAAGGTGATAGAATAAACATTATTCTAACAACTTAAAGTACGTCAGCAAAATCAGAACTATTTCTCTCATCCAATTCTTCTATACTGTATTTTCTCTTCACTAAAAATAGAATCGGTTAAGAGGGACATGACGTGAAGCATGTATCTAATGTGCTTCGTCCAACAGTAAAGGCAGGCTTAATAAAGCAGAATCTAAAGATCCAGGCACCTGAAAATGATAATCTGGAAGTATTTTTGGAAATTTAATGAAATCAAGCACACATAATAGTAAAGAATTCTTCATAATTTTACTTTGATGAGATTAAATAAAACCCCGTCTTTAGGATTCTTAAATTTCCCAACCGCAGCCTAGTTCCTATTCTCAGCTTCAACCCTCTCGTCGGAACATCCCTCCACATAATTTACTTTTAAACGTAAAACACCTATCATATCATAAGGAACACCCAGTTACAGTTCATCCTCCTGTTCACATCAACCCTTCACTTGAACTATCATTGCACGATGATTTTGCTTCTCGTACCGTACTATGGATTCAGCTCAGTGACAATCCAACAATCCTACTGAGGCAAATAGTCCCCGATTCAGATCTTTTTTCCACCAAAATACAGCTTTTATAAACGTTATCCTTTCTTCATTCCTATTACATCTTAAAATTATAATCAAACCACTCATCACTCTGACAATCATTTCAGAAAATCGAGCTCTAAGCCTCTTGCTTTTTATGGAATACAAAAGGACGACAAAATCACCGAGACGAAATCAACATTTTTATCCATCACAATCAAATATTGCTATACTAAATGAAACTCACTTTACTCAACGGTATTATTTTTAATACGCGACTACATCACTTACAGACTAGATCAGCTAGACAACACTTCCTGTGGTGAATCTTGCATATTTATCCATAAATCAACACTACATTCTCTTGTATATACACTTGTGAAATGAGTGAAATTGTATATACACATGAAATTCAAAGTGATGCCATTCTACCTCTGTAAACATGTCAACTCGTCTTTCTCATACATTTTCAGCTGTATACTGCCAAGAGTATATTCTTCTTTGTTACTTATTCCGATTCGTAAGACAACGCTTTATTGCTGGAGAAGACTTCAAAGCCAAACATTAGAAATAGGTTTGTCGAATATCCAACACCCGTGACTGAATTTTATCCTGAATTTCAACCTCCAATTGTTATTCTGTTTTCTCATTGGACTACATCTCTCAGAAACGTCCTGATATCGTATGTTGATTTCTTCCCCAATTTACACCTTCAAACCACCACCTTTCGTCAGATCATACCCCTTTCTCATACGATCCTGACAACCTCAATCTTACTCACCCTGAATATATTGAAGCAGATCTATATATTCTACTCCAAATTTTTTCCTCTTCCTAAAGAATTTCATCCTTCAGTAGTATTATTTACAAATAACTTTCCGAAAAAGCCATTCGAAGCACTTTCGATGCTGAAGGACTTAAAAGCAATGCAACTCGGTAACCCTTGAGCATAAAAATAAGTTTAGCCAGTAAAGTTTTAGGTAATTCAACAGTCAACGAAAAAAAAAAAAAAAGTAATGCTTTTATCCTTAAAATTTAACAAAAAGAAGTTACAGGACCAAAATTCGGAAGATCGATAATTAATACTATTACATTTAAGGCAGTATATTCAATAGAGAAAAAGGTGTAAATAAGGGCACCCTCTTTAGTTTTGGAATTATAGTTACTTTTAACTTGAAAAGTTGCAGATATTTGTCTTTCATTAACACCTATAACAAGTTTCTTAAATGCTAGAAGGCAACACTATGATTAACATAAAATGACGATTTACAAAAGGCATTCAAAATAGCACCAGAAAAATCGGGATGTAAATATGGGTCAATATGGGAAATTGCAATCATAACTGGCTTTTTCAGCCCCGGCATGATGTCCCCACATTTAGCAACATTTTACCCACACCCCCCCCCGAGTGTCTTCTCAGAGAACTTTCCATCACAAAATATGTAAGTTGTGATCTCTAAAAAGATATATGTCCATGTAAATATGGGGCCAAATTTACACCACCTAAGAAAGATGACCCCTATATCATGTAACTTAAAAGCGTGAGTGACTGACTAAAGGTGTGCTTCAATAAGAAGCTTAAGATCTTCGCTTTCCAGATATTCTGAAATTATTTTTACATAAACATAAGAATATGAAACGAAAACGATTTCACATATCTCTCAAAAGTTTACAGTCCAGAATGAGCAACAATTTGCACAATAACTCAAGCTGCATCCACACTAGTTGCAAGAATGGTTACAACTGCTCACTGCTATCTTATATGAGCAAATAGCTCCACAGACAGTCCTCGCCGCCAGTCCAATGTCTTCCTTAGCCAGCAGGAAGTGGTACCCATATTTACACCAGTTCCCGCTTTTACACCTTTTCGTCCATACTGAAATTAACATTAGACCTTTTGTACAGTAAAAGTACCTGCAGACTGGTAAAAAAGTATCAATAAACTCCCACTTTTTTATGTTTAAATGGTATTGGTACTACAATTTTGTCAGTTAGAAGTAGTGTCTTAAATCTCAAAGTTCTTATTTTTTTATTTTCTAAATAAAACGGACACTACTCCTGTCTCCCTGTCTCTTTTAGCGACGAGTATGAACAGTTTCATATAGTTAATAGGATGGTAGAGTAAAAATAAATTATGTCATCTGAAAACATATAATATTTTTTTCACGTTTAGCCAAATGGTCTAAAAAATTAAAAATAATTTTAGCAATATTGTTGTTGCTATCTAACTTATTATCCGGTCCCTATAATATAAGACATTGCTTATTTTTTTTGCATGTTTGTACGTAATGCTCTTATTTACTCGTTTTTAACGTTCTTATTTAGGAAGGACGTGTTAGCTTACAAGTGGACACCGAGTTCTAGCCAGGGTGAAAAGGTCAAGACACAATCCGTGTGTTCGCCACAAAATAAATTTCAATCCCCCAGAAAATACGACCTATCTGAAACCCTCTGGTATTGAAGCCCCATATAAGACATTGTAGAAATACCATTAATGTCTTATACTTGCAACGCGGTTGGCTTTAAATTTCTTCCTGGCTGAAACAGTTTTACAATTTTAGCATTTTTAAACAATAAGAATGCTATAATCCAAGTACAAAAAATAAAATTATCCATTTTATGACGGTAGTTCTATCAAAGTAGTTGAAGACTTTTAATATTTGAAGAGCCAATGCTATGATAAAAGCACATACACATTCTGAGGTTTATTGAACATAAACTTTAGTCCTTATTTTTTATTTTAAAAGTTATTATTGTCTCTATTGTTAGATTCAAATCATGCATATCTCTGGAAGCTTTGATAGCTATTAAATTCGTTAATATTTTATAGGCTTTCCTGTTTTAAAAACTTTTATATTGTTCATACTTCAACTTCACACTTTTTCTAGTATGAGTCATATAATCCAAATAATAAAGACTTTGTATAAATAACCATTCTTGTTGTAATGATAATTTTATGCCACAATTATACCTTTGCTTAAAAAATTAGTATTGTTTTTGAGATAACATTTCCTACAGGAAATGTCTCTCTCTCTCACTCTCTCTCTCTCTCTATATATATCTCTCTCTCTCTCTCTCTCTCTCTCTCTCTCTCTCTCTCTCTCTCTCTCTCTCTCTCTCTCTCTCTCTCTCTCTCTCTCTCTCTCTCTCTCTCTCTCTCTCTCTCTCTCTCTCTCTCTCTCTCTCTCTCTCTCTCTCTCTCTCTCTCTCTCTCTCTCTCTCTCTCTCTCTCTCTCTCTCTCTCTCTCTCTCTCTCTCTCTCTCTCTCTCTCTCTCTCTCTCTCTCTCTCTCTCTCTCTCTCTCTCTCTCTCTCTCTCTCTCTCTCTCTCTCTCTCTCTCTCTCTCTCTCTCTCTCTCTCTCTCTCTCTCTCTCTCTCTCTCTCTCTCTCTCTCTCTCTCTCTCTCTCTCTCTCTCTCTCTCTCTCTCTCTCTCTCTCTCTCTCTCCTCTCTCTCTCTCTCTCTCTCTCTCTCTCTCTCTCTCTCTCTCTCTCTCTCTCTCTCTCTCTCTCTCTCTCTCTCTCTCTCTCTCTCTCTCTCTCTCTCTCTCTCTCTCTCTCTCTCTCTCTCTCTCTCTCTCTCTCTCTCTCTCTCTCTCTCTCTCTCTCTCTCTCTCTCTCTCTCTCTCTCTCTCTCTCTCTCTCTCTCTCTCTCTCTCTCGCTCTCTCTCTCTCTCTCTCTCTCTCTCTCTCTCTCTCTCTCTCTCTCTCTCTCTCTCTCTCTCTCTCTCTCTCTCTCTCTCTCTCTCTCTCTCTCTCTCTCTCTCTCTCTCTCTCTCTCTCACGCTCTCTCTATCTCTCTCTCTCTCTCACGCTCTCTGTATCTCTCTCTGTCAGTAATTAAACCCATTTGAAAATACAGAGTTGAATTTTAAGGCTCCACTAAACCTTCCAATTGCTTTCACATCCAATCCTTACAATCCAAAATCCTTCGTAAAATCCTCAATGCTCCTCATTATTTCACTTACAAACTTATCCATAAAGATCTTAATTTTCCATATTTTGCTGATTTGGACCCAAACCAGATATCTATCCTTTCAAAGTAAACACCATCAAAGTAAACATCAACCTCAAATCCACTATTCTCCCAACTTTCCTCAAACTCCATTCCTGATAAATCTCCGAGGCGTCTGGGAAGAAGATAATCAAGAGACCTTCTAATGTTAAACTATTGAAGTGCTACCAGTGAGTATTTCTTTACATTTTATTGAAACGTCATTATAATGATATGTATAGTAGTTTTATTGTAGTAAATAGTTATTTATAAATATTGGTAAAAAAAAAAAAAAAAAAAAAAAAAAAATCGATTTAAGTCAACCTTTGTGATAGTATTGTATCAATTATAAACGAATAAATACTGGAAATCTTTTGAATTCTTTTGAACATTAATAATTCTGCCAGTGTTTGCACTTTACTATAATCACGTACAAGGTAACTTATTATTAAAATTTCTAATTATGCTGTTTACCAACTATTCCCGTTACTTTTTTACTAGCTACACTTAACTGAGGCTAACCTCTTCATCTATTCATTGCAATATAAGGAATAACCAGGGCCGGCGAGACCGACGCGGGCCCCGGTTCAATTATATTTCCCCGGCCCCCTAACCCTACCCCCCCCCCAAATATCATCCAAAAAATACAATTTCTTATGTTACCAATAAGCTACCATTTTTTATTAATTTCCTAATACGATGAATTGCCATAGAATCGTTTATATAAAAAACGCTTGTGAGAGGTCACCTTCGCACGGGCCCCCAAGAGCTTGGGCCCCGGGGATTTTGCCTCTCCTGCCCCCTCTCAGCGGCCCTGGGAATTACTCAGGTGTTTCTAAATTATTAATATGTGTCTAATATAAATTATAAGTACATTTAACCTCTTGATCGATATCTAACCCTGATAAATGATTCTTCATTTCCACAACTAGTTGTCAGCACCATTAACAGAGAGTAAACCCTTCTTCGATTTCACTTCTCAATATTATTTCAAATTATTTTATATATTTTTTTTTATGATTCAAATAAATGAATTCGCAATCAGGAGCTGACAACTAATTCATTAACGAGATCAACAGTCGATAATATTGCTGAGGAACAAACCTAAAGAAATATCGTGTGGTACTGGAATGATGTAAAAAAAATAATCAGATTGGTAAACAGATATTTAGTGAGCCATTAAGTTATATCTTTTTTATGTTAGGGCTCAGGGCATTAGTCATCCATGGCACATTTCCCCTGTGTCACAAACATAGCCTCACATCACTCACCACACTTCCTTCCCCTTATCCCGTACCTACTCCAATTACTTATTACAAAATTCTATTTATCGTTGCAGAACTCGCCCACGTGCTGACACCAGAGTTTGACGTCAGTAATCGACTGGGAAAATGTCACTCCCTCAAAAATTTTATCTTATACATTATGTTAATATATTTTACATATATTAGCCCTCTACATCTCCAATGCTACTTGCCATTTTTCTAATTTATTCATTATTAAATGCTATACAGGTTGAGTATCTCTTAGTGTAAAAAAACTGGGTGAAACTAGATCAAAAATTAAGAAAAATGTCGCAGACCTTACATTTCTATTCCAATCCGTTGCAGATATACGATAGTTCAAAGACTTTTTTTGAGGAAACCACGTTTTTTTTTTCATGAAAGCTGTAATATCTCCAGTTTTTTAAAATATTTTTTATATGTTGACTCCATTTTCGTTTTTAGCATTAAATTCCCTATAAGAGCAGAGTACAGGTAACCAAACTAGGCGCCTAAAGTACAGTTTGATCTTCACCTTATTTAGGGAAGTTACCATGTTCTATAATACTCCAACGCTCACCGTTTTTCGAAAAAAAACTATCCACAAAACTGCAAATCTTACAAAACTTGCCAATTTAACTACCTTTTATATGGTATGATCAAATTAATGATCCCTATCGATTTCATGGAGAAACTTACTTTTAAAACCGGAAAAAGCAAGATGTTTTAATTTGGCGTACAAATCAGTTACTAGTGTAAATATGATATTATGATAATCGCTTAATGGAAATATGCGTTTTACACATAATAAACTCTTCATTTGGGGTATCTTTGGTTTATTCATTTTTGCACTGCTGTCGAATAGTGTTGGGATAGTTTGCCCAACAGATTGAATGATGAAAATTACTAGGACTTGTTACATATCCTACCACAACTTCATCACGATATCCCACCTGAAGTTCGGCAAAATATAATTTTTTAACACCATGCTGCACCTCCATTATTATTGGAAAGCAATACAAAAATAAACCAACGATACCCCACACGGAAAAGTACAAATGCTTTTCCCTGTCCCTGTACAGACTCACCTGTCTCTAAAATTCAACTCAAATCGTGGTAATCTTCAGCATAATCTGCGTTCAGAAGCTAACGGCAAAATTGAGATCTATGTTCGTTATCATAGGGTTTTAAACCTTATATTGAAAATCTAATGAAATAAATCCCAAATAATAATAATAAATAAATATAATAACATAAAATCCTTTGATCTGATTTCATTTTATTGACAATTTCCTTTCCTTTTTATTCCAACGAAAAGTCTATTATGCTTAAAATGCACATTTCCAATAAGCGATTATCATAATGTCTTATTTACACAAGTAACTGATTTGTATGCCAAATTAAAACACCGCGCTTTTTCCGGTTTTAAAAGTAAGTTTCTCCATGAAATCGATACGGATCATTAATTTGATCATACCATATGAAAGGTAGCTAAATTGGCAAGTTTTTGTGAGATTTGCAGTTTTGTGGATAGTTTTTTCAAAAACCTTGTTGAAGTAGTATAAGACATTGTAACTTCCCTTAATAAGGTAAAGATCACTCGGCTCTTATAGGAAATTTAATGCTTAAAACGAAAATTAGGTTAAAATTTGAAAAATATTTAAACAAAATGGAGATATTCCAGCTTTTATGGTAAATAGTTTTTGAATTATCGTATATTTGCAACGGATTGGAATAGAATGGTAAGGTCTGCACCATTTTTCTTCATTTTTGATCTAGTTTCACGCAATTTTTTTTGTTCACACAATGAGATACTCATTCTTTATAGTATGATGTTGAAAAATGAAAGTTTTTTTTACAGTCTAAGACCCGAAGAACCAAAAGTAAACCTGTAGAATCACGTTATAAAAAATAAATGATAACATAATTCAATTAATTAAATTCTAAAAATAAACGGCGAGTTACAAATGTATAAAAGTTGCGCATCACCACATAAAGTAAGTGGTTTTAAGAATAAGCACGGTGCACTGGAAGGGGAAAGTAATAAAATAGACAAAATAATTATATACCTCCAAAAACAAAATGGTTCTTAACAAAAATACCTGAAGTTTAACCATTCTTTGTCCAATGGTTAATTGGAGAGTATGTCTCTGACAACCTCCCACACGGCTCATATCCCTCTTCCCAGATGCTATTCCTTTATACCAATTAAGTCACAGAAAATGCAACATTCCGCATCTTAATAACAAGGAAATAATAATTATGTCTAATTCGTTTCTTCTGTTTTTATTTAATAGCGTTTATAATTAAAAAAAGGTTGAACCAAACCTAAACCATTAACATTTTTCAGAAACATGCTTTAATTATTTTTACTTATTTATTTCATTTTTTTTTTAAAGCTATTTATTGAAAAATACAACTTTATGTGAATATAATGTTCATAATAGCTTGTCAATTGTTAGTAAACCAACCCATTGAAAGCACTTCGATAAAATTTCTACATTAGACTATCTTCGTTTCAGGCGCCTTTTAGGGCTATCAGGAATATATTGGGAAGCAAGATGAAAGATTAGTGGATTTGAGTGCTTATGGAGGTCACCATGAACGAATAGGTATTTGGTTTCGACCAAATCAGCAAAGATGTTTCAACGATTTTTTTTTTCGCAGTTATTAATTAAAATTTGCAAGATCCCGAGGCCATCTTCTGTTTAGACGCCTTGAAGGATTGCCAGGAATGGAATGGGAAGCAAGTTGTGCAACAACTGGATTAGAGTGAATATTTAATTTATTATAAAAGGAAAGGTATCGGGTTTGTGGCAAATCAGCGACATACGGAATATTAAGGTCATTGTGGATCAATAGATATATGAAGGATTTATACATGAATAGAAGATAAATAAAACATAAACTAACGTTGAAGTCTAAATTTAACGAAGTCAAAATCCTTGTGTATATGTATACAAACTGGAAGAGTAGAAAATGACAATCAGTATCACTTTCTTTCTCAACAGTAAATAGAAATGGCGGTTTCCAGAGATCATTTCTTTACTTGAGGAAACCCTTGTGTTCAGTTTTTTTGTTTCTTGCAGTGAAACTCGAACGTGGATAATCCCACACACAGTGTGGTATAAGAAATGAAAGGCGATTAGTGGAAGCTAAGATTTCCCAGAGCAGACCAAACGGAACTTGTAATTTAAGTTGCTTTCTCAACATTAATTCCCAAGAACTGTTAAGTTTCATTTACTTTTAATAATTGACTCCTTAAGTTTTCATTTGTTTTAGATTTTTTTTTTTTTTTTTTGCATTTAGTAAAAATTATTTATGACAGACATACCACTCGAAACATTGAAAATAACTTAATAAAATTTCTTATGAATGTGAGAAATAGTAATGATGTTAAATTTAAATTGTTCTTTCTACTTAGCAGTCACCAGCTATGATATATCCAATTAGAAACCCATGAATCAACTTCTTATAGTACCGTGTATGATCATATTGCCATAGTTTATCGAAAATTCTTGAAAGAGACTACTTACTGTCTGAACTCAGCTGTCACCCGGATTGTGGTTCATTGCTAGGTCTTTACTTGCTGACTATAAATCCAGGAAGTACTCAAGCAGAAAAATATGGAAGACAATAGTTCTGGCCGTTGGAGGTTTCAACATTTTTTCCCAACTATCCAATATAAAAAATGGTGAGATGATTGTTGCCAGACTACTCACTAGAGTCCGGAATGGCACTTATCTAAGAAGGATGTCAGCCAATCCATACTTGCCAACAAATTATGAATTTCCTGAAATTAATTGATTACTTTAGTGAGCCCTGTTCGAACTTAACCATGATTTGAACCTCTTAACACCAAATTTCTTTTCACATATACGAATAATTTTGATGACACAAAAGGTAGGTAGGTTTATTGTTTTTGGAAACTCAACTTCCATGGCCTTTAGTGTCCTGGTTCTTTAGTTGTTTTTTTTTTCAAATTATATTTTTCCGAAAAAGTTATGTTGTTTCAAAAATGTGATAATTTTGTCGATATTGTATTTGTTATCTCCAAGCATTACCGAGAGTCTTTTTTCCAGCCGTTCCTGTTCAAAAAAAGTTTCGTAAAGCGGGCATTCCTCCAGAATATGTCTGATCGTTAGTTGGCACAGGCAGTATAAACATTTCGGTGAGGCCTCTCTCATTATAAGGTAGCCATGTGTGAGGTGATTATGGCCAATCCTCAATCTAGTGATCACTACTTCTCTTCTGTTTCTTCGATACGATGTATACCACTGTTTGATGTCACTTTTAATTTATTATCTGAATAATAAAAGGTCACAATTAGAATCAAAATCATTCATAATATTAATATACATTATAAGGAGTTCTTATGACTAAACTTTTCTTCTATGAAGTATAGTGGAAGGCTAGCTGTAAGTAGAGGTATATAACAGACTCATGGAGGTATACTTAGTATGTCTGTGAAGTAACATTTAAATAGAGATCCAATGCTGTCGGAAGCTCTTGAGTGAATTGTGAGTGGTTGCCCTTAATCTTAGGAAGAGGGCTTCGGGCTTGCAAGAAATAATTATCCTTTCAATTCGAGACAACTGCGATTTCTTTCGTAGATTTTAAATTCCTAGATTTTTAGTTTAGTTCTGTGAAGGCGCCAGTTATTAGTGATACGTACACGTGATCGCCTCTTCAAAAAAGCTTATCAACTGTGAGTAATAACTTGATTATCAACCATTAGATAAATGATGACTGGTGAACAGTGAGGGAGGGAGCCTACCATACCAATAGAAGATGTAGACAACTGGGGAACCCAAAAATTAATCATATAAAGCAATTCATTGAGATCTTTACTCTCATCTCGAGCTCACCAGACATTCCTTAATACTGTAAACATCCTTAGTCGGAATCTTTGAAACTGTTTAAGGATATAGATCGATTTTCTAGTGCCTTTTGAAATACGGTCATTCTATGACAGATAACGATCAAAAGTTACTCTAAGATTTTTGCTGAATTCCGAAAATAAATAGGGCAGTTAATTAGCAGATGATTTTCTAATGCCCAATGGTTTACACTACTATATCATTCTTGATTTTACGCATTTCCTCTACAGTGTAATACAATCTTTCGATCCGAATGATGTGTAAATTTGTAAATTAGGTACATCAGCATTTTGGTGACACTGGTAGTGAAGGATCCGGTTCGAGAGATTATTGACATAAATAGAGGAAAGAGTAGGTGAGAGGGAAGGACCTTCAGAAACACCTCGTGATAGAGATACTGATGATGAGGGAGATTTACTGGAAATGAAAACTGTTTAGGGGCGATGGGTTAGGAACAAGTGGATCCAGCTTAACGATTGGTTAGAGAAAGAAAGCCTGTGCAGTTTGGAAACGAGCATTGCATTAATCAACAGAATCAAAAGCTGTAGAATAATCGAAGAAGATTAGGGTGGTAATTTTCTGTAGGTCAATGGTAGAAAGTTCTTGTTTAATTTTCAACAAAGCTGATTGGTTTGCATAACCGGAACGAAAACCTGATTGAAAAGGATTGGATATTGTTTTTTTTCGAATAGCTTATAAGTAAACTTATTGATCTGTAAGAGGAAGGGCTGCATATGTCTTTGTCTGGTTTTTCAATCGCAGTTATATGAGAATATTGCCACTGCACGAAGAATTTTGTTTTATTGAATTGTAGATTGTCGTAAGGAATACCAGAGTATATAATTACTAATTTAAAATCAAAATCTTATATCTACACAGAGAATAGTTTGAACAGTATTATTCTTCTTATAACAGCAATCTCCAAAGGATTATTATAAGATTGAAGTCTCTCATCCTGTTACAATATACTTTTCCAGGCTAGCCTTGGTCAAATTAGATTTCGCTCGAACAAATCCAATCATGGCGAGGAACACCTCACAATCTAACAAGTAAGTTGTTGTCTAATGGTTTGTTTTAACTCCTTTTCAAACTACTTCGAATACTATAATAGAATCAAGTGAAAGATATTGAATTTATTGGTTGTTCTTTGACATGGTCGTATTTCATTTTAATTGATATGAAGCGGCAAGTTGAAGTATAAAACATTGTGACGAATAAATTTAAACTAATTATTAATATAATGTGTTGAAAACAACTGGTGCAAATAAACTTGATTTGTCAATTGATCAACTTTTTTGTTGTATGTTAATTATTATTGTATAAATACTTTTATGTATATTTAATATGTATAAATAATCATCATTTGTGAAATCGATTGCTATAGTGTTGTATGTTTTAGGCCCTCTTTGTTTGACTGTGATCCCTGGGTACCATTGTACTTAGTGTCTTTGTGTAGTTCATGTCGGACGCCTGACCGACTCTGTTCACTACTTTTAGTCTCATTAAAATAACTCGTTAGCTTCATCTTCGTTTTAAAACGGACCTTATTTCAACAGTGTCATTATTTCAATTTTATAATCGCGTCGAATTTCATATGATTGAAATTTGATTAATAAGAATAATTAATTTTATTATTGCATTTTATTTATTTTTTTAAAATAAATTTTAAACAAACGAAAAACTTCGATCATAAAATAAAAAAATAATTAATTATTTTATTTATTACAAATTTATAAGTAACAAAATAGTGTTTTTACATGTTTCTGGTATTACATCAATTTACATCTTAAAGATTTATAGTTATGAATAATTTTTAATATGAATACTATTTAAATAATATAAAAACCTTAAAAAAAAAAAAAAAAAAAAAAAACACAATTACAAAATAAAATACAGCTGCAGTAATATATCACTTGAGGTACGCATTATATTATAGATAGAGCAATCCTAGTTACAATAATATAACTTAAACAAACAATTATAATTTAATGATACTTGTTTAGTTATTTTATAAGCATAAAGTTTTAGTTAATTTTTGTTATAATTTCCTATGTCTTAAATTAACATATTTCCTGTGACTATAGATTTCTGAAAATGTGTTATTGTTTGATTTAGAACAAATTGCTGATTTGTTAGAAGTCTGAACTCTTTAAGCATATTTATGTATCAAGGATTGTTTTTTACGACCCTCATATAAAAGTTTTAGATTCTTTCCAATTTCCTGTAATTGCCTATGCAATTTGAACTACCATGTGAGGCATAGGTGATCATTGTTCAGAATATTTTGAATATAATTTTATTAGTTTCGTCTAATTTGCAATTTAGAGACTAATTGCAAAGAGACTAACTCGGTATGAGACCGAGATATTGCAGTTTTTTTTGTTGTTTTTTTTGTTAATATTCACTTTTTTTTTTCTTTTTTTTTTTTAATTATTGTTGCTCGTTTACTATTGTGTCAAAACGAAATGAAGATGTGGATAAGGCTGCATCGTCAGAGTATAGAGATTTCATTACATTTTAGTAAGACAGAAAGTCAGATAAGTACAAGCTAAATAAAGTTGGAATAGGCAGGAACCTTGGGGAAGGCCAGCGTTGAGAGGGAGTGTCGTTGAGTTTATTTGAATGAAAAATTGTTTAATGGTCGAAAATAAATGAACAATGTGGGTTGAAAAGGGGGATGATTTTTAGGTAATCGATTTATATATTAAACCCGCGCACCATATTATGTCAAATTCTTTTTTGAGGTCAAAACGTGACCGTGTGTACGCAATGGAATAGATTTCCGTCAGAACGTTTTTTAATCCTTTTATTTGGACAATATATTACAATGTGACACAATTAATGACAATAAGCTCTAGCGCTTTAAGTTTTTATACACACCTTACTTTACAATAAAATTAAAATGATAACAGGAAAAAATAAAATTATGATACAAACAGGTAAGTACATGAATAAATAGATACAATTAAAACAATCAAATAAAAATAATAATAACAATAAAATTAACAATTGAGTAAGAAGGAAAAAAAATCCCTTTTAATCATACATATTTACACTCATTTTAAGAACCTCCAGCCAGCTTCCTCCTCCATCATGTAGGGAATTAAGAGGGCTCTTGAGCGGTTTTTTTCCCGCCACTGGTTCGTGAGCTACTGAAAAGGCAGAGTGAGAGCACTTAAGTAGCTAGGAATCGAAGAGTGATATGAATGAGAAAAAGAAAGAGCGATATTAATGTCAGAGTAGAGGATGAAGAGGATAGAACCCGAAACGCAGCCTTCGGGAACTCCAGATTGAATTGGGTAACAGTCGGAAAATACAGAGCCCTATTGAAGTCGGAAGGGGCGATTTATGAAGTAGGAATGGGGTGTGAGGTATAGGGGTTGAGGTAGTTTGGTCTTCATCCAAAAAATAAAAAATGGTGCAGCCAAACCTGGTCAATATATTGTGCAACGTCCAGAAAGGCATTGAGTGAAATCCATATTGATAAGACGGGAAACTAAATGCGAGAAGTACGGATAGGATACGTTTAAGGAGCTTTTTTTTTTTTTAATATTTCAGACAGAATAGGATGTATAGCACAACTAAAGAAGGACTTACCATATGCAATTGTCTTATGTTAATAAATATAGAGATCTGATGTTAAATACAAACTTAAGCTGTAGGAGTTGGAATAAATAGGGAAATATTTGGGAAAGAATACCAAATTACTTATAACGTTTTTGTTCTTTTCATCTTCTTAAAAATTCTCACTAACTGAAATCTTGATTTCTTATCTTATGAGTCGGTGAAAACTTTATATGCTTTCCAGAAACTCTGATTTCTATTACGATTCCATCGATTTTATTGTTGACATATTTCCTTCCTACAATCTTGAAATCATGTGCCCCAGTCGAATGCAGATATATTAAACGCCACCCCTACACCAAGGTTCACGCAATTAGTCAAGGGCCTAATAAGAGTGATGTAGACGAACAGTCAGTACAGTATGGAACTTTGTCTGATTATGTCGACTAGCGTGTGAAACCTGGTTTAGTGATGAAGTAATAGTGCCAGTTTTAATGTCAGTAAAATGGTAAATCGGGTCTGTTTATATTGCACTGCGTGAGTGTAAATCGTTTTCTTTTTTAATAAGTCTTTATTATGCCGAAAACAACGAATAATAATAATGGGTTCAACTTATGTTTACATTTTTTAATTTTATTTATCAGTTAAGAAATAGTAGTTATGTGTATATATCTGAGATAATAACAATTTCAGATTATATTATCGAAATTCCAAAATTGATGAACTAAAGAAAAGTATAGTTTTAAGACTAGTATACTATGCTAGAGTATTAAAAATGTTTAATTTCTTTAAAGTTTACTATTAATGGGACTCACTTGAGTTCTATTGTAGATACCATCGCCCTTTCTCACTACATTGATAGGTTCAAAACTGTAAAGTGTAGTACAACTCCACTAAACAGCTGGCTCTAATGGCGGGTGTTAGGGTTCTGCCAGGAGGTGTACGGCATCGAACATCTGCTACCCGCATCTTCCGTTCCTATCTAGTATTTCGGTCCGAAAATCTCTCATATCAATTAAATGATACAAATATACAAATTAAAAATTCATACTGATGATCATAAGGTGTTTTCTCTCTTAATTTTAAGTATTCCTAAATTGTTTAGAACAAAAAAAAATAGGATGAATATCTCTTAATAAAGGAAGTTGTGGATGTTCGTAAGTACAGGTCAGATTCCGTAACTTTAGAAATATATATATATATATATATATATATATATATATATATATATAATATATATATATATATATATATATATATATTTTAAACACTTTTTTTAACGGTTGCTTTCTGATCCATTTCCCTTATCAAATTAAACAATTGAAAAACATCCGCAAATTAGCGATAGCTATTATTGACCATTTACTTGTTAGCAACATACCCTCTGCATGTATACTTACATACTAGCCTAAAGGCTTAGTGTGTTACTAACAATGATAAAATCAACTGATTTATTTGACGTATCTCAAATGAGATACGTCATGCTGCTTCTACAACGACAAATCCCCATCAACCTTCCCCTGTATATAGCAGTAGCAATATCAAATAGTTAACAAACCCACTATTTAAAAAGTAAACTTTTTTATACTATACAATATATACTAACCAAGGAGAATTTAAGTTAAAAGGTGTATTTTACAAAAAGCAATTTATTCTCCTATCATTATTTATTAAAAATCATATAATAAAAACATGATTATCTAAAAATTTTTTGCGACGTTTCATGGCCTCTGCCACATTTTCAAGCTCTGAAACATGCAAAAACACACATGCACGACAAATGCGAATAAAAGTATATTAATGTGAAACTATATTCATCAATGTACATTATATATAATTAATGAATTACCTTACAGTGCCCAATAATATATAGATCCATCTGATTGAACTAATAAAATCTTTTAACGACTAAAAAGTCTTGTCACTTAAACAGTATTGTCACAGTAAACTTTTTTTTTCTATAGCTATTTATTGGAATTTACAACTTATACAATATAAAAATTAAATACACTAAGGAAATGTGACGATAATGCTAAAAATGACATACCAATCGCTTGAAATTAGCTTACTACCCATTGGTAGCAAACACTTTGGTAGAAAGTTCTATAAAAAAATGATTCTACATTAGAAGGTCTCGAGATCTGATCTTCATTTCAGGCGCCTCGGAGAGTTACCCTGAATCGAATGTGAAGCAAGTTGTGACACTAATGAATTTGAATGATCATGAAGTTTGCTAATAATGTAACATACAAATGACATGTAAAGCTACTACCCATTTGTAGCGCTTCTAAATAAAATGCCTACACTAGAAGGCCTTTGTTTACTTTTCAGGATCCTCAAAATAATATTTAAATTTACCGTGGCCAAAAAGGAAATAAGAAAGTATTAGATATTTCTAATATATTTGATATATATTTCCAATAGAAAGTATGATATTTCTATAAATTGTAATACACTGAAATGAATTAAAACTTGTCAAGAAGGTAGCTTGGACTCCATCCAAAGAGAGAGGTGTTATAAAGTGTTATTAAGGATTAGGGCAGCTACTTCATAAAAGCTAAGGATGTATGTAGGTATTACTTTATCATTTGTTCAATCCTAATATATCTGTGTACTTATATTATTTATTGTAAAATTAGTGCTTATCCTTCTCATCTTTTGTACTGAGCCACTAGAGGTAGGCTTGCTTTTTCCTTTGAATTCCATCGCATAAATCGAGATTTGTATAGAAAGGAGAATAAGAAAGTAATTAAAGCCACGAGAAGAGCTAAGAATGAATGGTGGGAAAGAACATAAATAGTTGTCTGGGATTTGGACAAGCAGCTGCAGCATGGTCTGTATTGAGAGGATTGAGGAAAGAGGAGAAACAATACTCTAAACTAAATTTAATAAAAATGGAGGATTGGTCAGAATATTTCAGGATGTTATTGACGGAGAAGAGGAATGAATTTAGGGAAAGAGAAGAAATGGAACCCTTCACTGGCACTTCTCTATCTATTACACAAGAGGAACTGAGGTTAGAAAAAGAGAAGTTGAAAAATGGGAAAGCTTCCGGCCTAGGAGGCGTGAGTGCTGAACTAATTAAATATGGAGGCAACAAATTGACTGAATTAATAGCGGACCTTATCAACATAATTTTAAAAGGTGACCTTATACCACAAGAGATGAAGCTAGGATATATCACTCCAATATTCAAGAAAGGAGATAGAAAAGAACCAAGTAATTATAGAGGGATATGTGTGACAAACCCAATTATGAAACTACTGGGCAGAACGATCAAAAACATGTTAGAGAACGAATTAGCTCAAACCGTAGAGCAATGTGGTTTTACAGCAGGGAGATCGTGCATTGACCACATATTTACATTAAGACAGATTTTAGAAAAGCAGACAGAAAAATCGAAGAGGTTAGATATGATTTTCATAGATCTTGAAAAAGCCTATGGCAGCGTTCCACGAAAATTACTATGGGAATCACTTGAACAATCCAATATTAACTCTGATTTAGTGAGAGTGATTAAGGAAATTTATAGGGAAAACAAATCCAAAGTAAAAATTGGTTCACTGATATCAGGAGAGTTTGGAAACACTAAAGGCCTTCTTCAAGGATGTTGCATGTCTCCGACTCTGTTTAAGATATATGTTGATAGATGTCTAGAGAATTGGTCACAAATATGCTGCAAAATGGGAACCCCAATGAAAAATACACATCTATTTCAGCTACTATTTGCTGATGATCAGGTAATCATTGCCCAAGATGAATTTGATATGCATTCGTGTTCAGAAAATTAACCGAACAGAATGAGAGATGGGGCCTAAAGATAAACTATGAAAAGACAAAATATATGTCAACAGAAAACGATGAGGTAAGTGACCCAGTTCTAACAAAGTTAAGTAGGGTCAACCAATTCTGTTATCTAGGCACTATTCTCGAAATCAATGGGAGAGCGACAGAAGAAGTGAAAAAAAGAATATCAGATGGGCGGAAGGCTATCGGAATGTTAAATTCAGTCCCCTGGAGTGCCAACATATGTGCCAATGTCAAAAAAATAATATATAAGGCCCTGGTAGAAAGCATAATGCTATATAGCTCAGAAACATGACCTCATGAAAAAATACAAGTCAAAAGATTTCTGGCTGTGGAGATGGATTTTTGGAGGAGATCACCAAAAATCTCAAGGATTCAACGAATCCAGAATGTGATCATAAGAGAAAGAATGGAAGTCAAGAGAAATATTCTGGAGGAAATAGAGGGGAGGAGACTGAGATGGTTCGGCCATATAGAGAATAGAAGAATCCCCAAAATTGCTTATGAATGGTAAGCAGAGGGGAGGAGAAGTATGTGGCTGAAAGTATGGCTGGCCGAGGATTAACGGAAGAAGATGCAATGGATAGAGAGGAATGGAGGAACCGGCTGAAGGAAGAGTTTGGTTGAAGTAAAATTCTATAGCGAAGAAAAATCCTTTCAAAGAAGAAGAAAATTAGTGCTTATATTTTATATTGTCGTGACCTCTTTTCTCATCTTTTTTACTACTTGCAATGGAAATATATCATTGAAAAATATATTTTACTTATAATGTGTTGGAATATGGACTACGGTTCCTTCATTTACGGCTCTGCCAGTTTCCTTATTATTGCTTAGCTGGATCCAGTCCAACACGCCGGAATTCGAATCGCGACAGGGACATTTCGGACAAGCCCAATTCTTAGCTTATGCTCTGAATCTGAACTAATACCACTGTTATTTAAGAGATTGAAACTGGCTACTACCTACACCTGAAAAATTCATTCACAGACAGGATTTCCGACCTATGAATATATTTATTTTTTCTAAATTTTCCAGGTCCTTTAGGCTCAAAGGAAACTCCTTTTTTTGAATAGAGAGAATCTCTTTGGGTATCTCTTCCCTAAAACTATTAAAACTAGCACACCTGGAATACAACAATGTCCAACCCTGAACACAACAGCGTCCTAAAACAATCCTCTGTCTCTCTCTAACCTCCCTGACGGAATATAATATATAGCTTCATTCATTATTTTTAAAATAGGTGGAAAGCAGTAAAACAGTCCTAAAATTGGTGATCCATGCGGTTTATAATATATACTTAATAAATAAATCTGTTTTAAAACCATTTATTGTCATGATCGCCAATGACTCCACCTATATAATGAAACTTCATCAACTAAGTTAATTACCGAACTTCACTATAGTCATAGCGATTCACCCATAGCGAGCATAACTTTTCAGCCACAACAATAAATTAAGTTACAGGCCCATTAAGCTCACTAAGGGCCTAGATCGTGTGTAGAACAACACAAAAACTCAATTATTCACTATTACTTATTCACATTAAAAAGCATACGTATAACAGTAAATTTTATTTTTCCCCTAAGCCACAAATACGAGGATATTGTAGGGAACAAGCTGGCCTTCAAGGCTCTCGTGCTAACGGAACATATAAAAATCCCTGGAAAATGGAAAATGGAAAAAAAAGAAGATTATAAATGAACTGCAATCTATCCGCGATAAGAGCCCTCGAACAGACAGAAAACTCGTCAAAATAAATTGAAATTAAAATTTTTAATTCAGTTGAACAAGATCTTTGTAGTTAATCACTACAGGAAAAAAGGTTTTATTTTTTAATTATAATACTAAAATTTTCATTATAAAGAAGATGATATTTGATTCTAGAGTTCTAAAAAAAGGTTCTAGTTGTTCTAAAATTGATCCGTGAAGACATCTTCTAATCATAAATACTCTAAAGTATAAAAACTCATACTTACATTATAAGAAAATAAACACTTTTGCAGCTTACCTGAAACAAAGAAAAAAAAAAAAATATAATTGGTACAAATAGTTTATTATTTTTTTTTTAATTGTATTATATATTTATCTTAGAAATTATGAATATCATGAATTATTTTCATATTTTAATAGTGTTATGTTTAGTTAGATTAGAATTCTGTGTGTGTAGCAACCCAATAAAGTTGAGCAGCTGTATGTTTTTTATATCAATGAAGCATATATCTCTCATAAAATATAAATAAATTCCTGGTATTCATCACTAGATGATCCACTCAGCCTAGCGGTAAATGATTATTTTTTTTTTTAAATAGAAGTTTAAATAAACGTAAAATGGTAGTTTAGGAATAGGATTATATAAAATTTTTATAGTTTAAACTAAAACTAATTGTAAGATAAAATAATACAAAACTTTATCAACCGACTTTAAAAAGGAGGAGGTTCTCAACTCGTCTGTATTTTTATTTTTAAAAATTAAATTTAAAATTAAAATCAAAGAACCGTTAATAAGTGATTTTATGAACTGTTTTTTTGATTTTTCTTAAAAAGTATTGCATTGATTTTAAATTTTTTTTTATGGGACCACCTCTGAAGTATGCCCTACCGATCTAAAAAAGAATCATCAAAATTGATTCAGAATTGACAGAGTAATCGCGTAACATACACAAAAAAAAAAAAAAAAAAAATACAGACGAGTTGAGAACCTCCGTCAATTTTGATGTTTCTTTTTTAGATCGGTAGGGCCTACTTCAGAGGTAGTCCCATAAAAAATATTTTGAAATCAACGCAGCACTTTTTAAGAAAAATCAAAAAACCAGTTAATAATAATCACTTTTATATAACCTTACATTTTAAACATATTTATGATTATTATTATCTACAATCTCCAAGGTAACTAAATATAAATTATTAACAAAAATAATTTACATATACAGTCAACTCTCGATGTCTTGCTTCGATAAGCTGAATTCTTAAATAAGTTGTAGTAAATAATAACATTGTATTTCTATCTCATTTTATCATATGTTTTTTTATAACCTTCTCAGTTTATGGTTAACTGTTATTAGTTTTTACGAGTCATGCTATGTAGTTTTTATGTGTGAAATTGTGTTCAATAAAACCTTTCAAGAGGTATTTCTTTCTTTCTCATAAGTCGAACAAAATCTGCGGTTGGAAGTACATTACACTTAAATTTCACCACAAAGAGACGATTTCAGATAGAAAACGTTAAAAATTGTGTAAATAAGTCGAACTGAAAATGGGGTTCAAAAGAGAGAACTTATAGGACCACCTCTATGAAATGAACTATTAGAAGTCATCGCCTCTATTACTCAAACACAAATTAAAAGAATTTCATGTGTAATTTATATTCCGGTTTCCCGTCACTGTTTATCTTTCCAGTTAATAGTTACACCAGTCACTTATTATTAGTTATTCACTCGAATGAATAATTTCACAGTGGCTATTGTAAATTCTTTCAATTAACGAAAAGTTAAAATTGATTTACAAAGTGGAGAAATGAGAAAGAAGTTGGGCGTTTGTTGCTAGTGAATTCCGAATTCCGCGTAGTTCTCTTTCAAGCATCCTAAAGAATAAAGAAAAGGTCGCCACTGGTGGAAGTCGGTAATTCAACTTATAGGCACCCTCAAAAATAAAGCGCAGTTCAGTTGAAAGTTATATGATAAATTGGTACCGGGTATTTAATTTTCTGTATCAATGTTTTATATATATGTACAAACAACATTCCCATTAATGAAAATTTAAGTAATGATTTCAACTACAATTTTGTGTTCAATTTTCCCATTTATATGCAGATAAGTGGAATATCATCGTTAATACTTTTTCAGTAAGTCGAACTATTTTTCAGAGTAGCTTGATGATCGAGAATTGACTGTTTAAACAAAAATACACTCACCACTAAAAAGTAAAAAATAAAAATAATTTTTAGAAAAAAAAACAAAACCGACTTCAAGAATAAACCTACATATACAAACTTGAACTAAAAAATAAAAAAATAATATTTTAATTGCTTCAAAACAAAAACCATTAAATGAAAATCAACGAAATTGTCGATACTTATATACCTATTCACAATTTATAATCAGTTATTTTTGGAGTTGGTGCCAACCAAAACAAACAGAATTTGAAAAGAAATTGTAATCTTAAAGATCCTCCCACTGTTTTATCACCGCCACACCGCTGTCTCCGGCCCTTTGACTGTTTATTTATTGTAAAGACAGGATTAAACTTCCCGTCTTATATATAAGTATCGATTCCCATCTTGTATATAAGTATCGATAATTTCGTTGATTTTCATTTAATGGTTTTTTGTTTTGAAGCAATTAAATATAATTTTTTTTTTATTTTTTAGTTCAAGTTTGTATATGTAGGTTTATTCTTGAAGTCGGTTTTGTTTTTTTCTAAAAATTATTTTTATTTATTAGTCGATATTGAGTTGTTTCTTTTATAATTTTAATACAAAGTAAACCTTATTGTAAATTCCACTAATCACTAGAATTCTTTTTATTATGAATTATAATATTTGAATTAAAAAAAAAAAAATTTGTCTCAGCGATTAAATTAGAAGGTATATGATCAGAACACTCAATCATCTGCGAAGTTTTTCCACCAACAAATGATTAGCTACCCGCTCTATAGAAGGAGGGTTTTCACTACCAATGCAGTATGCAAATTAACTAGTTAACTATATGAAAGGCTTCAATACAGTATATGATCTCAATAACCATATTGCGCAAAATCACGACATTCGGAAAAATTCAACTGAAATCAGACCTATTAAGGATTTTAATAACCAAGATATTGAAGAATCTTTATATTTATTTCTTTATTGAAATTTAGAACATTGCATAAGAAGCAATGTAGGTTTTACAAAAGATTAAGGAATGGACATGCTTTGAACGAGAATAATTCAGTGGTTTATTTGAACCTCGAAACCCTATGCTTAAGACAAAATGATGGACGATGGTCATGAAGATGTACTTTTTTGGAGTAGATTGTGAAATAAGAACATTTTTAAATCAGTCCTGGGTCCTAGACTCGGTGAAAGAAGTTGAGAGCTGTTAAGTTTGTTTTTTAGTTGATTTTATTTAGTTATTCAATTATCGGTGACAGATGAGTTTTAAAAAGGTTTCTACTGTTTTAGTAAGATATTCAATCACGCAATCTTTGTCTTATTTTTAGCAATTTTGGATCAATTTTGTTATCCAGAGCTAGATTTTGTTTTAAACAATTTTATAAACAGAATCTATTCTATTATAATTGTTTTACTTTGCAAGGAAGAAAATTTTTTTTGATAGGAACTGATCTCATAAGTGACCTTATTGCAGTAATGTTAACTATGTAACATGACAGAACCGCTTCCAGCCTTAAACGTAGGCAACGACTGTTATAATTAGTTACATAGTAATTGTTTAGAATTTTCTGTACAGTTAATTTTGGGATGGTTATTGTAGGTTTAATTGAGTATTTTAATTGATTACCTATTTATAATCCTACAATCTATGTAATTATTTAATTAACTATAAAGAGAAAGCAAATGAAAACATTTGTTGATGCTTAATTTATTTTTGGATTAAATGAGCTTTCGAAATCTAGTAATTAAACCTAAATTAGACGATAACAATTATTTATTATAACGACTAGATAGGGACTGGTATCAAAGCATAGGAAACGGTGAATGCGGCACCTGTTGTGTTTATCTCATTTTAGTGGCTGCAACTATAAGTAGATCGATGAATTGGTTTTTCTGTAGAAATCGAAGTTTTAACTTAAATTTTATTACGTTATATCGATACATACCTTACAATATATCGTTTTCTATATATCATAAAAATTAAATAAAAGGCACTATAAATGTTTTTAAAAAACCCATCAAATTCGTTTAAATTACGGAAAGTTTTTGATGTTTAATGTAACTTTTCCATTTACATATAGGTTGACTAGGAAATATTTTGCTACTTTTCCGCTTCAGTGCCAACCCAGCGATTATTTTCTAGAGCAGGGCAAACCTGTTGCTTTTCCTACAATTCAATGACGATATGTAGGAGTTAAATTGTGGACCACAAAATATCTATATCTAAGTACATATATGTACCTACTGCCTACTGTTTCATTCACAGTAAACTACTTTAAAATTTTAAACATTTGTAATAATTGTGTTCCTATTTATGTTGTGAAATAAACTAAGGGAATTAACCAATGCTCCACCCATGGAGTCCAAGATATCTTTATACACCAAGATAGAAAACACTAAAGCGATTTTGAAAGTAGTTTTGTTAATTTCCAATAAACATTTTCAAGTTGGGAAATCAAATTAACAAAATATCAATGTATAAAACACTAAATATGTGTTGAAATTTATGTTGTTAACTCCTGGTAAGTTTTCTCACATTAGAGGAGCAGAAATAAAGAAATGTCGAACTACTAACAAACTTTTACACATTTAAAAAAATATATATTCTAGTGTTTTATTGAATTAATATTCCAACCTGCCTTACCTTAAAAGAATAAGTCACATGTATGAAAAAAAATTCACACAATATTTACAATGAGAATTTCTCAGACATTTTACAGAGAAGTAGAAATAACAAAATATAAATATTTAAAACTCTAAATTCATTTCATACGAATTTGCAGGAGCAATTATTCAATGTGGTTACCTAAATTAGCTAAAACGGTGAAAGCTTCAGATATATCATTGTAACGTGATTAGAATATATACAACGTGATTTTATTAAAAAATCACGATATAACGATAGCTTTCTTACGATACCAATCCCTACAATGGCTACCATTTAAATTTCAGCTTTCAAATTATAATTTATTTTTGTCATTATTTCTCCAACAGAAATCAATTCAAATCAATGAAATCAGTTTATGTTTGATTGACCAAGCCTCCAACAGTCTACTGTAGTCCATGTCTTGAACCTACAGTCTACTAATCATGTACATAGGGTCGTTTTTTTCTGTTCATATAGTGATCTTGTGCTTATGAATGAACACCTGACACCCTCCCTTTCCTCTTACCAGCACTTCTGTTTAAGGACGTATGAAGCTGTTCTTATTAAATGCTGAAAAAATTAGTAAAAAAATTTTCAATTACCCTTTACCCAACCGGTCCCAACACAATTTTTTTTCTCGCTTAATGTGAACTTTATATTCAAAGTTTTATAATTGAAAATAACAGTGCATACTCGTATTTCCACGATCAAATATTTTGAATCAACGAATGTTTAATGATAAAAGTATAGTTGACTGTTAAGATGAATGGAGAAAAAGATGCAGTCAAACAGAAACACCACGACAAGTAGGAATACTTTAATGCGTGCCAACGTTTCGATCTGCCTAGCAGGTATTCTTCAGAGCCACCAAACCGATAATGTTTAACATATTGAAATCTTCTGTAGTGAGAGTTGTAAACATAAACAAAAATCCATTGGCGGAAAAATAGAAAACAATGGTAAACCTTTTTTTTTTTTTCAATAATAAACCGTTTATCCGAACAATCGGTGTCCGGAAGTGGAAAAATTCAATATGATCTATATTTGTTGTGTAAAATAATAAAGAGCCTACTCTTGGGCCAGAAAAGTCATGCTAAGAAAGCCTTAATAGATGTATAAATGATTATTTGGTTATTTGCCTTTTACAAGATAAAATCTAAGCAAAATAACTTTACTTCATCAGCATAAAGTAATGAAATAACTTCATTTCTTATTAACCTGATTCTCTCGCACATTCGTGTTAGTAGTTAGTAGATTTTGTTAATCAATAAACTTTATAAGGGCTTAGCTAGAAGGATAGAGTCGCAGAGAAAGCTAAGAACTTGTTCAACAGTCGCGATTGGAAAAGAGCGGCGTCAGATAAAGTTAGGAGGCTGTCTCCAATAGAACTCGACAATGGATTGTAGTACCGGATTAATATCAATAACGTTTCATTAAATAATTGCTGCAAATATATATAGTGCAATACGTGCAATTATGTGCAAACTTAAAGCAATGTACCGACTGTTTTTATTATATCAAATATATTCATATTTATTAAAAGTGTTGTAATTTATATGGGATATGATAAACTTTCATAATAAACTTACTTCCCATCCAAATCCATTTGTTGCACAACTTGCTTCTTATTCCATTCCTGGCATTCCTCCGAGGCGCCCGAATAGAAGATGGCCTCGGGATCTTCTTCTTTTGTAAATATTTCAATAGAGTACTACCAATGGCTAGGTAGTTCCTCTACAAGTCTTAAGCATGTTATCATATTGCATTGTATACCGCATATTTACTTGATGTGTTTTCCAATACAGTTGTAAATTCCAATTAATAAAAGAATAAAAAAAAATTAAGGTTTTTTTGCTAAGTTATGAACTAATAAAAGGCTATTATTATCATTATTATTATTATTAAGTAATAGTATAAGATCATAACCCACGTAAATAAAACACTTTTAATAAATATAAATATATTTGATATAATAAAAACATCGAACAATGACTCAGTTTTGCGCATAACTGTATATGCCCAATTTTTTTTAACTTTTTCTCAGTTAGTGCTTCGATTCACTCAGAAACAGAATAAATGATTAATCAAGAAAGGGAAATGCAACTCTATTGGGGTCTAACTACTTAGGGAAATTATATGGAGGTAGAAACGGTTAACACTTTGTAGTTTCACCAAGTAGGTCCTTAACACAGTTTGAATGTTGATTGTGATGGAAAAGTAAGAAAACCTCTTCACAAATAGAGACCATTAACACAAGTTAGCCCCCTTCGACATTGCAATATATTCAGGTCGACTAATAAAAATAAAATACTTTGGGTTAGTAATAGATAGATTTTTCGAATGCTAATTGGAACATTTCCAGCGTAATACTGTATCAATACAAAGTATGTTGAGGTACCCTACATAATAGACCAACCACCTTCATGTAACACCAAGTCACGGTGAAATCCTAACACCTCCCGTCGAAATAATAAAATTCGTGCAATCCACCAATGATTTTAAGCCATTTTTAATTGTAATGGGAATGTATAAGAAGAACCTGTGACCATTCATATAATAGCGATCAGAAGGCCATTGAAATTATTTTAATTTTTGTATTTATAAATAGTAATTACTTACAATTAGTCATATTAATATTATATATATATATATATATATATATATATATATATATATATATATATATATATATATATACGTATATACTAAAAGATTTATAAATCGTTTGTGGTTAATCAATATGAGTTTTTTATGTAAAGAAGTGTTATCTGACAAGGGGACGTTTTGTCTTGTAATTTACAGATTTGAATGCCGATTTTCGTGTGGGTAGTAGAGACCTATAATAGTGAAAACATAGAGTTATAGACGCGAATGAGCATTGTGAGCCGATAAAAACATAATACAATATGAAAATCACGTTTTATTTTTTTTTTCTCAGCTCTCAAATCAAGATAGGGAAATGATTCTTTCACGTAAAGTTGTAGTTTTGTATGCTATTTGAAATAAAAATACTTTCGTTATTATAATTGTCGATATTATATAAATAAATCGTTTTAAAATGATCTATATCTATTATTATTTTGATTTTTACACACTAAATTTCAAATAAGTCCATTTTTTTAAAAATATAGGTAAGGGGAGTCTTTTTTAAACCAAAACCTGATATTATTTTTAGATTATTCATGAATCTAAGAGTTTCAATGCTATTTGAAATAAAAATATAGGCAAGAAACATTTTTAAACTAAAGACTGATATAATGTTCAGATTCCTCATCTCAAAAAACATGTAGATTTTTTAGGATTTCAGAAGACAAGAAGCTGTAAATTTGTGAATAAAGCCTAAATAATTTACGCTATTTCGCTACCGTTTGAAACCGAATTTTAAGGGCATCTAGAAGCTGTAAAACTGCATAGTTTAGCCCAAATCCGGAGGTCGCGGAATTTCTGCTTATTGAGATATCTTAAGTTATAGTTGACCTCAGTATTCTTTATTCACATCAGGTTTTTTTCAAGGGTTACAAGTCAAAACGTCCTCTTGTAAGTTTATTAATAACATACTTGTTTACGTGTTTATAAAATACACAGAAATGAATATGTGTCTTACTGTAATCCTTTAAATAATAAAAATTAATAATTGCATCAATATGACTTCACGAAAATAATGACTGCTATAATTATTAAGAATAATTATTAATTAACATAGCTTAAAATTTATCGTACTACAGGCTTATTTTTTTTTTTTTTTAAACAAAAATATTATAGAGTTGCTCATCTGTGTCAATGGTCCTATCGAGAAAACATCCACAACATGGATAACAAACTTCATGTTACAAAAATATTAATATATGTAATTTAAAACGTGAAACTTAAAACATTTCAGTTATCTCCAGTGATTCTCATTTGCAAATATTATTAAAAGTTGACTAGGAAGTTTATAGTTTATTAAATAAATAATAACATTTGTTCTGTAGATGGACAAGAACGTACTTTAAAACTTATAATTTATCATTATTTAATGAACAACAGACAAAGATCCAAATTATTTATGATGTTTTTCGTAAAAGAAAACTGCCCAACAATAGATTATGTTCTGAAAAATTACTAAAGACATTACTTTTTGAAATTTATCTATTGTGCTCTGGGTATAATTATATATTTTCCCATAACTAATATAGTTCTTTTCCCAAGGGACACAATTGATGTCTGATCTCCCTTATTGATTAAAATTTTATCATGTCGTGTGACCAATCATATTTTAACTAGCGGAAATTATAAAATAATTAATTAATAATGTTGGTTAATATATTTTAGGGTATATAGTATATATTGGGTGATATTTAGAAGTATGACTCTTTGGATTATATTGCAATTAATCTACTAATAGGCCAGCACACAATTTAAATTCAATTATCCCTGAGTATTTACATTTGTGTACTTATCTAAATGTTAGGGAAATGCTAGGCATCCTCTGCTGGCTCCTAGTCCAAGGCTTGCATTAGCTAGACAGCTCCTCGTCTCCAGGTCCGGGAGCATTCCCGCCTCCACTCATCTCCATCCAAAAACTCCTTATTTTTCGGGTTCTCGATATATACCCATCAACACCTTCTTCGTTCTTCTAGCTTTGTCCCCTTTAAATTCTGAATTTTGATCATCTTTTTCGAATAAGTTACCTTGCCGGCGAGCTTGCCGACAAAAGCAGTGCACTTATAGTCAAAGGTTATACACTAAGTGGGTGCCTATTTAAAGCTCAGCCACATACCAAAAAGGATTCTGCTAATCCTTAAGCTTTTAATATACAATAATTATCAATATTATTTGTTATTTTCGATCAGCTTAATACATTACAATAGTTAAGATTTTAACAGATTGATCGGGGATTGAAAAGGTTTTAATTGAACTGTTAAAATTCATCCGTGAAGTATCTATAAAAAATCTTATAAATTGTAATTATCCTTAAAAAAATAATCAATGACAATTAATATCACCATATGAAAAAATAAATATTGTGTTATACTCTTAGATTTTTCGATTCTCACTATCACAATATCCTTTTTTACTAAATAAAATATTTTCATTTTTTCAATGTTTTAACCGCTGGTTTCAATCAAAATGACTAACCTACTTTTCTTACTCTTACCTATGTGTTGCACAGGGATATATTATTTCTTCTCCACTTTTCAATTCCTAAATAAAAGAACTACCTAATTCAATTCACCACTCAATGCAACGCAGATAATTCCAACCTCTACGCTGACGATTCCCCTGGTTTTCCTTTCCCTGTTCGGGGTTTTCATCTGCTTTCACAAAACTCCTAGAAGACCTGAATAGAATCAGTGCGTGAGTGATTCGAAATAAATTAAGATTTCATGAAGCAAAGACTCAGACCCCAGTTATCGATCCCACTTCTCTTCTGATTTGAAAATAAGTTCGGAGGAACTATAGATTGTTTTTTCTTTAAATAACTTCTTTTGTTTTGTTAATAATGAGAATTATTCCCGAGGATAGAAGAATTTTTTTTCTTTTCCAAAAGGAAGATTAGATATTTTTTGAAGGCATCATGTAACCGATTGATGATCTTGCCTATTATCTTGGAGAACACTCAAAAGATTAGAATGGCTGAGAAATGGCACATACACACACTCACTCTGTCACATACACATACACTGCTGCCTGAACTGAACCTGTCACATCCTTTGATATTGATGGTATTGGGAACGAGACCATGTAAGAATGAATGGTGTAGAGAAACTATCCATGTGAACAGAAAAACTGTAGGTAGGATAATCTGGTTTATTCTATTTTTGATGTTTCTGCGTAAACTTTGTGACTAAAAAATAACAAGATTTTTCTCTGTGATTTAACTTATTTTTATTTTCTCTTGAATTTCGGTACGCTTAAGATCAAGAAAGCTTATCGAGAACTGGTTTCCCAGTCTTCTGAACACACAAATTCATATGCCAAACTTCAATGCCATAGGATTCTGGCAAGTTCATAACAGAATTTGAAATATATTTTTATGGCGTCTAAACCTTCCTGAGGTAGTAGTTGTTGTGCGGACTTAAGAAGGATTACTTCATTCACTCTCAATACTGCTAATACAGTGGAACCTCGATATAGTAAATTCATTGATAAATCGAAGTTTATCTATTTCCCTTGAATCTGCCTACCATTCCTATGTTATCTTCACTTCTACATATCGAAGGATTGGTTAAGAAGACCTTGATATATCGAATTTTCGAATAATCCTCAGCTTACACCGCACCTCTACAAACCTCTATCAATTAGTTAAATAAGTACAGTTTAGACTGATCAAGGATTCTACGAAGGATTAACTGTAACTCACATCCTGACATTTGTTTCAGTTTCTGATAAAACAATTATTTAACAATGTTTTTTTTATTCTTGAAAATGGTGAAGGGTAAAATCCTTTCTTATGAAGAAAAATTGAAAATTATTCAAACCGTTAATGCCGGGGTTGACAGAAAGTGCGATATTGCAAAAATGTTTGGAATACCAGCGAACACTTTATCCACAATTTTGAAAAATAGGCTGAAGTATGAAAATCAAGTTTTTTCATTATTAAAGAGTTTAAAAGAGCCCGAGTTCCAAGATGTCTTAGACTAATTGTCGTTTTCAGGTAGACAAACAACTATTTCAGATTTTTTCTAAAGGTCCCCTTAAATTATTCGCGAATTTAATAATTCTTCTTTCATTATTATTATTTCAATAAAATATGTACATATTTTCTATAGTTACATTGAGAATTTTATTATAAACCTCTGACCTCTATATATCGAAGTCAGTCAGAAATCACTTCAATAAATCGAACCTCGATAATTAGAAGTTTTCTCGTTCCCCTTGAAGTTCGTTATACCGAGATTCCATTGTAACTATATTTTAATATCGCAGTAAATATTTAATATATACTGCTGACATCTGCAAACATATCCTATTCGCCATCTTGGATGACTCTTTTTATAAAATAAAATTATTTTTTAGAGCTTTATCTCACTTTTTGATATTCGCATTTATAAAACTAGAAAGGTTCTATTTCATTGCTTTAAGGATTCGAAAAATGGAAATGTGCTTAAATATTAATGTTTGGATAAACTTCATAAAAATGAATTTGTAAAAAATAACCTTATGGATTACATGTGAAGACAACAAAGTATACTTATAAGGTGACGAAACTTTTAATATCGCTTACAGCTGACCACATATTCTACTGCTAATCCAAGGGTGTAATTTCTTGATCATAATAATTTTATTTTGAACCTTGCTTTGTGGATCTAGATCTTCCGGTAACTTATGCGAGGCTGACATTGTGGCGAGGTGCATATTTAGACTCTTGTATGAAAAGATAATCGCCCATATTAGCCCTGTAGCAAGAGATGCGGACCCGAGCAATACGAACTCTTTGAACACAGCGTTGGAGCTT
Source organism: Euschistus heros (assembly GCA_003667255.2). NCBI lineage: Eukaryota > Metazoa > Arthropoda > Insecta > Hemiptera > Pentatomidae > Euschistus > Euschistus heros. The sequence goes on along the minus strand of RCWM02000103.1, from coordinate 499,366 downwards.
ATAATTGTTTAATGCTATCTGGGACATCAAAGTACTAAACTGATGTCGGTTCAAAGATCTAATAACCACAATTAGTGACATTTCTCAGTAATGAATATAAAGAGGTGATATTTTTCGAAACAACATTTAGGCTTACTAACATACTCCAAAAGGAATAAAATGTTGTGAAAATATAAAATATCAAGCAGACTAATAATGTAATCAATTCCACTTATGTATTCAATATTATATCGAAAAATAAATCTAATTATATTTTAAAAGAGCTATTGTGAGTGGACATAATAAAACATTGCTACAATGGAAAATATCGAATCATCATATCTAACCTGTTGTGGAATACTCTAACTCGAAAATTTAAACTTTCGGGGAATGGCGTTTAAAGCTTTGGCTTTTTTCAGTTTTCCTCTTGAATTATTGCTTTTTCTGATCGTAGGTTGTTTTTTTCTAATTCAGATGCAGCCGAAGCAATATTTACGATGTACTCATAGACAGCGTGTGATTTGTTAGTCTTTCCCGAACGGCTTTCTTTAATTCCTCCACTTTCGAAATAAACAACTAAACGTATTACAGTGTACCACACAAAGATAACGTAATTTTGAAAGATTGGAAGTAAAAACTTAAAATCGAATATTTCGGAGATGTTACATTATTCCGCAACAGGTGCAATATGTTCATAATAAGTTATTCTAATGATTCAAAATATTTTCAAATAAGCTTATATTAAAGGCAACGTAAATTGGCATTACGTAAATTTATTTTTTACTTTTGATACTGTACGATCTTGGACTTTATATTTATATTATAAATATTTCTTCTATAAATCCACAGATCTTCACATTTTCTCACACTTTAAAACAGCAGCAAAATTTCTTTCATAATATCCATCACATTTTTTACTTACCGAAAATTCTTTTCACATTTTTTTTTTTTTTTTTTTTTTTTTTTTTTTGAAAATGTATGACTTCCATCTTGAATTGTTTAGTAATTCTATTATCTACATCTTTATTTAACAAAAAATAGCTGCAGTGGCCAAAATGAACTATTTCAATTAATTAATCGTTTTAGAAATTATTTTGAAATATTTACTATTATAGTTTTTATAGAATCATCATCATTTTATTTAAATTAAGAAAAAATCAATTTTATTTATTTATTGTTTCAAGGTTTCTGCTTTTTCCTGAAAAGAGATAATAACAAAAATAATGATTTTTTTGTAGTTAAACTGATAAACAATGTCTAAGCATAATTTAAGCAGAGGTTTCATGGCGTGTAATCAAAATTGATTTGCACTGTTAAAACTAAATTTTTAACATTAACAGTCAAACATTTTTATTGTCTCATAGATGGTTTTGGATGCACATTAGGTTTTATAGAATATGGAATTATCATAAAATATAAATATATTTATCTCTATCAAAGTTATACTGTATCTTTTTAGATATAATATATTTTTAAATAAAATTATCAAGGGCGACAAGACGCACCAAGTGCTGTGGTGTCTTGACTTCTTGACAGAAAAATTCATAACGCCGTTGAAGGCAAAAAAAAGTCCAACAATATTTTGTCAATATATTCTTTAATATCCACTCTTTGAAATTATGAAGGTATTTTTCAGTACCATTCGCATTGTATGATTGAAGAAAAATATTAGTTATGGTACCTCTACTTTCTACGCAGACAAAATCATTAATCCGTTAAAGGCAAAAAGAGACAAATAATACTTCGTAAACATTTTTTTTGAAAAATCTTTCGTTGAAGCTATGAAGAAACTTTTCAGTTACAATGAGCTCCATTCATTTTATATGATTTTTAAAACATAATTATTTTTATTATTATTATTACTAGCCTTAGTTCTATTATTTTTTTATTTTATTTATTTTTTTTTTTTTTTTTTTAGTGAAACAACTATTTTGGATATAGAAGGCACTTTTTAAATCGTTTTAATAACCATAACTAACCAGTAGAAATACGTGCCAATATCGCCAACGCGAGATTAAATGTAAAATAAAATAAAATCAGATATCATTTTTATTCGCACATAGAGACTGACTTTTGGCGTAGTGACTGCTTTAAGACCAATTTTAGAATAAATTAAGACCCAAATGAAGAATAAACAAATGATTAAATTTTTTTTTCGTGGACAAATAAACAATCAGAATTTAATTCGTCTTTAGATTTGCTCGAATATTATTGTATTTATTTATTATAGAAACTTAGAATATTTTTCTTTGACCCAATAAGTCTTTTGTTCTTTTTGTAACTAACCAATAATTAATTTGTTCTTTCCTGAGAAAATGATTTTTGCCGTGCTAGAATGTTTTTATTTTCTGAACCAATTTGCGCCGTCACCGCTTATAAAAATAATTTTTAGGCCCAGTCAAACCATTTACTGCGCCTAAATTGTTGAATTAGATTATGATAAATTCATCAAGTGGTTTTCAGAGCCCATTAAATTGTGTCGTAACCACTATTGTGAAGCAGCACTGCAGTGTTATTTCTCTGACTCTGAATCCAAAAAAGAGCTCTGAAATCGTTGTATTTCATAAGAGCCCAAAGATGAAAAAAGCCGCTGGTTTGGCACGATGAGATCTTGAAATACACCGAACACTACACTGATTTAGGTGTTCCGTTTTCTTCGGCAGAAAAGTTCTGTAAAGCCTCCGAGCATTTTATATAGAAATCATCTGTAGCATGTGCAAAGGTGAAATACATACTTACAAAAGGTAAGAGTATGGGAAACGAAAACAGCCCTTTTTGATGCCGTGGTTTCCTTAACTTTAATGTATGCTGCTGAAGTTTGGGCATTAAGATATATGGAACCCATAGGGATTATTCAATCACGATTTATAAAGTCACTCTTCTTCTGGCCAGGAAACACTCCCAACTTCATAGTACGTCTAGAAACCGGTCGCAACCCAATTAAAGTACTTCTTATAAAGAAACTATTGAACTTGTGGACAAAACTCTCAAGCATGTCCGAAGACAGACTTCCGCGGGTTTGTTTTAATTGGCTTATTGAGCTAGATAAATTAAGAAACAAGCACGAATATGACTTCAACTGAGTTACACAAGTCAGATCAATCTTCGAATCACTAGGTTGCATAGAGGATTATTTACATATTGAGATAAATTATTTGATAAGACAAAAAGATGATATTTTTAAAAAAAATAACTGCCCACCTTTTGTCCATAGATATCAACAGGACTTTAAATTCAGCCGCTAACCCAATCTACAGGTATATTAGCAGTTTTAACATTGGATAACCGGAAAAATATTTATCATTTAAAGTTGGCTTCCACAAAGTGATAATTGTCAATCAATTTAGATTTTCCAGCACGGTAGTCATCAAGCTGCACCAGAAGAACTCTACCATTTCACTTGAAAGAAACAACATTTCTACTTTCTTTGAGCATTTTGTGGAGGGCTGCATGAGCCACCTGCTACTGCACTGCTCTAAATTCAATTAGCCTAGGAAAAGCTACTTGCAGGCCTTTATAACGGACACTTGTGACATTTTCAATGTTGAAAACATTTTAAATATTACTGATATTGATAAAAATAAACATTATTTATAATTATATCAGTACAATATCGAAACAAATGAAAAACAGTATTTAAATTTTTTATATGTATCTATACAAGTGTGTATAAACCTACTAGTTCATTTGTGAACTTAAATAGATAATTAGGATTGATGAATTAAGTGCCACTCCTATTGAGATTATTTTATTTGAAAACTAGTTTCGAATGCTAAACATTCATCTTCAGTTCTAAAACATATTTTTTTCAACACATCAGTACTATGTTACATAGATTATATATACTAAGTTTTTTAAAACGCTATTATGAATTTTATTACACATAACAACACAATGGTGATGACTAATAGACTCCCCGTAGGGGCCCATTCGGATTCGGGGGGGCCCCGGTTAGCACCTAGTGGAAACCACTACTCTGGTAAAAAAACAGGCTATCGCAAATGCCTGGACTTCAATATAGGACTCTAGTTTATATTGACCAGGAGCTTTACAAGGGCTCCTCTCACAACTTGACCGCTACAGGATTGACATAGCTGCCATCCAGGAGGTACGATGGACAGGATCCGGGATTCTCCAGAAGCGGAATCATACCATCTATTACAGTGGGCACGAAAGACACCATGTGTGTGGCACTGGTTTTGTGGTGAACAGGCGTTTCCAGCAGCTTATCTTGGATTTTAAACCAATTATCCCCAGAATTTGCATAATTAGATTGCGCGGCACATTCTAAAATTACTCAATAGTAAGCGCCTATGCTCCAACTGAAGATGCATCCGAAAATGATAAGGACGAATTCTACGAATTACTCGAGAGATCTCTCCACCAATGTCCTAATCATGACATAAAAATTGTAGCTGGCGATATGAATGTTAAAGTAGGACGCGAGCAGTATTATTATCCTACAGTTGGTCGACACAGCCTTCATGAAGTCTCTAATGATAATGGACATCGACTAGTCAATGTTGCAGAAGCATGTGATCTGACTGTTGGAGGAACGCTGTTCCCCCACCGAAACATATATAAGGGAACTTGGAGATCACCGAATGGAGAGACCACTAATCAAATCGACCACATCCTCATATCATCACGCAACAAAACAAACCTCATGGATGTCCGAGTATACAGAGGAGCAAATGTGGACTCGGACCACTATCTCGTGAGAGCTCATCTGAGGGATAGGATATCACTTGTAAAAAGACAGCCAGCACACCGAGCCAAGAAATTTAACGTTTCGAGATTAAAGGAAGAGGACACACGGAGGAGATACGAGGATCGCGTGGATGAATTTATTAGGCAACTGGATGCCCCTCTGGACTACGACATTGATAGTCATTGGAAATCAATAGAAGATGCTATCTCGGGTGCTGCGGAGGAAGTCCTTGGCTTTCGGGAAAGGGAGCCACATAACCCATGGTATGATATGGAATGTCTTAATGCAAATGCAGCCAAAAACAAGAGCTACAGGCTAATGATTCATCGACGTACAAGAGCAAGCACTGAGGAATACAGACGTCGAAGATGCTCCGAAAAGAGGCTACTACAGAGGAAGAAAAGGCAATGGAGGAATAAACCGCTGCAAGAAGCCCAGACCCTGAAGACCAATAACGAGATCAGAAAATTCTACCAGAAGATAAACACTGGAAGAAAGCCCTTTCAGCCTAAATTAAATGCATGCAGAGCTGAGGATGGATCGTTATTGAGTGATGAAGGTGGAATCCTTAGAAGATGGCACCAATACTTCCGAGATCTCCTCAACGATGGGGACCCTCCTCCCCAACTCTCAACTCGCCCAGTTCCAATTGAGGATCTACATCCGCCTGATGAAGAGGAAATTATGTCAGCCATATCCAGGCTTAAAAATAATAAGGCGCCAGGCTATGACGGCCTTGGAGCGGAGCTCTTCAGGCAGGGGGGATGGAACTGACCAAGACACTCCAGGATCTCCTCACCTCTATCTGGGTGAAGGAAACTATGCCACGGAGCTGGAACAAAATTCGGAAGGGCAAATCAACCGTAGACCAGGTCTTCACCCTCCGACAAGTGCTGGAGAGGGGTAGGGAATTCAACATCCGAACCCACCACTTATTCATATACTTTGAAAGTGCCTACGACAGTATTGATCGTAAAGAACTTTATATCGCACTGGAAGAACTTGGAATACCCCAAAAGCTCTTAAGAATGTGTCAGGTTACGATGGAGGGTGTAGAATGCTACGTAAGGGTCCAAGGCGGGATGACCGAGCCAATCTTCTCAAGTAGGGGTGTCCGTCAGGGTGATGCATTGGCCTGCCTTCTTTTTAACATCGGCCTTGAAAAAGCCTTCAGAAGTTCCCAAATCCAACTGGGTAGTACCATATTTAATAAAACTGTTCAGCTGCTTGGGTATGCCGATGATATTGATATCATAGGATGATCGTTTCAGGCTGTCTCAAATGCGTTCCTTCTCCTTGCTGAGAACGCCAGGAGAATGGGTTTGGTAATAAACGACGCGAAAACGAAGTACATGGTATCAGGAGAACGGGCAGTACAGGGCGAAGAAGTCAGAATTGGGGATTACAAATTTGAGAAAGTTAACGAATTTGTATACCTCGGCTGTCAAGTGGATGTGGATAACAACATATCTGGGGAAATTAGGTCACGGATCAGCAAATCAAGCAGATGTTTCTATGGCCTACGTAACCATTTCCGAAGCTCCCTGCTTCCGAGAGCAACCAAGGTACAGTTGTATAAAACCTTGGTCCGCCCAGTCCTGAGCTACGGTTCTGAGACCTGGACTCTCACGAAGAAAGATGAGTCCGCATTACTTATCCACGAGAGGAAGATCCTGCGATCTATCTATGGTGGAATTATGCAGGGACAAGAGTGGCGTCGACGAACCAATCAAGAACTATATGCTCTCTTTAGGGAACCGAATATAGTAAAGTTTGTTCGGCTTGGAAGGCTTAGGTGGGCTGGACACCTTGCGAGGATGGATGAGGGTTCCATTCCCAGGAAGACATTGCTGGAGGAACTTCATGGAACCAGGCGAAAAGGAAGACCCAAACTGCGTTGGCGAGACGGTGTTGCGCATGATGCCCGGACATTGCTTGGGGTGCGTAACTGGATGGTGGCTGCGCAGAACCGGGACATATGGCGTGGGCTGATTGAGGAGGCCTTGACTCAGTAATGAGTTGTTGCGCCGCTGATGATGATGATGAAGTTTTTTAAAAAGATAAGACAAGAAATCAAGCATAGGCACTCACCTTCGAGGTAACTAAAACACTGAATTTGTGAGAAGTAAAAGGGGGGAGGTAGGTTAAGTTTTAGATTTACAACGGGGTTTCCCTTTTAAAAAATTTAAATACTGTTTTTCATTTGTTTCGATAGGTTAAAACTTAACCTACCTGCCCCCCTTTTACTTCTCACAAATTCAGTGTTTTAGTTACCTCGAAGGTGAGTGCCTATGCTTGATTTCTTGTCTTATCTTTTTAAAAAATTTTAGTATATATAATCTATGTAACATAGTACTGATGTGTTAAAAAAAGTTTGTATGTTTTAGAACTGAAGATGAATGTTTAGCATTCGAAACTAGTATTCTAATAAAATAATCTCAATAGAAGTGGCACTTTATTTATCAATCCTAATTGTATTGATCCTTCTATATCATCATGCGTACCTCAAGTTAAATAGATAACCCAGAAAAAATCTCCTTATATTTATTTTTTATATAATTTATTTTTATGTTGATTCATGTATTTTAGATAATAAGTGTATTTTTATTTCATATATTCTTTCCCATTGTGTAAATAGATTTAGAATTGTCTGAGAATGTACCAGACTCACATTTTTACAAGATTTTTTCTTTATAAATAAAATTATTATCTATTGTAAAGCTATATTTTTCTTAAGATAAAAAAATGATTGAATGTAGCTTAGCAATATTAGCTTGAAAAGATAAAAAGTACGCCGACAGTTATTAAATCCTAGGGACCATTGGGATCTCAGGTCTCTCAGAGGTTCTTTAATTTTTATGGAGATAATTTGATTACAGAGATGATGCTTGCCCGACTAATTTCAAAATTACCCTTGTACTACTTCAATATTTTTCTATAGAAGATACTTCAGTTTTACACTATTTAATCTCACTGTATAAGAATTTTCACAGCGATAAACACCATTAAATTATTTATTAAAAATAAATAAAAACAATGAGCTATTGTACAGTTGTAAAAATATATAAATAAGCAAATTAAAAACTTATACTATCACCTTCCTTTTAAAATGCATAGCATTCGAAATATAATTGAAGGACTGAAGAATTAACAGACAAATTCCTCCCCATAAATTAAAAAAAAAAAATAAAACATTGTTTCGTGTTATTAAGTATTTAAGAAACTTTATTAATAATCTAACGTATATTAAAATTAGCAATGTGATTACTATATTCAAAGTAGTCCTCTTTTTGCAATGAAATTCAAAAATTTAATTTTTATAACAATATAAAATACATTTTATTAAGAAATTACAACTGAAAACTTTTTTTCTTTTTTCCCTTCCATTTTCCCACGTTGACTACATAAAGCGCAACGAATAAACAGTCTATATAATTTTACCTACTTCTAATTGTATATGATTTTTTTCCTCTATTTATTCACTATTTTTTTCTTTAATCTTTATTCTATTTATCAATTAGCTTATAAATTTATTCGATAATTATTGTTTAAAATTCATCTTAACTCAATTATTTTAAATTGTATTGTCCTAAAAATATTTCATGTATTATTATAGAAATATTTATTTAAATATGCGAAATGTCGAGAAATATATGCATAAGAACGCGTAGAAATATATGCACCCATTGCATGGTTCCTATTACCATTACAACTAAGTGGAAAAACTAAAAAAAAAGAAATTATAACTAATGTAAAACTAAATATTTTGAAATTGACAAAATTCAATTCTAAACTGAAAATTAAAAATATTGTTTTGTTTTTCATAACTGGGAATGTACAAATAAAAATAAAAGTTGATAGTTAAATTTGGTCGAATTACAATATTAGAAATATATAAACCATGCCAAAACAGGTCAAAGTTGGACGTATTCGGATAATAATAGAACGTATTTCTCTAATTAAATACCTAAGGTAAAAATCAGTGAAGTACATTATTTGGTGGTTTTTTTCAACACGCAATAGTGTACTCAAAATAACCCGAAAGTTACTACAAATATTGTTTTATAAGGTTCTGATTTTTTCTAATAATAAAACCATCACTACCAATTTTTTCTTAGTTTTAATAGACATGTACGAACTAGATAGTAATTGGTCATTTGAGATTATGAGGTATAATTATCAGTAAAATTAAAAAAGTTACAGGAACAATAACAATCACTAGACACGATTTCGTGCATTTTCATGTTAATTTTTATTACTTTTTTGTATCAAACAGCATTTTCGCTATGTATTTCTAGAACATTCCCACATTTTCTTATTCCTAAGAGGTTAGAAGTTGGTGCAAAGTGGTCAGGGATTGAAATAAAAATAATTTTTCGTACATGTCGGGGACTCGGTATATTCGTCCCACTGTGTGGCAGTTGTTCCAGAGCTTCTTGTGTTTTTATTATTTCATTTACCTTGTATGGAGGGGATTCATTATTTAAATGCGTAACAATCCTCCCGAATATAATCATGGTATTGTTATTATAGAAGATATCATAAAACAGAACGAATCTTATTGTAAGAAATTATAAATAATCCTATGACGACTCATTTAAACTAATGTAAGTTATTGGATTAATCAATTCGCATTCTAACAATTACAGCATTTTGGCAATAATCCAAGTCAAACAATATCATGACGAGGATGTCAGTGACAGACCTCTATTCTATCGCTTGTTCAAACCTTATGTAACCGCCTCACTGCTAGCTAGCTACTCGTTACATCGTTGTCAACTGCTAAGTCTAATCCGGTCTTATATTGATGTATTTATATTTAAAATAATTCAACTCCTCTCCTCCCAAATTAGCTGTGAGGGAGTCCCTATCATTGATGGGGGCTCCAAAATTAAAAGTAAAACTAAGGTTCAGAATAAAAAAAAAACAACCTGTACCACTTACAACCCATGAAGGGTCTTGGGATTAGTACTGAGGTAAGGTTGTACTGATTCTGAGCCAACGGTTGTGAAAGGAGGAGATTAAGGTTCAGAATACTGGTGTTTATTTTATCAAATTGAAACTAAATAATTAAATGTGTATGCATCAATAAAAAAAACAACACAATAGTAGTATAACTAATAACAACAGAAAATTGTACTTTGAAAGTCAAATAACTTGATAACGTACTTAAAAGTGCAGACCGGGTTATTAAAATAAATAAACGAGTTATGGATGCATGAATTCTACGACAGAAACGTGAAACAATGTCTAGGAAACACGCCACGGAGTATTCGAATGGAATTGAAGAATTCCGACATCCTTCAGCTATTATAGAATAAAGCTATCATAACTTATGTATTTTATATTACATAGCTGCTTCAATTGTGATGTTGCCTTAAAATCACGTGAGGTGCCCAATAGATTCGGGTATGTATCTTAATATAATAATGTACTAAAAACCATTAAATTTCAATAACTATTGGTTTACAAGTATGTTTTGAAGATGATTAAGAATTTATAAATAAATAATTTTTACAGGTACACATTACTATTTGTAATCTCATCTTTATCCCTTGACTCTTATCTGCCTAACTACTCATATACTGCAGTAAACTTTCCAGTCATCATACCAGAGATGGTAATTTGCAAATAAATAAATGTTCACTATTATTGTCCAGTAGGCCTATGGAATCATTTTTCAACAGACTTCAAAAAAGAGGTTCTCAATTTGTCTGTATTTTTTTTTTTTTATTTTTTTTTTTTTTTTTTTTATGTGACGCGATTAATCCGTCATTTATGAACCGATTTTGATGATTCATTTTTTTTATCGGTAGGTCATACTTCAGAGGTGGTTCCATAAAAATGTCTGTGAAATCAACTCGGCGTTTTTTAATAAAAAATCACCATTATATAACCTTCCACTATAAAACTTATTTCTCCATGTTGACTAAATCAAAATTACCAACAAAAAAAATTTACATATAAAGTCAACTCTCGATGTGTCAAACATCGATAAGCCGAATTCTTAAATAAGTCGAACAAAATCTAAGGTCGCACGTACATTTCACTTTATTAAGTCGATTTGAAAATAAAGGTCAAAAGACTCCACTAGGACTCCACCTCTATGAATCGAACTATTGGAAGTCTTCACCTCCATAACACGAACTCAAATTAAAAGAATTTCATGGGTGATTTTTTTTTTCAATTTTCTGCCATTGTCTACCTTTTCAGTTCATAGGTACACCAGTCATTTATTGGTTCTTGATTTGAGTGGTTTTACAATGGCTCCGCGAAAAATCTTTCTTCGTGAATTAGTTTTTATTTGTGTACCTACAAACAGAAAAGGTAAACAATGACAGAAAACAGGAAAATTATTTTGTCATCCGGATTATTATATCTCATTTCTGATTGTGTGTTTTACAATTTTACAAGCATTGACTGTTATAGTTAGCACTGATGAACTATAAAGATGTTTATAAATATAAATTGCTAAATCTAAAGATCCGTTGCCTTTACTGTAGATTACCAACAATTGAAAGTAAACCAGTTCACCTCTAGACAGTCGCTAACTCTAAAAAAAGAACTATCGCGGGCGAGGAGGCGGGTAGCCCTTAGCTCTTGGCTAATCACCACACTTTGCATGCCTCGGTGAGCATCCAGCTTCTTCCCTTCGTCGGTGGCAATCAGCAATTTAAATTGACTCATAACTAAGAGCTCTTAACCGTTTAAACCTTAACCAAAATTTTTAATTAAAGTACCTCCCGCTCACTCCGGTACAGATAACATTCTATCCACTTTCTCTTCAACTGCGCTCTTAAGGATATACAGTATGAATATACCGTAATGTGGTCGCAGAAATGAGAGGGCATTGTGGAACAATCACTACAACTTAACACTAATTTATACAAATTACCAACTGATTCATAACGAAAGTATTCAGCCTTTTCTATTGCAAATCTAATAATAATAAAAAAATGGATCTAAACGAAAACTTCTCAAAAGAAAATATTCGGACGTCATTCAAAGTGCTACATTATTGTCCTTTTTCATTCGGGGGAGAGAATGAAAGAGGTGAAAGAGGGGTATTTTGAATGTTTCCAGAGAAGAGGCATTGAGCATGTGAGGAGGGAGAGAGTTCCAGAGGGTTGAGAATAAGAAAGGGTCGTTAAAATGCAGACGTTCTATAAGATGGAGTATAAAGGTCGGAGAGGCGGTATGCAGTGATTGGATTGAGGACTTGAATTATAGGATACTTTAAATAAAGAGACGGTAGTTGATAACTTGGAAAAGGTACCAATGGAGTATTCTGTACGCAAAGAGTATAAGAGCCAACTTTCCTCGGTGAAAAACTGCGACCACGGGAACGTCTTAAGATTCCAAGAAGAAACCTTGAAAGGAATTCAAGATACGTCTAAATTTGTGAGAGGGACGGAGAGAAAGAGAGAGAGAGAGAGATTGTTTTATTGTCTTAGGGCCTGTGGCCCTATCTTACAGACAATATATATATATATATATATATATATATATATATATATATATATATATATATATATATATATATATGTAATTTTTCTTGATATTACTCAATATTATTAAATATATTATTCTATTTTTTGAAGAGAAAAGATTTGACCCGGTCGGGATTCGAACCCGATTTTCCACCTCTCTAGCGTGGCGCCTTATCCAACTAGGCCACCGGGGTCGTATCCGAACCAGGCAAATCCTTTCTCTTCAGTGACCTGCGGTTATGGGTTATGGGTTATGGGTCACTGAAGAGAAAGGATTTGCCTGGTTCGGATACGACCCCGGTGGCCTAGTTGGATAAGGCGCCACGCTAGAGAGGTGGAAAATCGGGTTCGAATCCCGACCGGGTCAAATCTTTTCTCTTCAAAAAATAGAATAATATATATATATATATATACATATACATATATATATATATATATATATATATATATATATATATATATATATATATATATATATATATATATATATATATATATATATATATATATATATATATATTATGACTGAACCTCAAGAACCTTACTAAACATATATATATATATATATATATATAAAATGTTACAATCTGTTTTTTTTTTTTTTCTTTTATATATACAAAAACTAAACTATGACTAAATGTACAAAAACAAAATACATAAATAAACTTACAGATGAAATGAAAACAAAAATAATTTTGTTTACAAACAAAACAACGTGATAAAAACAAAAAATATATAAATAAAAAAACAAATAATATTTAAAAAAATAAATAAATTAAAAAAAAGGAACAAAACAAAAATAAAAATAAAAAAATTAAGATTAACAAAACAAAAACAAGTAACTAAATAAGAAATAAATAGATAATAAAGAAGAGTTATTATTATTGTTCCCAAGTCCCTATGAAGGTGCGCCCGCCCGGTCCGCACCCAGTAGTTGACGAAGACAAGCCCTGCGGAAGAAGGAAGCCGACCTTACCTCTATCGGAAGCCGGTTGAGCTTTCTCGCAGCCACCACGTGAAATGCATTTCTCAAATATTCTGTTCTGCAGGCCGGTAACTGGAAAACACCCTGCATCCTCTTGCTTCTTATTTTAAAGAAATCTTTGCGCAGTTCTTCTCCTGGCCACGCACATCAGATTGAGCCTCCGATGGGTGCTCACTCGCAACCGACAATTCCTTTAAAAATGGGGTGATGTGGTCATCCCGTCTAGCTCGGAAAATAAATCTAATTGTAGCGTTTACTGATTTCTGAATTCTTGTATTTTTAGAAACGGAGATGTCTATGTAGACTGAGTCGCAAAACCAAACAAGAGGTAGGGTAAGGGCGGAAACAATTATCCTCCGAACCTCGGTTGTAAGTAACCTTTTCCACCTCGAAAGGGAGTGCATTACGTTGTGAACCCGGCCTACAACAACACTGGCATGGTCATGCCACACAGACACACAGCAGTCTTAATATATCTGTTTGGGGAATTATCTGGTCATTAACTCTCAAAGACGACAACGTACCAATCCTTTCGGTTTTTGCAAGGAGTTTCGGACTCCCCATTAACATCCAGCATGAATTTTTTGAGTTGAGTAACAGTCTGTTGGAAAGAGACCAGATCTGGAGGCCATTGAGATCCTCATTTACTCGCTCCATTACCGCGACGTCTTCCGGAAATGCAGATGCCCATATAACAACGTCATCAGCAAACATATGGACTTTGCAGTGCTTGAGGCATCCATCTAAATCATTGATATAGGCAAGGAACAATAGTGGTCCGAGTACTGAACCCCGAGGTACACCAGTGTCAATCTCCAACGCTTCAGAAAAGTCACCACCACTCCTTACTCGTTGGGTCCGCCCACACAAATAGGAATCAAGCCAAAGCTTGACAATTTCCTCAGAAGCATTTTGTGATCTACGGAGTCAAACGCCCGCGTAAAGTTCAAGGAAACGAAAACAGAAATGTTGCGCTTGTCCATATTTTTACCTAAGTCAGAAAATATCGAATGAAGGGCCGTGCATGTGCTCCGTCCCTGTCTGAAACCTGATTGATAGGGAGATAGTATTGCATTTCCTTCAAGAAATCTCCTCAGGTCCCTCTCCACTATTCTTTCTAACATTTTCGACAAAACAGGGAGAATAGCTATTGGTCTATAGTCCAAAGGTGTTTTAGACTAAGCAGTTTTAGGAATGGGCACGATAATCGCTCGTTTTCACGCATCAGGAAACCTGCATTGAAGCAAGGAGGCATTGAAGATCTCAGCAAGTTTGCTCTTGCCTCCCATCAGTCCAATCATTTTTCTAGAGATTCCATCTTCTCTAGACGCGTCTGACTCAACACGGCTCAGGCAGAGAGGAGAGAGAGAAAGAGAGAGAGAGAGAAAGAGAGAGAGAGAGAGAGAGAGAGAGAGATTTTATAGTTTGGTATTAGGTATTTTTACTAATAATTTTGAAACAATTTTTTGCCCTACCAAAGCCTACCAACTCCTGCATGAAGTTCTCGCTAGCTCAAATACCTGGGCTTTGAACATCTAATTAGGGATTGAAACATCAAAAAAATAAATTAAATAAAAATTAAATAAAAAAATTAAGGTAGAAATTGTTTAAAAATGATTATTATAAAAAAGACCTAACAACAAACTATAACAAATAGTATAAATATTTTCAAAGATCGATTAAACAATTTTTTTTTTTATTTATATATAGAATAGAATAGAATAGAAAAAAAAAAACTTTATTCTCGGACAAAGTCCTTTAAGGAAAGCATTACATAACACAAAGTAAACTCATAACTGGCCGAGAGCTTTAAAAAAAAAAACGTATATATATATATATATATATATATATATATATATATATATATATATATATATATATATAAGTGAATACAAATATGTATTAGAACAAATACAGAGAAAAAAAAAAAATGAAAATGATAATTAAAAAGAAAAGATAGAAAATCAAAAATTGTCTTTACAAAAAATTAAACATTATCGTATTCAAACTATACATTTGTGCTAATGTTTTATGTTTGACAGACTTTGTGATTACATTATAATTACATAAATAGTACATACATCCTTATAATTAGAGAACGTCAGGTTGAAGAGAAAGAAGATGAAAGAAAAGTGTTTTAAATTTTCCGAGGAAAGAAGCATTGCGAATACAGGGGGGAACGGAATTCCGAAGAATAGAGGATCGGACAAGGAAGGAATGTTGGAATGCAGTACTTCTGTGGGATGGAGTATATAGATCAGAAAGACGAGATCTAGTATTTTTTTATTTTTTTTTACTTATGATAGTCTTTTATCATTTCCTTTATTATAATAGTTGTTATTGTACAATTTTTGACAAGGCTATGCTCCCCCTGGCATACATCTAAATGAATAAACAAAATAAAATACACAATTATTAATTATTAATGATACAATAAAATATCCTAACTAACTTCAGGGGTTAAATTAAAATTTGTATTGCGGTCATGCAAAGGTTTCTTTTTCAGATCCAAACATTCTGTTAAGTTAAGGTTAGACGGCCGAAGTCAAGTTGAAGATAACAAATGAACTGTCTTAAAAGAAAGGAAGGAAGATGAAGAAGTCAGCTAAGCAACCCATTACCAATTGCCAAGAAAGCCAAAGCCTTTAAGGAAAGAAGAAAACCTGAAAATACAAAACTCCATTGAAACCAACATTTGAGATTAAAATAAGATAAATGCACCGGTAGTAAACATATATAAAGAAATTATTATTTTTTTTAAGTCAATAAAGAAATAATGTAAAGTATTAATATAATAATAAAATTTAATTGTATATTTTTAATAATAATTTCCATTCTGGACAGGTCCATTTATTGCGAATTAATGTTAAATTATCTAAATCCATCTTATAAAGCTTACCACGCTTCAAATTAAAAATAGCTTTCTAACAAAGGTTTTTTTTTTTTTTTTTTTTTTTTTTTTTTTTTTTTTTTTTTTTTTTTTTTTTTTTTTTTTTTTTTTTTTAATATCGGCTTACGTATGTGCTTTATATTCTGCAATTGCCGATTTCAATTTATTTTTTTTTAGCAGAGAATTGAATATTATTAATTAAACCTCTATTATCCTTTGTCGTAAAGCTACAAGACTTCCTGTACTACAGTATCATTTCATATTATTCCACTGACCCCTATTGAACAAATCTTTCACTTAAGGCTCGAACTTGATAATCGTTTCACTTTGAATTCACACATATATACTAAAAACGACAAGAAATTGCTAGTCGTTTTTGATTTCTTCAAAAAAAAAAAAAAAAAAATGTTTCAACGTGCCGATTAATTGCAAAAGACACAATTACATGACAGTCATCAGACCTATATGTACATAAGGATTTGAACTCTGTGGCTCCACTAAACCATCCAATTCACCTCGCATCCAATCCTTGCAATCCAAAATACTCAATGAACCTTGCTTTGTCTCTAATAAACCTTTCTATTCAGAACTTAATGTACCATATGTTGTTGATTTAGACCAAACCAGATACCTATCGTTTCATAGTAAACTCCTTAACCATTATAATCTACTAATCTCTCAACTGGTTTCCCATTCTATTTCCAATAATCCTCCGCGGCCTCTGATAAGAAGATGGCCTCGGAATATTTTCATAAAAAAAAAAACTTGTATTTAAGAGCTACAAGCGGATAGCCGCTTTACAAGAAATTCGTACGTTATTTTCACATTTACTAGATGATTTTTTTTTTTTTTTTTTTTTTTTTTTTTTTTTGTTTAATTGTGAATTTCAACAAATAATAAATAAATAAAACATTGCTATTTTTAAAAATTCAACTACAACTTTTTTGCTAAAAATTATTTAGAACTCCCAATAAAACCCTAGTCTATCATCATTACTAGTATCTTATTTTTTTTTTTTTTTTTTTTTTTTTTTTGTTGATTTTAATTTTTGTGACTTAATTTTATTTTTTATTTTTGTAACTAATTATTAGTTTTATTTTTATAAGAATAATTTGTTTTATTTTTATCTATTATTATAATTAATTTTGTGTCTATGTGTACTTGTATATATGGTATTAATGAATACATCATTAGCACTGTTACATATTGTCCCTCACTTAGGCAGATTGTACATCTATTCCAATAAACGTTTTATAAAAAAGTCTAATATTACTATATATTTTCCGTGACAGCATGTATTACTATTATATATATTAGCCCAAGCCAGGGCGCATATAGTTAGTTAAAAAATAAAATTAAAACTTGTTTAAGATATAAAGGAGCCATTAAATACTCTTTTGACAGCCCATGAATCTGAGGTCGATGCCACTTACATTAAAGCACTGAATAAACAATTTATTACATAAATATACGATTACTTTTATTTCATTCAAGAGGCAATCAGTATCCTTAGAAACAGGTCCAGCCCCCCTCGTCACCTTATCCACTTCATTTTATTCATGTTAATGCCTACAGGTGTATTTGACTGATAAAAGTAGCCACTCTACCGGCTGAGCTTTTGAGCTGGCGGATTGTGAACAGCCTAAAAGTTGACGACTTCCTAAAGCCATAGTTGTGAGGAGCTTAGCCTGAGAGCTTGAGATCTATCCTAGTTCCTACCTTCCTCAAACTCTCTGAAAACAAGTTTAGGAAACCATGAAACATTACAGAAATAAATAAAATACTTTATTTATAAGATTCGGTCATGCAGAATTTGTTGCCGTTGAAAACGAATTTGGGAAATGTATTTTGTACCATACTTTGTTCCGTCTAAGAGTATTTCAGCGACAGTACGACTATTTATGAGCTTTTCCTACAAACTAACAACTCCTTTCACTAACATATTCACGCATTAAATAATTAAGTATTGAATAAGTATTACATTCTTCCACAAATATGGGCTATAAGTAATCTCGTAAAAATTAGTAAAATCTTGTATTGAAGTATGGAATTTAGCATTATTTCTTCAATGATACTTTCACGCATCGGAGTAATTTTTAACCTTGTTAAAATTTCATTGATTAGGTGTTTGAAGAGTACGTAAAAGCATAATTAGACATACCAACATTGGCAGAAATAATTTTATGGATCCATCTGGTTGTATTTTTATTTCTAACCATAAAAGTATATGGCAGTTTGGCAAACCTCGTTTCTGGCACTCAAGACTATACATTTTAATTAATACTATAGTAAAATTTATTATTATAAACCTTTCGAGAACTATGAAGATGTAGGTAAAATTTGGTTCAGTTTGGTTTAATAGTTTTACAATTGCAAACTCTGTTGCAGAATGACCACTTATCGGTCGATTTTTAAACTGCACTGGGTCCACGTGTCACACCGTATATTCATAGTTTTTTTAATAACAACTGAATTGAAATAAAGTAAATTTTTTCAATCAAATATTTATTAAAGACATAACTCATATTTATCTTTTATTTTCGTCTACATGTTTCGGAGTACCTTTGCTCCATCTTTTTTTTAAATCTTTGTGCCTTTAATGGTTAAAATGTTATAATATTAACAGCTCAGATGTCCAGAGCCTCCGGTCCAGCCTTATGGTTACGTATAAATATCAAGACTTTTAAAGTATATGAAATTGAAATTGGGAGGTAAGCAGAATACCTAAAGACGTTAAAAAAAAATCCATTACAATACTACTAATTATTTTTAACATTGACCTATAAATGAATGTACTGTATAGATATTTGGTAACGAGTGATTTTTTTTTCAATTACTTTTTAAAGCCGTACTCACGAAACCATACCTAATCGTACTTAAACGATTAGTTCGTTTAACGATTATAAATTTAGCTTTAGAAGGAAAGTCAAAAAAATAAAAATTCTGCATCGAGTTGTAGCATCGACAGCTTATTATAGCCGCCCCTAAGCCACCTTCCCCAAATGAAATGTCAAATTGACTTAAGGATCGTTATTTTTCTGGCACTCTAATCCAAATTAGGTAGTCCCAAATACAAATTGTCTGTATCCAGATGATGAAAATATCAAAACTGTTCCCGCTACGTTCAGAAGAAAGATTAATATATCTTATTATACATTATTATCGGAAATTCAGGAACTCAAAACAGAATAGTCAGAAACAGATTATTCAACACAATATATATATACATACTTGCATCCCCCGTCGCGGCTTCGTCCGCTCTCATACATAAAGAACTTAAATAATTTTAGCATAATCGATCGTTCTTTCTTTTATAATATTTTCACGCATAGCAGTAATTTTAACCTGATTAAAATTGCGCTGATTAGATGTTTCAATATTACGTAAAACATATTTGGACAAATTAATTTTCATTTCATGAGATGGTAATCCAGACAGATAGAGACTTTAGAAACTCTTGCGGGTAACGGACTGCATTCTAAGTGCTTGTAACTAAAGACCCATGAATCATATTATTACTAACAATTTCAAAAAGCAAATAATCGGTATTTTGATTGGCAATTTTTATTCAGCAGAAATAATTTTATTGATTTCATCCGGCTGAATTTTAATTTCTAACCATATAAGCATAAGACAGTGTGGAAAATCTCGTTTCTGCCACTCAAAATTGTACATTTAATTTTTTACTATTGTAAATTTTATTATTGCTGAACTTTCTTAGAACAATGAAGATAATGTAGTTAAAATTTGGTGAAGATTAGTCCAGTAAATTTGCCATTGTAAATTCTATTGCGGAATGCTTACCTTATATCGGTCAATTTTCAAACCTCACTGATTCACAAATCGCAACTCATATTCAAATGTTTTTTTAATAATTTAATTTATTATAAGTAAATTTTATTATAAATTTCAAGATCCGGAAAACAACTTATCATTGTGACCTCTCCCTTGAATGGCGCTCGCCAGCGCCATACTTCACTATATTATACTATAATATACTATACTTCACTGAGCAGCTAATACTTATCGCTTTTTAATGATAATTTAATTTAAAATCAGCATATTTTAGTATTGCTAAGCCTTCCTGGTGACATAAGGGTGGTGTGGTTAAAATTTGGTACAGATTAGTACAGTTGTTTTCGTGCTTAGTGATCACAAACGAAAAATGGCTTGCCCCTTTATATAACATTATAAATATTTACCGGATTCGTCGCTCACTTCAAAAATCATAAAATTGGGCTAGGTATCGACTGTTGATCTAAATATCTGATAAATTCACTAATAAAAGGGTAATGTTGTTGGATGGATAATAAATACCATCTCAGGCAACTAACCTAACTGACCATAATTTTATTTTCTTCGAAATCCAAAATAAAAACAGTTTGATAAAAATCAATCTAAGAAAGCTAACTGAGCAAATAAAAGGCAACCAATAAACTTTAAATATAAAACACATCAA
The DNA here is from genome assembly GCA_003667255.2 of Euschistus heros. NCBI lineage: Eukaryota > Metazoa > Arthropoda > Insecta > Hemiptera > Pentatomidae > Euschistus > Euschistus heros. The sequence goes on along the minus strand of RCWM02000103.1, from coordinate 478,852 downwards.
GATCCCGCGTTTAATTAAACTTTTTAATGGAATTTTCTTTCAATAGGTCATTGAAAAGTCATAAACTTTTAGAAATATAATGGATTGAAAATTGACCGTACTTTTCGGGATTAAAAAGACCTTGGAAGGCTATTGAATCCATCCCATTATTTTAAAGATGATCAGCGTGCCTATCCACTGGTTCATTTACAACAAATCATTAGCTAGAATGTTTGCCAAATAGAATGTTTATAGGTAATTGTAATTGGAATTACTTGGCTATACAGGGCAAGTATATCTCAGTGTAAAAAAAAAAAAAATGGGTGAAACTAGATCAAAAATGCCGCAGACCTCACCTTTCTATCCTAATCCGTTGCAGATATGCGATAAATCAAAGACTTTTTTGAGGAAACCACGCTTTTTACCATAAAAGCTGTAATATCTCCATTTTGTTTAAATATTTTTCAAACTTTGACCACATTTTCGGATTCAGCATTAAATTTTCTATAAGAGCAGAGTACATGTAACCTTGAATTTTACAAACTTGTGACAAAAAGAACAACTTGATCTTTACCTTATTTAGGGAAGTTACAATATCTCATATTACTTTAACTTTATCTTAATTGTTTCATTTAAGGAGATTAACATAAGTTATTCATTTTTAAAAAAGGCATAACTCCCCATTATCATTTTTTATTCATTTACTTCGACATGTTTCAGAGATATTGCTCCATCCTCAGGTTCTACAATCATTGACAAATGGATCAAAAAAGATTAAATGCATTATATAGGTGAAACCAAACAGAATTTAATTAAAGAGAGTAACCAGCATAGATATGATTGTAAAAGAACAAATAACAAAGAGAAAAATAATAAGACTGCACTGTGCGAACACACAAACAAATTCAAACATGAATTTGACTTAATACAACAATATTAAATCATGAGAATAAAACAAAAAATAGAAAAATAATGGAAGCAATTTATATAAATAAAGCAATAGACCAGGCTGTAAACTACAAAACAGATACACATAAAATAGGTACAAGCTATGCAAAATTAATAGATAGATTGAAAATATAAATAGTCTACATAGTAATAAAATCATTAACAATTAAAAATAATAAAAAAAGTGAATAATAGTAACAGCAAATAGAATGAAATTGGAATGTTAATAGGAACCATATTAAATAGGCCAGAATGTTGGTAAATAATAAACAAACAATGATTAAACATTGCCCAGTGGTATCAGTGTGAATTAGAATGACCAAGTGAGAATATCACAGGGTAAGGTATAATTCAAATATTGTTAAGTGGAATAGTAATATAGTATAGAATTGTAAAATGAATTCAACTTTATCATTGGATTTTAAATCTTACATTGAAAATCTAATAAAATAAATCTTAATAATATATAAATAACTGTAATAACATAAAATCCTCTGATCTGGTGTCGCTTTATTGCCAGTTTTCCGTTATTTCCTATTAAACAATATATTCTTTCTTTCCTTTTAATTCCAATGAAGAGTTTATTATGTTTAAAACGTACATTTCCTTTAAGTGATTAGCATAATGTTTTATTTACACAAGTAACTGATGTTTTCTCGGTTTCAAAGGTAAATTCCGCAATGAAATTTAAATAGAATCATTACTTTTAACATTTCATTCGAAAGCTGATTAAATTTTCAAGTTTTTGTGAGATTTGCAGTTTTGTAGATAGTTTTTTTGAAAAACAGTGAGCGTTGAAGTAATAAAAGACATTGTAACTTTCCTGAATAAGGTGAAGATCAAGCTGTTGTTTAGGTCACAAGTTTGTAAAATTCAAGGTTACGTGTACTCTTTTCTTCTAGGGAATTTAATGCTAAATCCGAAAATGTGGTCAAAATTTGAAAAATATAAAAAACAAAATGGAGATATTACAGCTTTTATGGTAAAAAAAAAGTGGTTTCCTCAAAAAAGTCTTTGATTTATCTAGTTTCACCCAATGTTTAGAGGTCCTCACCCTGTATAATACTTCCGAAACTGCAGATAAGTTATTCAAGCGCAAAATCAACTAATATTGAAAATTCAGCAGTTTGTATTAAATTCTATTTTTATTTTTTTTTTTTTTTATTCTTTTATTGATAGAAATTTACAACTGTATTACAAAACACATCTAGTAAATATGCGGTATATATGAGATATAATGATATGAATACAACTTGTAGAGGAACTACCCATTGGTATTACTCTAATGAATATTTATAAAAGAAGATCACTAGGCCATCTGTTCAGACGCCTTGGAGGATTGCCAGGAATGGAATGGGAAGCAAGTTGTGCAACAAGTGGATTTGGATGAGCAGTGAGTTTATTATGAAAGGAGGGGTATCTGGTTCTTGCCAAATCAGCAACATATGGGATATTAAGGTCATTGTGGCTAAGTTCATTGTGTACGAATTAAGGAGCATCTAGGATTTTTCCAAGGATTTTGGATTGGAGTGACTGCATGCGGGAAGAATTCGATGGTTTGGTGGATCCCCATAACTCTATTCCGTATGTCCAAATAGGTCTGATAATCGTCATATAGATGAGTTTTTTGTAGTGTATCGGGAGATTTGAACGTTTGTCAAGCAGGTGTAGTAGTCGAAATCGACGTGCTTCTTGTCTTTTCAATCTTGTATGAGGGTTCCAGGTAAGTCTCTTGTCCAGATAAAATCCAAGGTATCTTATCTGTTCTATATTATTTAATGGTACTCCATTAAAGGATACAGGAGGACAGGATGAGGTAGGTTTTGCTGGGATTTATCTTAACTCTCCAGTTATGACACCATTCTGCAAGGGAAATGATACGTGACTGAAGTGTCTGGGATGCAGCAAATGGATCATCATTGACTGATAACACGCTTGTGTCATCAGCATAGGTTGTGAGGATAGTATTAGGATGAGTTGGTATATCAGCTGTATATACGGTATAAAGGATGGGACCGAGGAAAATTCTATTTAATTAAGAAAATTAGTTTGGAAACAATGAATAAATAAATGGTGCGAAACCATTTAGAGATAAATTATAATATAACTCATGATATGGTTTATAATTGCATGCATGAAGTTATATTTTGTAAAAGGGTCAAGCGGATTAAGCATATGAAAACCGCACCAGTGTCAAATGAAGCATTCTTGCCTTATTTTTGTTGTTCTTTACCTAAAGTAGACATAAACCCAATCTTAACCCCCAATCCCTTCAGTAAGGGAATAATGGGGGTAACAGCCCTTAACGTAAATATAATATTTGGATTATATTAAATTCAATCATTATTGTATTAAAGTAAATTCAATCATTATCACTATCTTCTTTAATTTCATTAATTATATTGGTCACATCAAGCATTGAGTTCAATAATTTAGCTAGTTTTATATTTTTTTATTTATAACGAGCGTGAGGTAAATAGTATATAACTGTATCTACATGAGCACAGCAGCCCACTATTCTGTTTTGATAGTAACTACCTGGAACAGATCTTCGATTCCCTTTAAAGGTGTTTATATTTGATTCAACTTCGATAAATGAATCATACGTCTTGCTATTAATGTGCATTGATCGTATACTTTCATATATTCACGATCTCTTAAATATTTAAGCTTTAATTCGTAGTTTATTTACATGACTATGATTAGACCTATTTGGACGTACGGAGTTTAGCTTTGGGGCTCCACTAAACCATCCAATTCATCTCGTATCCAATCTTTACAATCCAAGATCCTTCGAAAAATCCTCAATGCTCCTTACTTTGTCACCGAGAAACTTATCCATAAAGATCTTCTGTTCCACTTAGTGATTTAGGCCAAACTACATACCTATCATTTCATAGTAAGCTCTGTAACCACTCAAATCCTTTAATTTCTCAACTTGCTTCCCACACAATACCCTATGATCCTCCGAGGTGTCTGAAAAGAAGATGGCCTACAGACCTTCTGGTGTAGAATTATTATTGAAGTGCTACTGATGAGTAGTTCTTTTCAAGTTTTGACATATTATTGTAATCGTTATCAACACATTTACTTGATTTATAGATTTTGTAAAGTTGTAAATTTCAATAAATTTATATTAAAAAAAAAAATAAAATTCGTAGTTAGTCATTTTCACTATATAACATATTACAGATGTTAATTGATATGTGCTTGTAAATAATATTTGAAGATCAGTTTCACACAGTTCTAGAAAATCCTTTAGACTAGTTAAAGGTAATTCCATAAAAGGCTGTGCTTTTTCAGGCGGCTCAGGGGTTATTTTGGAAGGGAATGAGAAGCAAGTTGTAATACTAATGAATTTTAAAGTTTGTGTATTGCTATGAAATAATAGATATCTAGTCTGAGCTAAGTCAGAAACGTAATGTATATTTAGATCTTTGTGGATATATTTGTTTATGACAAAGTAAGAAAATTAAGGATTTTTTAAAAGAAATTTGAATTGTAAGTATTGGATACGAGATGAATTGGATAGTTTAGTGGAGCCCTAAAGCTCAAGTCCGTATGTTGGAAATGAGTCTTTAAGTTTAACAACCTTAAAGGTTGTTTTATATTATTCGGCACGGCACGTAGTGGACCGTAACGTTTCAGACAAGACAAATATTATAGTTAGTTATATAGTGCCTGCATATATAGCGGATCGGATCCGGTAATACACAGCACGTTTCAGACAAGACATTAAGACATTTCTCGAAAAGAATATTTTATCGGAACCGACACGTGTCGGACCGTGTCGGATGGTGTCTTAACGTGTCTTCTTCATAGTATAATTACTTTCCGATTCCGACAGTGCAGTGCTGCAGTGACTTTGCTCCGTTCCAGTTCTTTTTCTGCGTTTAAATTTGATTCCATTTTAATTTTTTTTTTTTTTAACTGGATGTTGAAAAATTAATTCAGTGCGTAATGAGTAACACATTGAACATTTTATATTAATATAAGAATATAAAAACAGAAATTTAACATATGCAATTATAAACAAAATCCAATCTAAACAATTTGTACAAATTTCTACTCGATGTTCAGAACTTATATAAAAATCTTGATTTTTTTTATGTTTGAGATGGAGATTGGAGTACGAGTACAACTCATCAGAACGCTTTTATTTCTTATTTATTTATTATTTTTTGCACGGTTCTTTGGATCGCTTTATCATTTTGAAAAGAGGACGCTAAGCTTGATATTTTAATATTAATATACAATAAGGTACGACTGATCAATTAATTAATGCCTGCGAATATATCAGAAATAAAATTTTTAAAAATACTTAAATATCGAGTGATTCTGAGGCCTTGTTGCGGAACATGGGCAAGAGAATTTCAAACGAGTTATAACACTATTTAGTTGTCAATTAAAGTTAACCCTGTTTGGGGTTATCCCCGAATGTATTATAGAATGAATAATACATGTTGCAGACAAAACCAATTCGAATTGGTGATATTGTTTGGTAATGCAGAGTTGAGAAGGATAGGCTAGTAACTACTAATGGGATGCCTATTCCCAGCGATCTGGTGACTAGATCCTAGTCTTCAACTCTGCAACTAGGTATTTCCTATCATTCGAAAACAACATTATGTACTTTCATTTTATAAGAAAAAAACAACTATTATTTATGCACACTCGCTGAAAATATTAATCCTGAAATTACTAAATATTTAATGAAACACTATAAAAGATATATTATAGGGAGGAGGAAACCTTAAAATATCCTAAATCTCCGGCTCTAGACTCTGTTTTTATTGAGAAACCACTTCGTTAATGCCTCACTTTAAAACCCTTTAAAATTACATGAAATCACATTCACATCAATAAAATAAAAATAAACTGGATAAAATATAATAAAAATGAAATTAACTGCTGAAATTAAAAATATTTCTATAGATAAAGATCAGTATAAAAAGTAAAGATAATTAATGTACTGGAATCGTTAATTAAAATACTCTCTAACGCCATGTAATAAATGAAATATGTTAAATTAAAATGATTCTTAGCAGATAGATAAAAAAAATAACACTACAGAACAGTCACTTTTATCCTTAAATGAAAAAATTCTGCCTCCTTATTCACTTGCTCAGGAAATAAAATTGTCTCATGTTCAGACATGATGATATGATGACAGGAAGTGTGGTACATATAAAGCCGGTACAGGTTATAACAAAAATAACGTCGATAGAGGGAAAAATTCAGGCAATGGCCTGCTCTCTCAGCTTCCACTAGATTTTCATACTGGTGATGCAGCTGAGAGAAGAGCGTTGGGATTACTGCGGGCCCTGGCTTGCCCTCCCATAAGTTGGGGGACAAGCTTGTTGTTCTGGGGCTTTCCTGGCATGTTTGTGTACATTGTATATATAGTGTGATTGTGCTTTTTAATTTATTTAATTTTTTTTTTTTGCTCCTTTTTTATCACTTTCGTTTTTTTTTGTATTTCATGATTTTTTTTTTTTTAAATATTAATATCTTGTATAGTTAGAGGATTTTTATTTTTATTTTTATTAAATTTTATTGTACGTAGTGTAGGAATGGATTCTTTGCCATCAATATTATTCATTACCATTTAAGATGCAGCTTGTAATATTATTTAATAAAAAAAAATTATTTATTATTATTAGATGCGATAAAAAAGAAAAAAAAAATATACTTGGTTTAATGGTTCCACATCTGTTCTGTGAGCACTATTACAAATAAAAGTTCACTGAGTGAGGACTAAGTTCCTTGCGTCGATGTTTAATTTTATTATTTATTTGACCAAAAAGCACTTTCACTAATATTTTTTTAATGTCATTAGCCATAAAAAATAATTTACTTCGGTTAAAATATTACTACTAAATAATTCAACATAACATGTAATACTATTTCATATGTGTTCCTGGTTTTTATAAAAAAAAAATACTTTAATGACCATCGAGATCCAAACCCGGCAAATACAAGTGTCCAGGCACCCTAAACCCCCCTCCCAACAGTGGTCATGTAAGTCCAGGCCCCCAAGAGTCTCGGGATTTTCAACTCCAATAACAAATATTTACAGGATAGGGTTAGGATGGTTCGACCAGAGGTGTCGAAGGAATCAAGAGAATTTAAGGGGTACGAGGTCAAGGACAAAACGTATATTGTGATTATTATGTAGGGTTTTGTTGGAGACTTAATATGTAGTATTTACTATTGTATGAAGGACGTCAGATTGGAAGGTTTGAATGTGTTTGATATTCCACTGTTTTGCTGTCCCCCACAGTTCAAGTTCATAAGTCCAAATAGGTTTAGTAATGGTTTGTATCAGCGGAGAGATGGGATGTCTTATTTAGTAGTCTGTATTATTGGCGGAAACCTCTATTAAGTTATTCCGTTTTAAGTTTATTATGAGGATTCCATGTAAGTCTTTTGTCTAAATAAAATTATAGATACCGCGGTATCTAGGCTTCTACTGGATTCTTCTATGGAGTCTATCTGACAAAGTACGGTGTACCGTACTGTGTCAGGTAGAATCCATATCAATGCTCATCCTTGTTTCCCATCCCGACCCATTCTGAGATTTTCGAAACTACCCCATCTACCCTACCCTAGGCTAGGAATTCGCTAAAAAATGAGAAGATTTTGCTACTACTGCAAGGTTTTCTCAGAACCGAAGGTCTACCCTTCGGATTATGTAAGGTTAAAATGGCAATGAATAGAATGGCCGAATTTAATTGTGTAAGAAGACACTGCACTTGTGTCTTCTTACACAAATCATAATTATCTTAAGCTTCTTTTATTGATCTCCCGATTCTTCTATCTTCTGTTTCTATTTTCTTACGTGAAAGAGTCCGGAATATATCAGATTATTTATTTACTTTTTCTTCTTTTATTGTATATGAAACGAATCACGGCCGATTTAGTGATCTTGAGTGAGGCAGTTATATTATTCCAATAAAAACTGTTTGTATATTCCGACACGCTTCTTGATACAATTTTAAGATAATTTAAAAAAAAAAGGTCCTCAAACTTCTTGATCATCTTACTGCAAGTAAATTGAAGTGCCTTCTCATGGAAGTAGGCATTTTCATTTAATTGAGTTTAATTAGTGATTAATCTCGTCAGCCCAAAACGAATAAATCAACAAATTTAAGGCGATTTCTCTCAAGGTCTACAAGAAGGGAATCAAGTTTAAATTAATTACAAAGTCTTCCAGAAAAGTTTCACTTCTTACCTATCAGTTAGTTCAAGAAGTTTTAAGATATGCCACCCACCAGTTAGTTTTCTATTTGGCATAGTTGTTTATTGAGAATTACTTTGACAATATTAATCGATTCAAAATTTAAATGTTTATTAATAATGTTTTTTTTAATGTTATTACAGTTTTCGAAAAAGGTATGTTTGGTATAAAGCAGAATATTGCGGGAAAAAATACTGAGCACACTGGTAAACTTAGGAGATTATACAACGTGGAATCGCGAGACATTTATACGATAAATATGGTTACGGTAATTTAAAATTAGAGGCAAATTTTTAATGAAAAATTAAACCAGGCACCAAGCAATTTTGTTTTTTAGAAAAATAAATATGTGATTTTCAATCTCGATTTTAAATGACTTTTCTAGCCTTAGTATTTTCTTTCCAAAGTAGAAATCAGCGGATGAAAACACTACCCATGCCGGTCACTGAAGTTGATCAATGAATTTTGATAGACACATTGCATCCCATGTGTTCGCATGCTTAAAAAAATCACTCGATATCACTGTAGCTTTGTGCATTATGATGTCCAAGAAAAGAGGAGGAAACACAAGACAGACAGGCTGCTTTTTGCAATGAATTTAACTGTTCCTGAAATTGTTTGTAGTCCATGAAAAATACATATAAAAATAACTTGCCTCAATCTCCACAGATATTCCAGTTATATTTTTCACATGTTTCTCTCATATAAGCAGCACGTGCAACAGGTATTGGTGGTAAATCATTGTCATTATGCAAAAGAATGTTCTTTCAACTAACTTTGATGAGTCTACGTACAACCGCCAGTGATCTGCCTAGTGTTGATATTTAAGGGACTCCGTTAGTAAATAAACATCATTGCAATATACCACACCATTTACATTAGAGAAGATGTTTTCTAAACCACGACACCTTTGCAGAGAAGACTCCATACTTTGAACATTGAACCTATAACCTCTGCTGTTTTGACCCAATTAAATTTCCAATGCAGAATCCAGGTCGTTCAGATCTTCTTTCAATAAGAGGTAAGGTTGTTATTAGGATTCAAAAGTAGGATCGTTTCAAAATCAATAATAATAAAAGTTTTAATAGCATTATAATTACAATCAAATATTCCAAAACATTTGGTGCAATCCAAATTTCCTAATTTGATCGAAGATTTATATATATTGCATCCTCTTCAATTTGGTTTCTTCCGGCTATTGCTCGAAATTCGCTTTTTCAAATTTACCAGATATGTGGTATCCAGACCACAATTAATGGACAAATAATAATCGTCTTTATATTCCTAAATCTTCCCCCCTTACACCCGAGCTTATATGCTCCTCAGCCTTTAAGGCTCATCGTGCCAGCCGTAGTTCCTGCTAATGAAGTTCCGGAGCTTTAATAAATATGAGAATTGTTTCTAGATTAATATTCTCAAAGCTACTGGGATCTTCTACAAGTTCTTCTCCGAAGATATAATTCTTTGCCTTACCAGCGTATTACAGCTGCAAAGAATGTGATATGCTGTATCTTCCTCCTTTCCGTCTACAGTTCTGTCAAGATTTTAAGTTTGGGTCTGTCAAGCGGAAGGAGTTGTTCACACCAGCCAGAAACAGTTTAGACTGCCGGTAAGGTTATCTTTTACCGTTCCAATATTGCGGTGCTAGGCTGTTGTATTTTTTATTGTCCCCTTCACAAGACTTACTATAATACCACAAATTGGCCCTAGTGCATAGGAATGCTGCTTGCCAATTCATGACACTTCACCTTCTCCTTGCAATCTCCCACTTGCCTTGATTAGATTGCTGAGTTGTTCAAAGCACTAATAGGAGCTTGGCTTTTCAAGTATATTTTAATGACTCCGTTCTGTGTACCTTCTTCCGGTAGTTGAACACAGTAACAGAATAACAATTTCTTAAATATTTATTATTATATATTTTTGCTATACCTTAATTTTATTTCTTTCAATATATCATTTCGCCTTTGTCAAATTATATGTATGTAGTATTATTTTATTTTGTTTTTTTTCACCTCTTGTTTGTATATGTACTCAAAAATCTGTTTTTAATTTCAACAAATAAAAGTCTTTAGTAATATTTATATTAGTGTATTTATCTGAAATTAATAGAGTCAGACAATAGTTTAGTTTCAACCATCTAATTCTTCCCGTATCCAAACCTTACAATCCAAAATCCTTAATGCTCCTTACTTTGTGACAAATAAACTTATCCATAAAGATCTTAATATTCCATATGTTACTGATTTAACTCAAACCAGATACCTATCCTTCCATGTTAAGCTCCATACTTACTCAAATCCACTAGTCTCCCAACTTGCTTCGCACTCCATTCCGGATAATCCTCCGAGACGTCTGGAAAGACGATGGCCTAGAGACCTTACCATCACTTAATTACCACATAATTGTACAGAAGATTACGTTTCATTTCATTTTATGATTAAAATAACGTTTATTAATTTACTTTTACCTATTTTCATTTTTATAAATCTGATTATTTTATTTTATCATTTACATATATGAATGTTCAGTTTTTTACTTATTGTATTATTATTATTGTTTTTCGATTGTTTGATAGGTAATATTGAATATTCTCATTATACTTACCTATATTAAAATTTATGTTTAATTTATCATCGTTTGCATTTACTTATAGAGCTTATGGAGGATTCGAGAGAAACTCCTGAAAGACGGGTTTATCCAACTCAAATTATGTAACTAATTACAAACAATTATAATTATTATATATTAAGCATTATATAGTATATTGACTATTTCATTCATAATATTAGAATTTATTAATTGCAGCTTTTCTAGATCTCAACAGTAAATTTATTCTCGATGCCACGTTTAAATTTAGGATAAATAATTGTGAAAAAATTTTATCACTATTTAATTTTGCATTGATTTTTGCAGCATGAAAAAAAGGATTCTAATTTCTCTCAATCTATTTGCTTTGCGTTGCCATTGAAAGTCATAATTCATTTCGTAATTATTAATCATTAATGGGCCAAAATTCTCCTCCAGGTTTTTTTTGGAAAGAAATAAGTGTTAGATTAAGTTACATGGAATTTCGTTGATTCATTAAAAGATGGTAACCCTTCATATTCATTTCTAAAATAAAAGGTATTTCATAAAATAAATTTTTCATACTAATGCGAGGTTAAATTATATTATAACCTTTGCTTGTTGCTTGTCTATGAAAACCTTAATTTTTTTTTTTTTTTTTTTTTTTATTCTTCCTGTTAGATAAAAATTATAATGAATTTGTAAGAAAAAATGTAATTGTTTTTTATAACAATCTAAGAAACATGCATTGGGTATAATAATTGAAACAATAAACAGTCCTAAAGTTTTCAAACTATGGAAGAAATTTCAAAGTGGTTTTAGAAGGGAGGAATGCCCCAGATTCCTCAACTGCCACCCTTTTCACGAAGTTGTTCAAACAAACTTGACATAATGGTAAGGGGAATGGAACTCATAATGAAGAAAATTAGAACAGTAATTTTAAATATCTTTAATTCCAACTACATTTTAAAATTCTACAAAAAACAATGTATCAATTCTAAAACATTATAATTCATACTAGGGTAATGATTATAATTGTGATAAGGTAATTACGTAAAATGCTGTATTTATACAGCAGAAAAAAATATACCACGTAATATTAGTGAAAATTAAAAACATATATAAATATATTATGTACGTATGTTTATGTATATCCGAAATATTAATTGGAACAGCATATACCACTACCGTGCAGCTTACTCATCACTTCACGATGGTTCTAGTGTTCTCCTAAGAAAATCGGTAGAAGAACTTCGAAAGCACTAGAAAAAGACTTTGTTAATCAAATTGAACATGTTTTGATACGCACTAGGCACTTCACAAATATTGCAGATGTAACAGGATTACGAGGCCCACATAGTTTTTTAATCTTTGGTTTTAATATTTGGTTATATTCATCTCTCTCTCTCTCTCTCTCTAATCTCTTTTTGAATATTTAACTTTAATGCTAAGGATAGCTAAAAATCGTCTGGGACCGGAAATCTGGAATGCTTTTCGGTCAATGTTTTAATGTTTTGACATGAGCCCGATCAAAACTTTAATAAATTAATATGATAGCGAATATATTATTATAATTGTAATGATTTACAAAACATACATATTCTTTTATAAGAGTGTTTTCTTCTCGTTCAGCCATTTTAGTTTTCAAAAATAATTATTTGTCCCCGTTTTTCTAAGAGTAACTGTCACTCTATTATTTAATAAAGTAATTTATTTTGTTAGCTTTTTAGCGTTGAAAGAAAAGGAAGGGAATCAAAGTACGATCCACAAAGCTTGATAACGAAAAATGTTATAACTAAGTACCAATGAATATGTTTTCTACAAGCTATTTGAATCTTCAGACCCTTTTATGACAAGCATGAGACTCGAGCTAAAGATAAAGCCATTCCACTAAGTGGTGAATAAAAGGAAATTTTAATTTAATTTGAATTTTTGATTAAAGTATATATCCTATTAATTTAAATCTCGTATTTTAAATTAAAGCTTTCTTAAAAATTCTATAATCCCTATTTTCTTCTTTTTTAAACTCCGTATTAGGAATACATTGTCTTATCATTATATTGTTTATTGATCATTTTCTTTCAAGTGGTTTTCTCTATTGTTCTTCATAAGTGATTAAGGACAACCGCTTCTGGTATGCCAGATTTAAATCAGTCAAATAAACCTCAAATTGCAGATAGTGATTCATATGATATTTATTTATTATTGTAATTTTAACACGGAACATGTTTTTACGGATACTAATTCTAAGTGGGTAAGGTAAGTGGCCTAGGGTGTCCTCCAGCCTCAAAAAGATTCTGGCATCCTTGGTCACTCTCTTTACCCACTTAAAATTAGTTTTCGTCCTTAAGGATAATATTTTGAAATATTTCAGAATTTAACAGTTTTTAAGTTTTCCGAAGGATATTTCGTCATTGTCGTCCTTAAGGATGCTATTATTTTGAAATAATAGAATATTTAACGATTAATTGAGTCATTACAAAAGGGAAATGAAGCTATGTCATCAACGTAAAGAAATTTTATTACTTTTGATTGAATTGAGTATTCGGACAAGAACATACTAAATAAATTTGGGAATCGGCAGGAACGTTGAGGAAGACCGATAGAAGAAACTGAAAGTGTCTAGGAAGTGAATGGATTTATTTAAATGTAAAATTGTATTTTTAAACAAAAATGAATGAATGATATGGGTTAGAGAATAATGAGGAAAATCCCATAGTAAAACCCAAAAATTTTAACCTACCTACCCCATTCCCATTTCCACGATGGATATATTTCAGATATCTGTTAGATCTCCTCAGGTGAGTACCAATGTTTAATTTCTTGTCTTACATTTTTGAAAAATTTGTTATAAATAATCCATGTAACATAGTTCTGATGTGTTGAAAATTTTGTATGTTTTAGAACTGAAGATGAATGTTTAGCATTCGAAACTAGAATTCTAATAAAATCCCAATAGAAGTGGCAATTAATTCGTCAATCCTTATTCAAAGGAAAATAAACAGGTACCTGGTTCATAAACACAAAATTGAATTTAAGAAAAGCTGTTTTGTTCATATATTCGTGGGCAAATGAATACAGTACAACTAAGTTCTGCTCGAAAGATTTCAACATGAGCCCAAATACAATAACTGACTAGAAGAATTATTTGAGGGAAGTATGTGCAGTTCATATGTTGAGAAACCCAGCATTGGAGGAAAAGGACTCACTGTTGAAATCGAGGAATCGTGTTTCTCTCGAAGAAAATATAACGTGCGCCGTTCTTAATCCTCGGCAGTGGATTTTTTAAGGTATATGTAGAGATACAAAAGAGTCCTTTCTTTTTGCTGTTCCCGATAGAACAGAGGCTACTTTAATGTATAAAGCCATCTATCAAACCTGGAAGCATCATTATATAAACATCTAACTGTTAATTATTCAGAAAACATTTGTTGGCCTACTGACTGGTGCTAACACTCAATCAATAGATCCTTGTGGGTGCAAGCAAAGAGAATGAATAAAAGTTAGCATGAAACTCATAGATCCATGGTAGAATCTATTTATGTGAGTTTGTTTAGAGACATAAACACCGCAATGTCTATTTATTTGAAAGGATACTTAAGGATATTAATGAACTTTGGCCACCTGGGTGATCTCCCATTAATTTCTTTTATTAAAACAAATGTTCTTTATATTTATATATTGCCATTAAAATAAATCTTGGAATAAATTGTATATTTATTTATTGTTAACATACGATACATCGATAGTAATCACTGTAGTTACTAAAAGTTAACCGGGGTACCTAATCTATAAAAGACCCAACGCGTATAAAACGGTGTGGAACATCTTACCGGATTAAAGGCATGACGCCCTCTCTCGCTCTGTTACGACCTTTTCAAGAAATTCCGTACCACAGAACCGCGAATCTATCCTCACGAGAAAGGCGTGTTTCACAAACTGAAATAATGTGTGGTGGGTTGCGCTCTAGAAATACTTTAAATTCTACGTCATTACAATGGATCATATGGGCATTCTTCAACAAATATTTAATTTTGTCGTCGTTGAATGCCATTTAGTTAAATAATTTAAATTGAAACAAGAGGTAAGTATGTAAAATATAAATAATGTTATGAATAATAAATAAAAGCTTGTTTCGTGTTTATGATTATGAAGCGAAAAAACTTTGTTCCTTTGGCTCAAGATAAATTTTAGATATTTTTTACTACATTATTAGTACAAGTTGTTAGTAGTTGTGGTACAAGTTATTAGTTGTTCATTAATCAAAAAAGTGACAGCTATAAAATTATATATGATCTATAATTGTCTGGCTGCTTGTCAAAATTCGACTTGTTTAACCTCAATACATTGTTCTATGCAACGATGAAATTGCTGTACAGTTAGTAATTAATAACAGTATTTAGTAATTATTATTATGTTAGGAGCCCGTGTTTTTTCAATCCTTGCCTGACAGATTTAGAGTTATATTTTATCTCCAAAATTAGAAATGGTACAAATACCTACAAAAATACACAAGGATTGTCATAGGTAGATTTTTTTATTATATTGGGTAGTTCTCTTACGGGCGTAAAATGAAAAGGAATGCGCTCCAAAATCTTCCCTCTACATCCATTCTTCGGCAGTAAGCGGCAGTTCACTGCCGAGGGATAATTCGGCTTTTCACGGTCAAAGCGGACGCTTGGCCTAAATATCCCTCTTGCTAGATACGGCGGCAAACTATTCGCTGTGTTCTCACGTGTTTCATAGTGTGGTGTGTTAATAGTTCGTTTATTTCTCGGTAGTAGAAACTTAAACAAAAAAAAAAGATAAATTAACAGAACTAAACAATATTTGCTTTAGCTAAATAAAACTTTAGGCAAACTATTATCTACTCTCTTTCGGTTTATGTTTCACAGGCAAGCTAACAAGGAAGTGTTCCGGAGGACTACATCTCTCTCCTTAAATATCTCTCAATATTGATTGTTCACCCGATGCCGTGTTCCAATCCTATGAAATATTCAGAAATGATCTGTGGAAGATGACCGCTAAAAAATACATGATAAAGAAAGGTCATGACTCAAAATCGAACGACTCATGAATAATCTCCATTTGTAGCCTAGAGGCCTCAGCAGGGTCAGTGCTTTGATATGTTTAGAAACATTGTTATATTCAGCATTAATATATATATTATTTATCGTGTCAATTATCGTATTAATTGTAGAAAAAATACTGCTATTATTAGGAACACCGCATAAAGGGCCACCCACACTCCCACCATCATCTAGTAGGTGATCTAAAGAAGTAATCTAGATATTCATCCATCGAAGAGATTTTTACCATACATATATATATATATATATATATATATATATATATATATATATATATATATATATATATATATATATATTCACCAAAACCAAAACCAAAGATACAGATAAATTGGAATTATATTCTACGAAGGAATTATTGTTTACGAAATACCGTATGAAGATAGCAAGTCTTATTTCGGTACATCGGAACAATCTCAAACAAACTTTTTGTCAACCTAACTAAAAACCTGACCAGACAGCTCTCACCACACGTTACAGGCAAACAATTTTAAATTTGAATCACCCAAAATTATTCACCAGTAACAAAATAATTTTAAACAAAATATCAAAGAAATGATAGCCATAGAAAACATTGAAAATCGCGCTATAAATAAAAATCAGACGTACTAAATCTCAACACATGTTATTCCAATTTAATACATTTAGACCAATAATATACATTTACATAATTATACCTCATATAAATCATTTATCTATTTATATATTACACAAAAATACGGAAATCCTTTTTGTACCATTATCACGGAATACCACCAGTTTTGGAAAAACACTCTCAACCTTTACTTTTTTGTTGTGTACTAGAATTGTTATGATTTAGAGGTAGTTACCAATAGCATATCCACCAGAAGTATTGTAAGTAGTTTCTTACTCCTCCATAATTTGTAATTATATGTAGTTAATTATTCTAACGCATGTTATATTTATATTGTAGCTAACTTTATGTTTTGAAGAAACTTGTATATCTTATATAATTTTATTGTAACCTGTTTTTTTTCACTTTAGGGCATGATTATGAGAACAATATAGGCTCGAAACGTCGCCAAAATAGTTGTTTTTATTTATTGACTGAACTTCCAGAAAATCATCTGATATCTGAACATTAAACATCTAATATTAACAGTCATGAAATTATCTATATATATACATTATTTCGTTACAGCTCTGGGTTTTTTTTTTTTAATAAGTAAAGATAAATTTTATAATATATCTTTTTCAATTTATAACTGATCTTTAGACTTATATTTTTCTATCCGTCACAAAAGTTTATGTGGTTAGGCTTTCCTTTAACATTCTAAAAATCTTTTCATTTAGATGCATTTCTATTCCTCCTTCGTCCTTTGTTTGAGTGATACACTTTTAACCTGTTAACTCCTAACCTCTCCTTATTCTCTAGGAATCATTGTTCCTTCGAACCAATTTAGTAGAGATGACTTGTTCCTTGATGACAAAATGTCTTCCAACACTCCATAAATAGAATATTTACTTGCTTCAGTCTTCTCTGAGACATTCTCAGAGGTTGACAATGTTAATATCAGGTTCTTGTTTTTAATATTTTAAAAGCAGCCAGATGCCCATGTTTACATTTAGAATTTCAAGGACTAAAACAAAAAAAAAAAGTTTAAATAGCTATTGAGTCAGTATATAGATTTTTCGTCCTTATTTAGAATTATTATGTAATCTATATATATTTTTTTTAAATATGCTACCATCACATTATCTTTACTTTCGCTGAATTTTGGTTTGAAGACGTATAGCTACCAGCATACTGGCACTGGTATTGATGGCTGGAGGGACTAGTGAGGGAATTGGGCCCATTGTCCATTTTTGCCATCCCTGAATTTTTTTTAAAATGCCATGACTGAATACGTTGTGGCCAGTTATCGCTGATATAATATATAAAGATAAATATATTTCAATTGCACAATCCGTGGTAACCACTTTAGACTCTGAAGATTAAACTCCACTATCCAAGAAATCTTAAGAATATGGCTCATTTTCCTAAGTAAACTTTCGTAACCACTCAATTCGTAACCACTGAAATTTGCTTCCTATCAATTCTTGATAAACATCCGAGGCGTCTAAAAGCCTATAGATAACCACGAGATCTTCTAATACAGATATGTTGTTGAAGTGCTACTGATGGGTACTTGCTTTCCAAGTTATTGGCATATTATCATATCCTACTGCTCAAATTAACTACATGTATTTTGTCTGATGAAGCTCTGGTAGGGATGAGATCCACAACACCGATTTAAGACCTGAACATTATATAGATACGCAAGAACTTTTTTGGTACTCTTAATGTGAACACACTTAGTAAAATAGGCATATTAAAACAACCTCAAAATGAACTCTATGAAAAGACAAACACAATAACAGAAGCAATCAGAAAACGCCAATTTTACACACACATCAACAGAATGAATAAATCTAGAATACCAAAGAAAATACTCGACATTATTACAGCAAGTAAATGCGGCATAGAATGGCTGAAAGAAGTTCAAAATAAAAGATGCAAAGTTTGAACTGCAAATATCGCGAAAACCTGGGAAAAAGTGAACAGATGAACGGAAGAAGAATCATTCCGAGAGGATAAAGACTTTTTGGGAGATGAAGAGAAAGAGCACAACGAAAGTGAAATCATAAGTTTAAGTTCAACCGCTCTCCTGAAGAGGAACATTCGTAAAAATAATTATTATTACGATATGATAAGGAATGCATTACCTGAATGCCACTACACATAACAGATTTGGTTTGCACGAGAATATGGTTAGAATCCAATAAATCAAATAAGTCAGACATCAATAAAGAGGCTATATGGTGCCATCAGGGACTATGGTTGACAATAATCTAGAATTTAAAAACCTCTAGTGTCGGAACATAGCACCTCATTTATTCTAATCATATCCAGAAACTTACATGCTGGTATTTACATACAGATATTCACTTAATGACTACCACATTTTTCATTGCTGACTTATCAATCGCTCGCTTGGTTTTGAATTATTACCTTATTAATAGTCTTTTTTTTTTTAGGTTTATTGTGAATTTTCACTTTAGGCTAAACAATTAACAACACAAATTTTTGAGGTTTCAAAATTTTTTCTTATTGACCTTAATGGTAAAAATTTGAGAACTTTAGCGAGGGTAGAAATACTGAGAGAAATAAACATATGTTAAGTTAAAGGGTCAGATTGAACACACATGTTGACCTTTCGATGATGTAACCGGGCATAATGTAATGTGTAAAAAATAGTCCCTTAAGTCCCCCTCTGTCTTAAGAGCAAAATTTACTTCCTCCTTCTCAAAGAGTGCATACCAAAATATAAAGGAAGCAATAGATTACCAAATGTTCACCCTTCAGGGAACCCTAAAGGGATGTAAAATCTATGACGTATACTGGTCATGGGTAAAATAAATTTTTCAGTAAATTTATGAATGTTTTGGATGAATTGGATTCCCCAAAATCTAGTGTTTAGGTGTCGTTCAATTTACTGTCTTTCTTGATTCAAGTTATATTGATTTTATCGTATAAATTAATTTATTTTTAAAGAATTTGTTCATTTTTTTCAACATTATCGAGTAGTCACAGAGAAACCTCAAGGTTTCACACAAGAGGGAATATTTAATATGATGAAATATTGATATTTTCAGAAAGTATGTTATACACTTTGGAGGAGTATTCTTCCTTGTAAAATATTCTTGGCTAATTCGTTCGAGATATTTTTTTCAAAATAACTCGAATTTCGAGCTATGTAATCGAATAAAGCATTTATGCGCTTGAAGTTCTCAGTCTCGCTATGGTTGACTTAGCGTACAAAGTACAATTCAAAGTTCAATAGTTAGCTTTCTTTTATTTTAAACATTTATTTTCTTCCTTTAGGCTTTTTTTTTTTTTTTTTTTTTTTAATTCATATGATAATCTAAGAAACACTTTTTAGTGATAAAAGGAAGTTCCTCAAACCACAAAAGCAATATTAAAAGGAAAATAGAAGATGTTACACAATAAAATTTAGTCATAGCGAATAGCTTAAACATACTGATATTGATGAAGATGAAATTTTCATACAATGGCAAGAATATACAAACATAATAACGCTAAAAGTTTAAATTATAATGGCTTAAAAAACAGTATTTAAGATTAGAGTAACACTTTTAACACTACCCTGATTAAACATTTATTTAAAGAACTAAAAATTAATTTTCATTCTTATACTCGAAAAAAAAAAATGTAACTGTTGAAATGGATGGCTCCTAAATTCCTATACAGGGTGAGTTTCTGTTGTTGTAAAAAAAAAAAGAATGGGTGAAACTAGATCAAAAATTAAGAAAAATGCCGCAGACCTTACCTTTCTATTCCAATCCATTGCAGATAAACGATACTCCAAAGACGTTTGAGGAAACCAAGTTGTTTGCAAAAAAAGCTGTAATATCTCCACTTTGTTTAGACATTTTTCAAATATTGACCACATTTTCGGATTCAGCATTAAATTTCCCATAAGAGCAGAATACATGTATCCTTGAATTTTACAAACTTAGGACCTAAAGAACAGCTCACCGTTTTTTAAAAAAAAATATCCACAGAACTGCAAATCTAACTAGTATTAGTCCAAGGATTCTCCCAAAGCCTTAATAGGCTAAGTTAAAACGAAATGTTGTAATATCTCCAAAAAAAAAATTCTGTAATTCGCCGAATAGCATAAAGTACAATAACATTGCAATTACAATCAGATAAGAAAAAATATATATATAAACAGAATCAGGAAAAAGTTTGAAAGCAAATTTAAACGAAGCTGCTGGAAAGGCTATCCCGACTCGATACTCTCAATGGCCTCAAAACATCTCTCCGTTCAACTTAATCCTTAGACTTCGTTATCCGATAGCTTTAAAAAGACCAAAGAGATACTCATTAAAGTGCCACTGAAAGCAACACAAAACAGTGTACAATCCCCGCTCACTATTAACATAAATATAATTGACAAATATTTTCTCTCATTCCTGTTTATGCTCTTACTTGTTTATCATTTACATATTTTATTTAGCAGTCTCAATTTCAAACCAAATGTGAACGTTAATTAATAACGGTAGAATTAAATTCACGACGATAAATCATGATTTTAGTCAGTTCCCATCTCCAACACACACCAATAAACAGCAATTTCACTGAAGCGGTAGCTTTTAATACGTTACAATAAATCAACTACAATCATTAACTACAAATTAATTAGTCTTATCAAGTTGTGATGGGGCTGTGGACTAGACGCTCATGCCCAAACTCCATTGATGGGCGGGTCGAATGTGAACTTGTTACTGCGATTTGATCCATTTTGACAGATTTCTGCGATAAGGTCAGTGTAGTATAACTTTCACTATTAGTGACGGGGCTCATTCGTTCACTTAAAATGACGTAAATTGATAAACCAACTAATTTTAATAGAAACAGACCTTATCATAGAACAGACTAATAATATAGGACGACAGTTTTGTATAACTTTTGTTTCGGCTTGGAGATATCAAAAACTGAGATGCTATAATTCATAAAATATTTATACAGCAAGGTGGCAGTAAGGAAGGCCATCCTATTTATATTTGGATGAATCAATGGCTAAATGACATATTTCTGCAGAAAAAAAATAAATAACTAGGTATTTTAATAGCATGAGGGACATCTATGCAACAAACCTACACGAAAATTCAATGACCATCCTTGAAAGCTGTCTCTTTCGGAAAAAAAAATACCTACAAAGTGGGTTCTTGTAAGTATATGTAAGCAAACAAGGTTTTTTTTTTTTTTTTTGTTTTATATATATTTTATGCAGTTCCAGATAAGACAGCAAAGACATTAAATTAATTTATCAAGGTATTAAAAGAGAAGAATAAAATATTTAACTGCTGGAAGTTGAAGGAGCGACCAGACAAATTACAAATTAAATCCAAAGCCACTAAAGGCTACTATCCTCTCCTAATGTCCCACTTACTTGTTAGGTTGTAATTCCATGGTTTTTCCCCAAGAACCTTCAATTAACTGGTCACAAATAAATGCCTCGTTATTTCTGGTGCATTCAACATTCTTTTTTGGTTTCCATATGACCAAGGAAACATGCAATTTTAGAGAATTTTTTTTTTATGTGTTTAAACTTGTACAATCGGCAACGCAAGCTGCAAAAAAACGTAATTAATGCGTTAGGGTAAAGGTGTTATAAATACATGCCACATGGCACATACTAAAAACTGATTTGCCGATAAAAAAAGTTATCGTTTTCTTTGTGGTTGTAACGGCTGGAATAATCCATTTCTCCTTCTTTATCTAGTGGTCAAACCATTCACACCGTGCAGCAGTGATATTAATAAGACGCTTTAAGAACTAATCAAAATACAACCTGCATTAATCAATCAGAAGGGACCTATACTCATACACAACACCGGACTTCATGTTTCACGACTGAGTGTGAAGAAACTGAACGAGCTAAGTAACGAAGTCCAGCCACCTTATCCCTCAGACCTATCTCCAACAGATTTCTATCTGTTCAGAAATAGGGACAACTTCCTTCAAGGTAACATTTATAGAAAATAACTCTCAGGTCAAAAACGCACTTTCTGACTTTATTGCTTAACAAAACCTTACGTTCTGTTAAATTTTGTTCTGGGATTGAAAAGCAGATAACACTTGGGGAAAAATGTAATAGGAAAATAAGGGTAAATATTTTAACTACACAATATATTTCGTCGTTCTTTTAAGTGATGTGAGTAATGGACTCATTGTGGTCTTCTTTAAAAAGACGTCATAAAAAAAGTGATTGGAACAAACTGAATTTTTCAGCCTTCAGATTGACTGTATTCTGTGCAACACAAAATATGAAATTTTTGCATTTTTTTTTTTTTTTTTTCAATTTTTATCCAATGTATTTTATGAAGAAAATTATATCAGCTCCAGATCTATGGAGATTTAAAGAAGACAAAATTTTCAACAAAATGCACTAGACAGCTGTTATTTTGTAACTAGTGTATCCATATCAAACAATATATATAAATCAATATCAAGTAATATACATGTGTTGTATCCAAATATTATTGGTGTGCTAAAATGGCAACGCATGGTTTCTAGGAGTCACCACACCAAGGTAAAGAATCTCCAATAATTTACGCTATTTGAGTTAATCGTTTTATTATAGATCGAAAAATTTGAATTTGTCGAAATTTCTGGCTAGTACCGTCAAAATACCTTTTGAATCGCTATGTTAATTGATTTTTAGATTAGTGCTGACCCAGAATCTATAGAGTCGACCCGACATAGCAATACAATGAATCACTTCTGAGTATTAATCAGAAAGAATATATGTTTTGCTAATCCAATCTCAATACGATGATTGCCAAAGTATATTTATGTAGGCATTACTTAGTAGGTATAAATAATGAAACTGAGCAGGAGGAAAAGTGAATTTATTAGAAAAAAAAATAGAAAGAAAAATGTGAATCATAGCCATGGAACAGAGAATTACGATTAGTCCTAACTTTTAGAGGGACTAAATACATTTTTTTAAATATATCTATTTTTGTGGAATAAAACGGACCCAAAATATCACAATTCAAACATGATATAGTCTAATTATATTATTATATTAAATAAAAAGTTTAGCGAAATCGGAGGTTCAATGCCGACACCACCAATCTCTGACCATACACTTCCTTCTGAACCCACCCCTCCAAACCCCAAATCCCCAAGATCAGCTCTAACGCAATCCTCCGATCTACATCCCGGTCTGTCCCTCCGATGTTTACCCTACGACTCAGAACTGATTACTTGTTTTGGATTTTGGTCATTAATAATTCCAAAAACTTTGCTGGCCCGTTTTAACCGTCATATTTACGGGATAAAGCTCCCGCAGTCCCGCATTATGGAGCCTTTTAAATTCTCCCGTATCATCATGTTTTTTTGGGGTAAAGATTCAACTCAGTTCTTATTTTTGGATAACTTTAAGGTTATCCAAGTTATCCTTTCTTCCCTTACCGTAAGCGGTCACTATAGGGAGAAGTAATGGAGAGATAGCTGTTGGTAGTATAGTAGTCTTATATATCGTAATTTTTAAATTTCTAAAGTTTAGGGAGGAACTGAGTAGTTTTGCAACCAAAAAATAACAAATATTTCTGCTGTTATTTTACCATTATTTCTCTTGAATTTCACTTTTCCATTATATTAAAGAGCCTAGGTATTTAAACTGCTCAACGTAATCATATTTAATCCCGGAATTATCATAGTTATTACTACCGACTCTGTATTATATTGGTTTATTTATACAAGACCGATTTCGTTAGCGGCTTTATTGAGCGTTATTGTGTTTAATTTTATAGTTTCCTCATATTTACCCAATATTACTAAATCATCAGTGTAACCAAGCACCGGAATCGTATCAAACGGTTCCAGTCTTTTACAAGTGCGCATTACCTTCTTCATTACGTATTCCATTGCTAAGTTAAATGATGGATATATAAAACCTCCTTTTTTTAAACCAGACCCTACCAAAAACTTTCCTGAATAAACAGTACAGATTCAGACTCGATTAAATGTTTCGGACATGCACATCCTTACTGGATTAACCAATTAATCAAGTAGCACCAGTTCAATCTGAATATCGAACATTTTCTGGCGGTTAATCGAATCGTGATGCTCTAAGCTCTTATATTCTTTTTTTACCCTAAAACTTGCCAAAGGGAAAATATTCTTGAATGATTCCGTCTAAAACCATATTGACAGACGCCAATTATTCCCTTCGCGTATTCAGTAATTCGGTTAGTCAGAATTGATGTAAATATTTTATAAAAGGCTGAAAGGAATGGAATACCATGATTAGGACTGATGAATTAATTGCCACTTCTATTGAAATTATTTTATTTGAAAACTAGTTCCGAATGTTAAATATTCATCATCAGTTCTAAAACATACGTTTCAAAACATCAGCACTTTGTTACATAGATATACTTATTATATATACCATATTTTTAAGATCTCTTTTATTTTAGAGGAACCTAGAATTTTTGTTTTTTACACGAAAGTATGAGATTATAGAGACCTTCTAATTTGCTCATTTTCTTTCTTGTGCACGCTTTTATTAATTCATCATAGAAACTTATTCATCGTAAATAGCTTAAAACATCTGCTGTTAGAGTGCCAAAGACACGATAATTTTCGAAAGAAATACCTAAAAGACTATATAGATCAAACAGATGAGAGTCTATCTTTGGAAAATATTTTATCCTACAATAGCATTGAAAAGATAAATAACGTCTTCCTATTTATTTTAAATATTTTAAATGCTAGCAAAAATTAATTGATTTATTTCTTTAGAATTAACTAACAATATTGGAATCTATTGCAATTGCTACAACTTCTATGACACTAGACTATAATCAATATCGATTATTATAAATTGTAAAAATGTATGTTTTTATTTTTATTTTATTTTTCTTTGTTTGTGTATATCATTATAGCTTGTAAGAAAAAAAAAACTTTTGTTCGTATAAATTATTATAATATGAAGAAATGCTTTTTTTGTTAGTATTAATTATATAATATGTAGAACTCTTTCTCTATTTGTATTTATTGTTTATTTACTATTATGTAATTATTATTGTTATTGGCTAACTCGATTGCCATAAAGTTTATACTTTATGGTATAACTTAAAGTATAACTTAAAAAAAAAAAAAAATTGGATGCACCCTAAATAAGAATCCCTATCCACTTTAATATTATCCCTGATGTCTTACCATTTCGAAAAATCTTCTTTCTATTCACTATTTGTGTTTTGTTTTTTTATTTAGATCCATTTTCAAAACAATGTAACGTATGTCTTTTTAAATTTCTGTAAAATAAAATATTTTTTTGTTTTTTTTTCTACACAAAATACTAATAATGATCATAGGTAAAAACCTCTTTATTGATACATTCCACAAGACTAATGGTAAGTTAAAATTTTGTGAAAAGTTAAGTTCTATATGCATTTGGTTTGCGCAGTAGTCAATGTACAAACCTGATGTCCAGTTGTTGCGTGCGGATTGGGCTTAAACAAAAGCTCAATACCGAGTCCCGGAAACCAGGCAGAAAATGACCACCCCGGTAAAGCTGCTCACTAAATCACCCCGTGATTGTCAATATAGGCTCGATCAGTGAGCTTGGACTTAACAGGAAACCTTCCGGATATCAGCGAAATATCGACCCTGAAGACAGAAGACCTCCTGTGTGGTTGGACAACTTGGTGGCTGAAGGAGGTTTTGATATCATCTCATTTCACAAACCCTGTATTAGAATAGAATATCCTTTCCAATGAACTGAGCCCGAGACCCTACAAGGTATAGGTTTTTAGTTATTATTTTATTTTTAGTATCTTGAATTTACAATGAAAACGAAGCTAATTTTTGGCCAGTTGATTTAAAGCTAATCATATTATTAACATTTCGAAAAATGTTTATTCATTATTTCAATTGGAGAAGTATACCGACGGATAGACAAGCACACAGCCCTTACTATATGGATTCTCAGAACTCTTGTGAAACCATGAAAAGACACAAAACAGAAGCTGACAAAGTAAATTGAATTCCTACATGAATTGCAATGATAGGTACGGTACTGTAAAATTGAATCAAAATTCTCTAAATCTAAGGACGTACAAAGTATCGCTCAGGTCCTTAGCTTAACAATAAAAACAAACAAATCCAACCACTAACATAATAATTTTTGTGAAAATTTAATTTATATTTTTGGTTATTCTTAGTGATTAGCATTCAATAATCATTGAACTTTACAACTGTACAAAACATATACATCAAGTAAATGTGTTGATAACGATTACAATAACATGTCAAAACTTTAAAAGAACTACTATCTTTTTTTAAAATGCCTCGGAGGATTATCGGCAATGGAGTGGGAAGCAAATTAGGAAACTAGTGGATTTGAGTGGTTATAGAGCTTACTATGAAAGGATAGGTATCTGGTTTGGGCTGAATCAGCAAAATATGGAATATTAAGATCTTTAGAGATAAGTTTATCGGTGAAAGAGTAAGGAGCATTGAGGATTTTGGATTATAAGAATTGGATGAATGGTTTTGTGGAGCCCCAAAGCTCAACTCCGTACGTCCACATAGGTATAATCATAGTCATGTATATGATTCTTGTGTAATAAATAGGGAGATTTGAACGTTTGTCTAGTAAATGTTGAAGTAGTCTGTAACGACGAGCAGTTTCTTGTAGTTTTAGTCTTGTATGTGGATTCCAAGTTAGAGGTTTGTTCAAGTCGAGTTTTACTAGGTTGCGGATCTGTTCAACAGGGATTGGTGGAATATCATTAAAGGATACTGTAGGATAGGAAATCGCAGGTTTACCGGTTTTAATTATCACATTTAACGGTTGTCTCTTCAAAGCTAATTTTATTTTAAGAATTGATGAATTTTGTGACACTTCTTGGTTTATTTTGTTTATTTGATAACTAATAGTAAGTTTCAATGTTAAACATTCATCAGCTGTTCTAAAAACATAGACAAATTCGAAATCCAAGAAATTTGGTACACTTATTATGTATGTTAATTTTAAAATGTAAAAAGAGGAATAAAATAGAAGGG
The DNA here is from genome assembly GCA_003667255.2 of Euschistus heros. NCBI lineage: Eukaryota > Metazoa > Arthropoda > Insecta > Hemiptera > Pentatomidae > Euschistus > Euschistus heros. The sequence goes on along the minus strand of RCWM02000103.1, from coordinate 451,416 downwards.
GTAACTGCTTCTTGCTACTAATAGTTCAAAACGTGAACTGGAAGTTGATAGAAATAAAACGGGAGTGAAGGTAGTGCTGCTGTTTCCTTTAGCTGCGTTTATGACTATCAGATTATTTTTGCCTATTTTTGTTTAAAACAAGCGGGCAACCTTATGATCTGATAACCTATCTGTCTAGGATTTCTGAATTTTTTCTATTTCGGACATTAGTGCACCTACGCCTATGGATTCCGTAATGAAATTGTTACCTTATTTTCTACACCAGTTTCAATATGGGCTGCAAGTTTTTAAATTTTATTTTTAAACGTTTCAGACCTTTTGTTGAGAAGACTTTTCGTTTCCTCATAAAGTGATGTTACTAAGAATGAGGACAGCTTGGGAAAAGCGATTATTATTATTTAACAATCAGATTAATTAGATTGCGGTTGCTAGACCGCAACTTCCTAAGCTTCTTGTCCAAGGTTTCCTGTGTTTCGTTATGAAATATTCAATTTGTTTACTTAGAGAGTCAAACACGCTTTGAGAATAAAAGCTAATCTGTTTTTGAGGCTATGAAGGTATAATTTTATGCTGTCCGTGTCTCACGAATCTTGTTGGCAATTTTTTTGGAGGCTCCTGGTCAAAAAATATTAGAAACGTAGTTTGCCGTTCCGACTAATGGGCTCTAGAAGCAGAAAACACGGAAATAACATTAAATTAGTTTATTTTATATCTCGAGTTTAAAAAGTGATATCGAGCGTGCGTCCTCCCCTTGTGAGTGCCAATGAGAGATTTCAAGACTTGACAATTATCATCTTGTATGTCGGATGGATTTGATGCTGCTTTGGTAAGTACACACTTTATTTGCTCATATCTGAGAGTGAGATCTGCTCTCGGGAATGTAGGTTTGAACCAAATGTTTTTCCTGGCTACGGCACATTTTAGTCTTAGTTTCGAAAAAAAGATACATATTAGAATAGCGGTTTCGAGTAGACAGGGGGAAAGATTCGTCAATAATCTTTATTATTTTTTTTTTATAATAATATACAGTAAACGAAATAAATACTATTACTTTAAAAGGTTGAATTGCTACTTGGACCTAAGTGAGTGAGCTTTTACAATAGCCAAGGAAATAAAGGTTTATTTCTTGAATTATTTTTAATCTAATTAATGACAATATAAACAGGAAAATAATTGTAACGCTTAGTAAAAGTCATTAAAGAGATAGATATTATATGCCCACTCGTAAAATCTTCAGTGTTTACTGGTTGTTGTATAAATATCTGTATATCTCCATGTTAAGTACCATCCAAAAGAAAGCATGACGTTCAACATAATATCCATCAAAGAATATGAAGATCCGCTGAAATAAATGATTTATTACCAAAAAATCAATTGATGAAGAATGAATATGATATAGCAACAAAGACTTAAAGCAGGCACACTGAAAATTCAGAAGATTTTTTTCAATTTTATACAAAATTCGGAATAACTTTGGATGGAATTTTCAGCTAATTCTATTTTCATTATTAATCTCTGCAATGCATTAATAAAAAATAAAATAATATTTTCTTGCATTGTAAATAACATAAAATAATTGATATTGACATGGTTATTAGTAGGTATTAAGAGAAGGGAAGATTGCTAGGGGCGCGATGAGAATAATACTCATTATTTGTGTATTTTGGTGACACTTCAGAATAGTAATTTAAAAAGATGTAATTTTAAAGAAAAGTAATTATAAATTGAACTAATAGTTATGGAGTTATAAGAGTACGATAAACATGTTTTCGTGGAGAACTGGGAATGACCGCTAGTTGGCCAATATCTATTTTTTACCCAATATATATACATATATAATATAATAATATAACAATATAATAATAATATTGTAATAAACAAGATAGCCAAGTATTATATCCTCTATGAAATAATCTGTACTGCTGATCATTTGTAATAGACATTTCAATCGCACGTCAAGTGCAAGTTCTAATTGATTCCAGTATTCTACTAGATAAAATTGTTTAGGTACAAAATTGAAGATCCCATTCTATATTCGATTTACTTTTAATTAATAGCCTGTCATTGTTCCAACATCTATGTTTATTCATTATATATATAGTTGAGATCGGAAAAATATTGTCTTAACTACATAAGCTGCATAATTAGAACGGAATTCCATCAAACAGATAATAAAATAATCGTGTATTTATATACTTATAAATACATATATTCAGAGTGATTTTTTTTTTTTATTTTTTAGTTTAGAGCAGTAAAAATGTAAAAGTGACCGCCTCCCAAGAAACTACTTTATGAAAAGCCTGGAGGAGCTCGTAGACGAGGTCGCCGGAGAATGAGATGGTTGGATGACATAGAGGAGAGAGGACTTGAAACAATTGGAAGTCAGAAGAAAAGTAAAATGATTCCTACTTCAAAAATATTCCATTGCATTTTCTAACTACAAAATATTAATTTGAATTAAAGAATCATTCTAAATAACTATGCCCGTTTCTATGAAGTGGAGCGAGTTTTTCATTTCTGACCAGGTAAAAGTTTTATTTTTACTTACGTTTGCTCTTTAATTTGTTGTCCGCGCCAATCGGCGCTCTTGTGAGCAGGGAAAGGAGAAAAGTAAAATATATCGTTAATAGACGCCCTCTATAAAATTTCCTAGGTAACATGCCCTTATCTAGCACTAATCCCTACAGGAATACACCTCACTCTATCGCTGTCTTCTGAACCAGTACGAGCGAATAACCTTTTGCCCAAGGCCCTATGGTCTTCCTGTCTATTTATGCCCAAGGCTAAGATTAGCCTTCCAAAATTTTGTTTTCAAAGTGTTTCTTACATTATTTAATAAAGACATAGTACCCCCTGCAAATGAGTGGTGATTTCAGAGGAGGATATCCTGACCGAGTATATCAGCCTACAGGAATCATTCATTCGTCGGCGATTCTCTTGGAGGCCTCTGAGAAGTCGCGGAGGTACATCGGCGTTTGCACCAAGGTGAGTGATTTTCTCTTTAATATTTGGTTTGGTTATCTTCTGAACAAGGTTTCCCCAAAATTACGAACACTCGTTTTTAAAACTTTATATACAGTCCATTACCTAAAGGATGATGCGATTTCTGAGGAGTCGCATCAGAAAATGTCACGATCAATGATCAAACATTTGTCAAAAAATTTCAAGCATGCTGTAAAATACTAAAGAACTATCCATCCATAAGTGGGTAATTGCACTGAAAAGGTTTCAATGAAATACAGATTATATTAGATTAGCTATTTTTTTTTTATCTCTCCAAAGATTTGCAAAATTCATGAATAGTAAACAGTTCCTTCTGTCTGTTAACCCTTTTCCAGGTAAGGGGAGCTACGCTTCTCCTCAACTTTGATCAAGATATATGAAGTGACCAGCTGAGTGGGTACCTCGAAAAATATAGTTGAAGATTCCATTTACAATTTTACACTCAATAATTGAAAAATGACTCTCAGTCCCCTAAGCTAGGTTTAGAGTACACCTACTGGGGGAACCTCAGTTTTTAGATACCTGCTGTCCAAAAAAAGGCGATTGATTTTATATTTTGGCTGAATAAAACTCTTTGTAATAAAATGTAAAAATGAGAATATAACGCCAAGTGGAAAGAAGAGAGGGTCAAAGTAGAGTTAATTTTCTTTAAATGAATTCTAAGCTGCATAATTCAGGCTTATTCGTCTTGAAGTTGCGTTTGGATCCAGGAATAAAGGCTTGTCGTTCGTAAGCCACAATCGAATAACTTATGGAGTACCTGCCGAAATTTCGATGAGACAGTTTATTAGTAAGTATTCGACGTTCACAGGGAAAGAAAGGTAAATGTCATCTATGCCACATCAACAAAACATTTTTTTTTCTGCTTAAGAGTTAATGAAATACCATGCTTTGTTCGTACCAGAATCTATTGTCACACCACCTCCAATACTAGTCGTGCTGAAAAGAAAAATACAAGCTTGCTAGCTAATTACAGGCATTATAATGGTAAAAACATTGGACTTAACGTCTATTTACGAATTTTAATAACTAAATTTGTTATTTTTTCTAGAGAAAGGAGCCATATGATTCAATACATTCAGGCAAGCCCAGGTTGACATATCACAGTTTTTAGGTATTCTTTTTGATTTTATCATTTCGAAATTATAAAATAGGAATGGAAGACCCAAAGATCTTATGGGTTGGATGGAGACGGCTTTGATTTCAGGTGATTGTAGACATAGGAAGGAAAAATTGCTGTTGGGGCGGGGTAGATCCACTCCAAATGAGCATAAAGATGTGAAACATGGAGGCTATAGAAGCTGCTCGGGGCCCCAAAAACAAAAATCTAATGAAGCTATTCATAATTCGCTTCAGTATATTCCTGAGAGGATCCTGTATACCATAGAGTTATAATCAGAGTGGGGAAAGATGAATGAGGGGACCGAATCTACGTCGGGGAAGGAACTGTTGGGAATGATAGGGTCTAATAGTCAAAGTGTACCTATTGATTTTTGGGTTGTTTGAGCAAAAGCGTCCAGAAAAGGGTTCTTATAAAACAAAGTAATAGTTATCAAACGATGTCAATAGTATTTTTACTAATACAAAATATCAAATATTAACTGCAATATTTTTTTTTTAATTCTATCCTTTCTGTGTATGTTAACGAGTATCATTCCAAACAATAAACTTTCAGATGAGCAATGTTTATCTTAATAAGCAAGTTTACGTATAAAAAAAAAATCATAAGAGTGTAAAAATTATAATAACATTTAAAAAGTGTTAAGCCTAAATGATGGTGAATAATAATAGTTGTTTGTATATTATAGTTATTGGGAGGCTCGTCGTCAGATGGCTAAACTGCCACTGACGGGCGTTGGATAAATAAATAAATAAATAAATAAATATTATAGTTATTAACTAGAATTACTTAAAGAACTAGCTAAGAATAATAATATGCTAGATATAGCCATCTGGAATAACATTGAAACTAAGAGAGCTAGAAAATTGTATAACAAGGTATTACGTTAATACTATTGAAAAAAATATGGTTTAAAAAAAAACACCCTTCAATCGCAAACGGAATTAAAAAGTAGAAAATAATTTTTATAATATGAATAGTTTAGTGAATGTTATGGCAATAGAAAGCTAGAAAAATCAACCCTGATTAATTAATTTGGAATACAATTAAAGTAAAACTTAAGTCATTAACAAAATAATTTAATTTATTGTAAAAAAGCGTGGGGAGTAACAAACTTTTGTAACAGGGCGAGGGGCGGAACGACACCATTGTGATTTTATTATTTATTTTTTTAAACCTCTTTCGTCCGATTGATAAGAAAATCAACTAATTTTTCTGTGAACGGATAGAAGCAGGACTCGTGTTAACCGCAGGGTTTTATATTAAGGGTGAGTGTTGCTATATTCCCTCATGTACTTTGACAACCAATATAAATGTTATTGGAAACAAACTCAAACATTGTTAAGGCGGAGCCAATGAATGAGAGTCTGTCAATATTTTTCAGTAATTCCTGCCGAGAGCTGGCACTCACCACATGAGATTAGATTGCCTTCCTCCACAGGCTCTATTACTGATACCCACAAACAAGTTTTGTAATTGTATAGCTGAAAAAAAATTCCCGTTTGCTAAATTTATTCATAATTTAATTCCTGTAATTGTTTCTAGTTAAAACAAGCACAAACATACATATAAATTTGTGATATGATATTTTTCTTAAAAAATCTTTAATACATTTTTCCGTGTGCTATGGAGCAATCTTGCTAGAAAATTACGGTTTCTTTAGAAAAAATTTTAATCTTTTTATTAATCAGTTTTCTACAAATTTTACATATCCTTGACTGTTCGTTCGACCAGAACTGGACACAATATCAGTTTTGTGATTATAGCGTATGTCACCCCACTTCATCTACCCACCACACCTCAGAATAGTTGCTGCAGTATTCGGTAGGCTTACTGGCCCAGAACTTCGCGGTGCCAACTTTTTCTGAAGAGGACCACATGTCATTTGGGATCGAAACGTCAAAAAAAAAAAAAAATAATAATAAAGCAATAAATAAAACATGTAAAAATTGTTTGAACATAATTTGAACGAAAAAGTCCTTTAAAAAACTATAAAAAAATTAAAAATATTTTTAAAGGTCAACTAAGCAAATTCTTCATCAAAATCTTTCCTTGTCCGACAGGTTGTGGCAGGAAAAAGAGTGATGGCTTGAAATGAAATAAATTGTAAAGCTTAGATCAAATTACTTTTCGTAAAATGCTTTTTACTAACTTCTGGCTATACTATACAGAGCACCTTGATGTTGTATCACCATTCACTTTAAATATTAAAATGAGTTTTTGTTATAGCATGATAATAGCAGGAACACTCTTCAATCCGAAGTTTAGGTTTGTGGATAGGTTAGGTCATGCGTTCTCCTATGACAGAAAAGCAAAAAATGAAAGACTGGAGAATGCACTATTACACAATACTCAAGTCCGTTCGCATGAAAAAGTCGAGCAGCGAGAAGCAAAACTGAAAGCCATTGCAAGGCGCACTTGTTCTTAACAAACACTGTACACTGATTTAACTGTCAATGCATTTCGTTACAATGCAACCACAGTTAATTAAGTGTGGTTATTTAAAAAATGGGCCACATCTGAACACACCAGATATATGCTGCGCGGGTAGAAAAGTAACAATGTCAACATTTTTTAACCACTACCAGTATTTGGTTGTGGCTGACATCAGCGAATTGAAATATTTCTTTTCAGGTATACAAATCATGTTTCTAAAAGAAATCGTTTGGTCAAAGAGATATTGCGGAAGAGAATAATATGCCAATATTCAAAGTTCGCGGACAAATTTATGATCATACTGTCACAGTCACTGCTAAAAGCAGGTCACTCATATCAAATCATTCATGCCATCCTCACCTTCATTTTCCTACTAAATCTGAAACCATCAATTCAATCCCTTCTTCGATATCCTAACTACTAGAAATTCTAATTACATCTTATAAACCAATCGGTACACAAAACCCGCCTATTCTGGCAGTGTCCTAAATTATTTCCACATCACCAAATAATGAAGATTACCAATAATCTTTTTCACCGTTACTCTGCATTATCCGACCCACCAATCTAGTAAACTCTTTTAACACGCTCATAAAATCACCTAATCAAATTTTTTTTTTTTTTTTTTTTTTTTTTTTTTAACTCAGTTTCTTCAATGAACCTATAACATCCACTTTGAATATTGTCCAATTCATATGCCTTACTTACATTACAATCCTTTCTGACAAAAATAAAGAAATTACTCTACCCCCATTTTTCTTATCTACTTGCTTGTTTAAAAAATTTTCATAAATAATAAAACTTTTACATCAAACTTATAGATCCTTCCCCTCTTCTTCAACATTTTAGCGTACCGCATTGCTTATTCTGCTTGCAACTACAATTCCTCCTACTTTGGGAAAACGAAAATTCAACTCATACAACTTGCAAAAATTACCCCCACCAAACACATAGTGCAGAGTGTAAATTTATTGCGACATATCACAACTGAGAACAAATGCTCAAGGAGTTGGATTATAATGTGGAAAGATTTATTAACAAACATTTTGCTAGGATGTCTGAGAACCAAATATTAATAACGTTCATAACTGAACTGTTAAGGTTACAGAACTTGGTCCCTTGAGATTTGCATTCAGAGCTGTGATATATATAATTTTTTTGTTGTGATTTTTAAATTTTAAAAGAACACCCTATTGGCGTTTAAACTCAGGTGCGATTAATATAAATATATACACTGGATTAATCAGCATGATAACTCTCTTGCATGTAAAGAAGTCGATAGAAGTAATATTATTGTATAGAAATAGAAATAGAAAAATAATTTTATTCTGGGACCAAGTCCCTTAAGAATAACAAATTGTACAGAAAGAAATGATATTAGTTACATCTGGTCAGAGACATGCTGAATAAATAAGATGAAAAAATAAAAATAAAAATAAAAAATAATAAAATAAATAAGAAATATTAATATAACAATGATAATGTAATATATGAACAGGAAAATAAGAAGAATATTCTACAAATGAAATAATGGTAATGGTTCGGATCGGCGACACCACCAACCCCTAACCCACTCAGAATACCTTTTATCGATTCTAACCTTGTTCCGATTTATTTCGATGTTCTAGTCGCTGCTTTTAGAGGGGAAAGGTTATTCTCCTACATTTACTGAGAAACTCTGCATCCCTGTTCAAAGTAATATTAACTTCAGTTTACCTTCTAATATTAAAATGAGAAATAAGGAAATATTAAAGTGGAAATAAGGAAATATCGAAATATAAGACACTAAATCAATTTTGAATTAATATTAATTTAATAAACAATTAATATACTACTGAACCACCAGTAAAGTTAATTCCTGATGAACTTTCTGTCAGAGAAGTGAAAATAACAAATTATAAATATTAAAAAGACAGAATCCTTAAGTATTTATTTGGCATAACTCCTATTTATTTAACATTTGTAGCTACATGTTTCGGAGACAATGTTCCAACATCAGGCTTCTAATTTTTTTTTAAAAACACATTAATCTATAACATTATACCAATAGTTCTGAAATTATATAGTAATGTGTCATTTACCTCTTAATCTGTGATTATTTTTCACATTGTCAATTCTCCATGTTATAAGCCATTATATAATATAAGACAGAATCCTAGTTGAAAGTGATGATGTTAATTTCTGCTATATTTTCTCATGGGAAGTGGAAATCATAAAACATAAAAAACCTGTAATATACTTTCTCACATTTATTTATAAACTGATACGTTTTATTGAATTAATTATACAATCTGTCTCACTTTAGCACAAAAAGTAATATGGATGACAAAGAATCCATTCACAAAATATGTATACTGAAATTTTATCACGGAAATTAAAACAACAAATAAAAATATATAAAACACCAAATCCATGTACAAATAAATCTTGTTAAGTTTTACAAGTTGTAAATTTTATCACTTAAATTGATAGAACAAATATAAATATGTAAAAGACCAAATCCATGTACAAATTAATCATCTTAAGTTTTGTAACACTTTTACACATAAGATTAGATGAAATAAGAAAACATGAATTCATAAAACACTTAATCCTTAATTTTGTTAACTCCTGTTTCACCTATTTACATTTAAGAAGACTAAATATCAACATAACAAACTAAACAACACAATCCAAGTTGGAACTGTAGAAGTGATTGTTTACATGTGAGGTTATAGGAATGAACTATCGAAAAATGTAAACATGAAGTGAAGCGTAAGGATCGAACTGGTCGGTGTAGCGCGGGTCAACCTAGTTTGGTGGTGTCGCCGATCCGAACCGTTACCGAAATAACAAATAGGTTATTTTGATACAATGCTAATTATATACTATATAAGAACCCAAATGTTGTATTCGGAGTGAGAAAAAATTATTTTAATTGGTAACACTGAATGTGTTTCAGAAACAGATAGATATCGTTTAATTGAGAAAATATATTGTTAGTAAGCGTCATCTTGGATTAGGAGGAGGTACTGGAAATAGAGGAATTTAAATGTTTTTAGAGATTTCGCTTGTCTAATATGAGAAGGAATAGAATTCCATAGTATGGTTGAGCGGAATAGGAAAGAGCCCTGGAATGTAGTAGTTCTATGGGATGGGGTATATAGATCAGAAAGACGGGATCTTGTGTTCAGTGACTTGATTGCAGATCTGAATTGAAGCGTATTATAAATATAGGAAGGATGAAGGGTGCTGATAATTTGGTAAAGGAATGATCCATGGAAATATTTTCTACGGAATATGGGATAAAGCCAGTTTAATTCGGAATAGAGGAAGGAAACGTGGGAGCGCCTTGGTTTATCGAAGACAAATCTGGCAAAGCAGTTCTTAATTAGTTTCAATCTGTCTTCGAGAACCGTCGAGAGACCACCATAAACTAGACAACCATAATCAAGGTAAGGAAACATTAGGAGGATACTAGAAGCTTGCGAGTTGACTAGGGTAGAAGGTGACGGGATCGGTGGAATAATTTAAGTAGACCTATAGAACGGCGGGAGATTTGGGCAATCTGAGATTTCCAAGAAAGGGTCTGATCAAAAATAATTCCGAGATTTTTAACAGGATAAATACAAAAGGAAAGAGAAAACAAACATCCTTTATAGACACTCGTCAGGCATTTTCAGAACCTTTTTCTCATTCCAAGAAAAATCATTAAAACCATTTTTAGACTCCTGAATAGCTTTCCTTCAGACGTCACCTTCATTAAGAATATTGTTCGAAATGTTTCACAACTGATGATACCTCATTACTAAAAATGGAGCCCAGGCATAAGTGGTGCAATCGAGATAAGCTGGCCCTCAATTGATTGTGCTTGAATAGGATATATCCCTTTTTAAGATTGTTTTTGAATACTGAGGTATAGTACCCAATATCTTGCTCCTGTATGATAAACCACTTCTGATTAACTATTCAACTTATTATCCAATCAGCAATCAGTGATAACTTTGTAAGTCATGCCCCAGCACAAATAATAATTCGAAAATCATTTCAAGATTGCCCTGGAATTACGATAATCATCTCAATTATATATATTTTTTTTCTTCTCTTTCTCAAATCACTCAAGGGCCCTGTGGGCGTTATTGGTTACTCCTGTAAGCAAGCTAGAGGGTGCTAGTTGTACATCATTGTGTTGTAAAATTTTGCATGTTCCTATCACACCCCCCCCCCCTCTCGTTTTCATATCAGTTCTCAAGAGTATTTTCGTTTCAGTCCCTCAACGTTTCTACAATACTCAGAGATTAGCGATTCTCGTTCCCCTTCTCCTTCCGGTGTCAAATCCGTTATAAAACACTTCTCCCGAATACTCCCCTGTTTCATTCTCTATCGCTTTCACCTGACTGACTCGCGATAGCCACTAGGTCCACTAATGCACTACTTCCACCATAGGATGGATTCTGTTTCCAGATTCCAGCATTTCGGGCCCTGTTTCACCTCTACTCTCTCTTTCTCCTAATAATCGCCTTTTGAAAGAACAGTAATGTTCTTAAGGTGCTTTTTTAAAATGTTTGAACAATTAAAAAATCATTGATTTAAAGTTCTTATCTATTATGAAGAATAATTGTCTAACAAGCAGAAAAAAATGAATATTACAAAAAACCAATAAGGTTAAAGTTATATAAAATATTTGGTTCACTTTTGGATTGTGTCAGATACATTAAAGTTACAGTTGAGATTTAGAAAAAAAAAGTACAAAAAACGATCATTAAATAAATTTCATCAAAGCCAAACGTCAGTGAACTTCGGGTCTGACATGGGCTAAGCATTGCGTATTCATGAACCATCAGAAGAGAATATAAAGATGACGGGCATGTATGTTACAACCAACCATCTTTACTCTAGATTCTTAAGTGAACTCAACCAGTTCGTGATCTCGAATATACTCTCTTCCATTAGCCACAAATCCTCCTGCCATTTATCGTTCCACATTTTCTTCAAGCAACTGTAAATAACAACGCTTTTCTCCCCTCAGTGCTTTAAATATAGTATGAATGTCACCTAAAATATCTGCAAATACAGCAAACAAAAAAATATTGATGTGTCACCTGTTTTGAATTTTTTTTTTTTCAAGTCTATCTATATCCACCAAGTAATGTCGCACTTTTGTATTCCACACCCAAGGATAGAAAATGTTTTAATTCTACGTTAGTTTTATATATAGACTGCATAGACTGCTTAGTAACAAAGATGGTAAAAAGTCTATTCATACTATATTTTCAATATTTAATAAATAGTTAAATATAACGAGATATGCAATAAATTTAGAAAATAAATAAAACTATGTCTATACTATTATATAAAAGGACAAGCCATTTTTGGTTTGTGATCACTAGGGCTGTGAAATATATGCATTTGCATATTTCTCCTAATTAACTTTGAGACATTTGGAATAAATTTGAGCTATTTTTAATTTGCATATTTGTGCATATCTTGTCTTGTATGCATATTTTTACATATTTTGAACTAAACTTGCATATTTATCTACATATTAGCATTTGAAATTTATATTTTTTTATGTTTCTCAGCAGAAAAAAAAATAAATTACTGATAAAAACCGAAAAATAGCTATAAGAACTACATACTCCCATTCTTTTTTTCTTTTTTTTTTGTGTGCCTAATCAATGCGTTTGTGTGTGCCGAAGTGCTGATTCTTCGATTTCAGCGAACTTTTGATCGTATTTGATTCTCTTATAATTGTTTAATTCGATTAATTTTTCGTTTATATTCATTCAAATACGTAGAATATTGGGACTTCACTTTTCATCTCACCCTTCTCCCTTCCATCATTCCATTACACAGTCTCTCTCACAGTGTTCACCGAGACATATCATTCGTTAACTGTTCTTTTGTGTTAACCTAAAATACCGAGTCACTCCTTCAAAGACAAAAGATTTTGTTGGAAAGTACGTAGGTGAGCTTTCAAATGAGACTTTCAAGAGTGATGGAGACGTTTTATATTTAAATGATGTTGAGCAGTCGTTTAGCCGTTTCAAATCTATTTTGAGGCACAATAGACGATCTATTTTGTTCGGAAACCTAGAAAAGTGGTTGTCTGCAATTCAAATCTACAGCAGTGAATAAGTGGCATGAAAAAGTCTGGAGAGTTTCTTTAAGGTCGTTGCTTATTGTTTTTTATGTATATTGATCTGTTTTAAAGTACAAGTATTTTGGTTGTAATTGCTGTTTAAGTTTTCTGGAAATTAATGTCGTGATTTTTTTTCGTTTTTAATGTTCCCTGTTTAATGTGGTTTATTTATCTTTAATAACGATTTTCAACATTTGTTTTTGTTTTTCAATATTAGCTTTTAAATGTATTTCTTCCTAATGTTCCCTTTTTCAACACAATTTGTTATTTAAACTTGATTTGTACTTAAGTATAGGTAGGTGCATTTTTTGATTTTTCAATATTTAATTGCATTTTCAATTTTACCCCAATATCTCTGCATATATCTGTGCATATTTTTCAGTTTTTATTGTATATAATTCACAGCCCTTGTGATCACTAATTCAAAAATTATCTCTATTAATTCAAAAATTAAATTATAATAATAAATATCCCCTTTATTCTTTGAGCACATACAATTTAATTTTATGAATGTATTGTGTTTGGTACAACAAAGATTACTGATAGGGGATTAATACAAGATCATGATGAATATTGGAAACATATCTAAAATAAATAATTACAATAAATCCGTTATTTAATATAGAACACGTAAATTTGAAATAATAATATAGTGACCAAAAGGCGTCTTTCTGAGCTTCAGGTTAGAGAAAAATGTTTATAAAACTGAAAGCCGGCTACAATCTTCTTGGGACTCTGAATAGTAGGTTGTTAATAAGTTAAGATTTGATATAGGGGAGTGTTTTTTAAATGATTAATAGAGGCAGGAATATATGGAGACTATCGGATCAGAGGAGATCTGTCGAGTAAATAATCCTGATCAGTGGAGCGGTTATGGCGAGAAAGAACAGCAGATTTGACCTGAAGGAGTTTAGAAATGTAATATGGACGTTAGAATTAAATTGCCTGGAAGATAAAGGATGCCAGATAATACTGGCAACGGTAGGAAGGACAAATCCACTTTAACTCTCCTGCATAAAACTGGGAAATGTGAGCCTCCCTCAGGACCCTCAAGATAAAACATATAAAGCAATCAAATTACTGTTTGAGGCTAGCCACAAGAGGAACAGCCATATTTATCTACTTGCACAACTACTAACACATATACAGTACCTACAGACTTGCTCATGTAATTACTTTATAATATCTCGAGGAACACTTTAATATTAAGTGCTTTGTTACATGTTTTCAACCGACTTAAAAAAAGAGGAAGTTCTCAATTCATCTGTTTTCTTTGTTTTTTTGTGTGTTTATTACGCGATTACTCGGTAAATTATGAATCGATTTTGATGAATCTCATTTTGATCGGTAGGGCATACTTCAGAGGTGGTCCCAGAAAATTTTTATTGTAATCGACAAAGCGCTTTTTAAGTCAAACTAAAAAAAACAAAAAAAAAAAAAACAATCAATAAGAAATCACTGTTATATAACCTTCCACTATAAACATATTGTTCCATGGTAATAAATAATAATAAATAAAGGCTTAGAGAAACACCACCAACCGTTGACTAAAAACCTCTCTCCAACCCACTCCCCCAAAACCCAAATCGCCCGGGCCAGTCTTAACTCAATCTTCCCATCTACATCTTGGTCTACCCCTCGGTCGTTTACCCAACGGCTCGAAATTGGTCACTTTTTACGGAATTCGACCATTCCTAAACCCAATAACTTTACAAGCCCATTTTAACCGTCGCGCTGCTATTACCTGAACTATATTTACCGGATAGAACTCTTTTAGTTCTGCATTGTGAAGCCTTCTAAATTCTCCGGTTTCTTCATCCTTTTTTGGGCCAAATATTCTACGTAGTACTTTATTTTCGAAAACTTTAAGACACTGCTTCTCGCTTAACGTAAGTGGCCACGTTTCGCATCCGTAGAGAACTGTTGGTAGTATAATAGTCTTACATATTCCTAATTTTTAAATAAGCGCAAACTGAGTAATTTTGCGACCGAGAAATAACAAGCAGTGCCGGCTTTTAACCTTGCCCTTATTTCCTCTTGAATTTCATTTTTTCTTGATATAATAGACCCTAGATATTTGAATTGCTTAACGTGTTCAAACTTTATCCCGGAAATATCTACATCACTAAAATGTACACCTTGTCTGTAACTAACCATATGTTTCGTTTTATCGGTATTAATTACTAGAGCAATATCGTTACCGGTTTTCATGAGCGTAGTTGCGTTTATTTTAATAGTTTCTTCGTTTTCATCTGAAAGTATCAAATCATCAGCATAACCAAGGACCGGAAATTCATCACCCATCTCTAAACCTTTTCCCGTAAACATTAATTGCCTAATGACGTATTCTAGTGCTAAGTTAAATAATACCGGAGAAAGAAGATCTCCCTGTTTTAAACCGAAATGTAACTCAAACTTTCCGGAGTAAAAAGTACCGATTTAGACTCTATTAAATGTTTCGGACGTGCACATCTTTACTATATTATTAGAATTTACTACTATACAGACTAATTTGGCAGGGATATTATCGATTACGGCTGCTTTATAAGATTTTAATTTTATGATCGCTGTTTTAACATATTCCTTAGTAGGTTCTTCTATTAATGGTTAGGAAAAGTAGGGAAAAAGTAGAAGAAGGGGAATTAATGCTCCATGGTAACTAAATCTGAACTATTAATTTACATATATAATCAACTTTCGATGTATCTGACTTCGTTAAGCCTAATTCTTAAATAAGTCGAACAAAATGTACGGTCGCAAATACATTACAAGTTAACTTCACCTCAATAAGTCGATTCAAGTTTCTGTTTCAATGATTTTATATGTAAAAACAACATACATATACCTATTAGTGAAAAATATACGTAATGATTTTAAATCCAATTTTGTGTTCATTTTTCCCATTCACATGAAGATAAGTCGAATTACATAACCTTTCATAACCTCCACACCGCTGTCTCATGCCATTCGAAAGTTTGTTGCAAAGGCAGGATTAAACTGCCCTTCTTGGCTGGAACCGACACCAAAAATAATTGATAATTAATTGCGAATAGGTATATACGTTATGTATCGATATTTACGTTTATTATCATTTAATTCCCTTTGTTTCGAAGTAATTAAAATATTATTTTTTACTTTTTAGTTCAAGTTTGTACATGTAGTTTTAATCTCGAAGTCGGTTAATTTTGATTAATCGGTTAATTTTGAAGTCGCGATTTAACAGTGTTCTGTTAAAAATACAGAATAGGTGCCTCAGAAAATCTGGAAGTGTATTTGCAAAATAAAAAAAATAAAATCTCAAAACATTTATAAATTGTCTAAAGTCAAAATGCAGTGCATTAAATTAAGTTGAATAATTCACATACACATACATCAACAAATATATATATGAAGTAAACCGCCCGACAACGTCACACTGCATGACATCAGTTAGTTTATAGTTAATAATACCATAAATATTGCGGGATGCTGGTATTAAATACTAAGGATTGACATTAGGAACTAAGTTGCGTATTCTCTGCCTGAGCTAGATCCATTATTTTTCATCAGTAATAATATTCCTGTCTCTTTTATTTGGTGCAAGTAATATCTAGACAATTTGTGACTTTCGTGTTATAACACTATATTGCGTTTTCTCTTTGGCAATTTTGATTTATAAAGTAACTTTTTACGATATAGGGTTGAATTGCTAGGTTGGTTGAATGCCACTACCCATAAAGACTTATATAATTAATTTATTTGTAATCCTGTTTACAAATTAATTTGTAGTCCTGTATGGACTGTTGAATGTCTTATATGAGGTGGTTAGGTGCTACTTTTCAGGGCAATATCTTTTTTGTTATTTTCTTCTGAACAAGAAACTATATATCAAAGAGGGCTGTCAAACTGTCTATTGTTAGACAATAAAATAGCGAATTCGGCCGGAATAAAAAATTAAGCGTTTTTTTCAAAAATGTAGGTGAGGAAAATTTTTAAACTTTAAACTGACATCATTTTCAGATTTCTCGTCTCAAAGAACACGTAAAAACCAAATTTAATCGAAATAGAAAATGTTTTTAAACCTTCAGATTAAACGTAAATAATTTGCGCTATCTCACAGATTTCGCCACCGATTGAAACCAAATTTTAAGGGCTTTTAGAAGTTGTAAAACTGCATAGTTAAGAGCAAATTTGGAGGTCGAACGATTTTTCCTTATTGAGATATCTTAAGTTATAGTTGACCTCGGAATATTTTTTTCAAATTAGTTTTTGTCCACTAAAATCTGGAGTAAACGCAATATTGTATACATAAATAGAAAGCAGAATGTACGCTTATAATAGCGATGCTATTACTATTTTTATCGGTTGAACACAGCAAATGTTATGGCCGTTAGAAGGTGTTGGTGAAATCTCGACTTTAAAATTATAACGCCCTCGAAAGGGGTAAAAAATAAATATTTTTGATTTTGATAAAATTTTACATATAACGGTTTATAGTGCGTTGAATCGAGATTCGAGATCAGTTTTCTACGAGAAAAAAAATTCCAACTAATTTATTGTAATGTTTTTTAATTTTTGAGTACACTGCAGCCCAGCCGTGTTTTCAGCATAACGAAAGTATTTCAAAGATCATACAAAACTACAATTTCACGTGAAAAAATTATTTCTTTATCTCGACTAAAAAATAAATAAACGTTATTTAATAAAAAATACGCTAATAAAAAAAATAAACGTTATTTTCATTTTTTTTTTTTTTTTTTCTCAACTCCCTATGATCATTGGTGACTATAACTCTAGTTTTGCACTATTATAGGTACCTATTATACTACCCACACAAATATCGGCATTTAAATCTGTGAGTTACAAGTAAAAACGTCTCCTTGTGCTCGTAAGATATTATCCACCACGTCGGAATTCAAATCACGACGGAGGCATAAGGACAAGTCCAATTCTTAGCTTATGCTCTGGGTTACCACCACTATTATTATGAGATAAAACTGGCTGAAACCTATCAATTAATCAAAAATAAATCCAAAAAGGACATCCTACATATGAATATATTTTAATTCAAAATTTATCTGGTCTCTTAGGCATAAATAGAACTCGACTCTCCGTCATCAGAGAGAATCTCTTCGGCTATCTCTCTCATTAAATTAGCTTACCTGGTAATGATATCCCACTCTGGACACATCAGTGCCCAAAATCCATCGATCTCGCAAGATACTCAAATAATAATACCAACCCATCTAAATTCAAAGACCTCTTCTCTCGCCTTTTACTTTTAACAATAGTTCGAAATCAGAGCAATCAGTATTATCGTCTTTATAACTAAGATTCTATACATAAAATAAAAGTTCATAAGATATGTAGTATTTGCACTGCCGAACTTATTCAGCAGCAGAATTATATTTTGCATAGTTGCGATACCTCGCAATATAATTATAGATACAGACTTTTTAAGCTAATTAAAGAGCCAAGATTTTAAGTACCTGTGACCTACCATAATCTCATTTATTCATTCATTTTCCATACTAAAAAGAAATTTAAAAAATGGGTACAGTAGTAAATTTTATATGTCTCCCGACTGAACAACAGAGAGACTCTCGCGCAACTAGGGCGGGGTAAGATGATACTAACTCCATCAAACATACAAACCCCCTAGAAAAAGGAATCAAAGATAGATGGCAATCTATGTTGAATGAGAGCCCACCGAGTAAACTAAGGAAGACAAAAAATAAAAAAATTCAAGCACTGGAGTACATCCAACCACCATTAGGAAGGAAGCTATACAGACTAGATTCAGAATAGACCACACCGAAATGTCAATACTGTAGTATGTATGATATGATGACAATAATCCATATTTTCCAGGAATGCCTAATTACGTCACGGTTTTACAAATTTAGGATTAAATACTGATCTTTCGACAGTCCTCGGAGATAATAGTGGAACAATAGAATTCGTATTAAAATTTTTAAAATCTAATTATTTGTTAATAGAAATATGACATAAATTATTGTTAGATACTAGAACAGAAGTTTATATAAAAAATATAAATGAATATAGACTAATAAATAGAAGGCATATACGCGTATGAAAATAAAAATAAAATGAAATAATCGACGATAGTAACCGCTGTAGTGCGCAATTTAACAAAAACCGACAAACAAATAAGAAGCAACTATTTAACTATCATGGTTTAATGGTGCCAGAATGTCTCACACTATTAATTACAGAATAACAACCAAATCGATTTAAAATGTTGACGGAGCTTATACTGTTGGCTAATCTGAAGTAACTATAAATAGGAACAAGTAAATACTGTTGGTGATTAATTAAATACATTTAATGAGTCAAATGAACCTAAATCGTTAGACGGTTTAATTTCAGCTTAATCACGCATAAAATTAGAGGTGAAGTAATTGCGCTCCGACCCAATACCTGCTAACTAGGATCTGTAATTAGGGAAGGAGATGGCCGAGCGATATCATATTTGCTGTTGGCCGGCTACAATGTCATTAATTAGGCGAAATCGAAAACACATATCGATTACATTCAACGAATATTTCATTAAGAAAACTTCAAAAATAAGAAGTTTCTAACTTTTTACAAGGAATAAGTACCACAGACTAAACCCACAGAGATACATTAAAGTGATTTTAAAATATCCTCTTTATACACCTTTTCAGTGGATATTGAAAACATGTTTTCTACATAAACGTAGAATAGTCAAAAAGCAAAGTAAGGAATGTTGTTTCCAAAAACCTCTACCAAAAAGTCCGAAAAGGGTCATTTGACCAGTCATGGTAGGTTTAGTCTTGTATAAGACATGTTTGTTCCTAATGAAAAGGTGAGATATTTTATATAGCAGCCATTTGGCTGAAGCTCCTTTAAAGTTCTTAACTTTAGAATCTAGATTGAGTGGAACCCTAAGTCTTTTACGTAGGCAGAAGCTAAGATACGGTTCGATATCAGCTGAAGATTGCGCCCGGAACGCTACCTTGTGGGACAATCCCTAAGGATCGTCCAAGTGTTTACCCGGTTTCAAGAAATTGATAACTCAATGCTTCTATTGAAATTTTTAGAACACCAGAATACCTCGGATGGAAACCAGATTATGTCAAGTGAGTCCTTCAAGGAAAGTTATAGGCTAGGATTGAGGGATTTTCCATTTTAATTTAGGAAAGAGCATTATCTGCGCAATTTGATTTGGTTAATTGAAGGGCGGAATTGGGTTGATAGCCAGACAATTTTGAGGGAAGCATAAACTGCAGGAATCTAGGTCGATCGAAATTGCTTCTAGCAACTTCACTTTTTTTCAACATGTCTTTTATTGCAACCTAGCAGTATTACAGCAAATTGATTGGGTTTTTTGAGAAGCAAGTAAAGGACAAGATAAAGTTTCATTAGTCTCCTCCCGGCAGTGAGAGTGGTACCGCGGTCTCAGTGAAGATTTTGCGATTGCAGTAAGATTTTCAATTTTAAAATTTTGTCGTGGTTCCTGTGATGATCTCTTTTTCTTTGGGGAACTAAATGTGTACGCTAACTTTAAATTCTTACATTTTTTTCTTTCCGTTTAAATTACGTATCCTGCAAAGATTTCCATTATAAAAGAAAAAATCAAAATACCTTAAAACAAAACACTAAAAATCTGAGATGAAAAAGTGAATGAAAGAATCAAAAATAGGAAAAGTGGACAAAGCTATACAATCGGACTTGAATCATACTGGAGATGAATCAAGCCATGAACATCCCAATAAAACATTTTAGGAACTGTTTAAAGAATATTGGTTTTTCAATAATCCATTTTTTGGAATTTACAGCTGTATATATTATGAACGTGAGGAACTATAAAAATAAATTGTTAAAATATGAAAATGTTTTCTCCTAAAATATTTTCTACATAAAAAAAGGACATTCTAAATAAAATGAATATAAAAATTCTATTTAGACAACCTTGCAAAATATTTAAACTACTCTGTCATACATAATTGGGTATTAGGTCTTATGTACACATTATTTTCAAATAATGTTTGCTTTCTAATTATGGTTTTACTGATTGTCTCTTAATGTTTCCATCCCCCAATCACATGGGATCCTTTTCAGAATAAGATTGGCACTCCAAAACTCCAGGCCAGTAAGCCAACCGACTCTGCAGCAAGTGCTCGCCAGCTCAGATACGAGTGCCCTACCGTAGTGTACTACAGGGCTCATCCCTTCCTCCTATTATTTTCTTCTTCACCATATTCCCCCAAATGGTGGCTCCCTCTTAAACCGTATTCCCCTTCTTAAGACAGTAATCCCGTTATCTTCCTGTATCTACTAGACAACTCCCTTGTATGCTCATGTTTCAAACTTTGATTACGGTTGTTTGGACTATAATGTGATCACTATTCAACTATAAAATAGACTAAAAGAACAGTAAATTGCACTCTTCGATGTATTTTTGGCAATGGATTTTCCCTGATCACTGTAAGTACTAGATTATACAATTCCACTGACTTCTTTTTACCATTTGACTTCTTCAATTCATATCTTAAACTGACTGGCTAAACACACATTCCTCCTACCGACATCTACATCTTTAGGCAAAATTAAATTACACATCCTTCACGCAGAATAATGGAGACTCATGAGAAATGAGACTCAGATGTGAAAAGTCACTCTAGACATAATGAATTCCAAAATGCAGCCGTTGAAAGAAAAAGAGGTTAACAAACTACGTTTTCAGAATTTAGGATCATGGTTCATAATAGAAAAATACTGCTGTTAGTTATACGAACAATCGAGAATATTGTGATTTTATTTGAATTTTCAAAAATAGTTCCCTTTCAGTCCCTCAGTCGGAACAGGTTGGTCCTCAAAATCGCTAGGGCTGTTTGTGGAGCGTCTCTTCACATTCACCACTTCTTCATTCCTATAATTATCAAAAATAATTTTCAAAATTGCGGCTGTTCAAAAATTAAGAGGTATAAAAGGATAATTCTTTTAATTAATGCCAAAGAACAAAAAAATAAATAAATCCTAGTTTAATTACACAAATTTACAAAGATCCATATTTAAAAATATGAAAACAAGGGAACCATGATGGCCGAGTGATCCTGCTAAATGAATTTCAAACTTACCACTCTGGCTAAAATAAGTTTTCAACCTGTAGGATAACCTGCCCTTCCTGTTGGAGTACATTAGGACGTTAATATACTAATTTAAACATACACTGTTTTAAGCTCAGAGCTCTGGTAAAAATTCAGATAGAGGTTATAGGGTGCCAAGGGTAGCGTTTTTATCATGTGCTTCAAACATAAACCATTAATTTTAAATTGCAGCGTAAAGAATGTTAGGAACAGTTAGAGAATGTAGGCCAAAACACATTTAGGGAATTTTTTAAGGCCCATTCCACGATTCCTTAGAATGAATAAGAATGAAGAAATAACATTAAAAATCCAAGTTGAATTATATAAATAATTGTTTTCTTCCATTTCAGTTTATTTATAAATGAACCATGAATGAAATAAATTAATAAATGAATCATTTTATGTTATTATTTATTATCATGTATTTTATATTTTTTGTGGTTGGATGTTTTTTTATTTTATTTATTTTCAATGCACATAATGTCATTTATATTATTCATTGCCCTCATTGTGGCAAATTGTAATATTAATTTAGTAAAACACTTCTCCCAACCAAAAAGAAAATTATATAAATCTGTAAAACACTTAAACCATATACTGATTTAAGCTTGGAGCGCTGGTAATCAAACTAAGATCTCTTTTTATTTTACTGTATAATATATAAACTTAATAAAATAAAATAAAATAAAAAGAGGATGGAAAAATAATAACTCAGAAATTTCTCATTTTAGAAATAAAGGTGCAATACTACTTCGTCTCGTACAATAAAAATGTTTTTATATGTTTTTTTCAGAGTCAGCAATTATAACAATGTAATTTGAAAATACAAATGCTTCTATTTTCTGCTAAAATAGGAATAAGGTTTCTATATCCAAAACTTTTTGGTATAGTTCTTCTCTTACAGATTCTGAGAATCTCTTTCATAAATGTTATAAACGCGATCACATAAATTGAGGAGAATTAAGCTGTCACACTATTGTGGGTATTTTTCTTGTGGATCCTATTATTTTTTTTTGTTTATATCATTTTACTGGTAATTTTTAATTGATCTCCTTAAAACTTCGTGAATTCAGATGGAATGTTATCCCTTCCAGCTAACTTCATGTTGAAGAAATTGTTTTTCATTCTCAAGATGCTGTCATCCATATTTTCAACTGGTTTTTCGGGAATTATTCTCCTTAATCCAGGTTTGCTACTGTAATGGGAGAAACTCAGTTCATCGGTATTAAGATGCATTGCTCGCCTGACCATTTGAAGAGTAACCTAAGGATACTAATAGGGTGTATACAAAAAAATGACCGTTTTTGAAACAAATATTTGTATTATTATTTTTTTGATATAAAATACAATTAATACTCAAAGTATAGTCCATTGTTATCTACCGTCATTACCCATCTGCTAGCCAATTGCTAGATGCCATGCTAATACCATTCTTTAGAATGGTTGTTAAAGAACTCTTGGACAGCATTTTCAACTTCCGCAAAATTATCAAATATTTGCACAGAAGGTGTGAGGTCTGGACTATATGGTGGATGAGGCAGAGCAAACCCATGAAGTTCTGTAAACTTTTCTTTGGTTCGACTGCTGATTGTTGAGGAGTAAGTTCGCGAGGGGCCAGTCTACAGACCTTTTTCACCTTCCCCATGGAGAGAAGATGGTGACTAACAGTATCTTTCGACACACCACACTCCCTGGCAAGTTCGCGAGTACTTGTGGACGGATTTGACTCAACAGCTTCCGCCCGGAGCCCTTCTTCCTTTCCAACGTCGTATCTCCACTTCTAAATTTTTCAAACCAACGTCGCGCAGGACGCTCTTCAAGGACTTCCCATACATATTTAATAATTTCACGAGTTGCTTCAGCGGCTGTAAATTTTTTTTCGAGTAATGTCTTAAAATTATGAGAATTTGGTAGGACACTGTCATGTTTCTTCTTTGAAATAAATAACTGAACTGAGGCTTTTTTTTTGAAGGAGCCCAGTTTTAGAAACAAGCTTAGAGAATGCTCTAAAGGGATTATTAAGTATTGGTAAATAATAAATAGCATTAAGATATTTACAGTTTTGAACTCTGGAATTTGATAAAACGGTCATTTTTTTTTTTTTTTTTTTTTTTTTTTTTTTTTTTTTTTTTTTTTTATACGCCCTATTATTACCTGACTTTTAAATGAAACTGGTTTAAAAAATAGTATTCCAATTTGAAAAAAAAAATAGACGTCAACAAGTCAACAAAAATAATTCGCGACACGTGTTAAAAAAAAAAAAAAAAAAAAAAAAAAAAAAAAAGTGTCTTTCTTTGAAATTATAGAGAAATTAATAAAGTCAACAATATGTTATTAAATAAATAACTAAAATTTAAATTAAAAATAAAATAGTTTGTACGTAGTCATTTAGATCCCGCTTGTGTGTGTATATAATATATGACCAATACCAACATATTATGGTATCTCAACAAACGTAAAACGCTATCTCACCATTCATAAAAACTTCATAATTTTAATATATTCAAAACATTACTCGGACACCCTCGACTATCACACACGAATCGAATCACTCGATAGAAAATAACCAACTATATTCTAAAAGTAATAGTCACTCTGGCATTTGATTCTGTGACTTAGCTGACCCACATGACATTGGTGAAGAAGCAGCAAAATTGAAATGCTTATCTTTTTTAAACACCAAATTATCATTAAAAAAAACATTACATTATTTTATGTAGGAATGAGCTCTGAATTTAATCAGACAAAGCTCCGAGTCTACAAAGATTTATTTCGAAATTAACAACAACCTATTGAACATACACAAATCTACAAATTATAAAGCTATAAAGATCTTAATGACGGATAGATCGAATTGTGTATAAATAGTTTAATTTAATAAATAATAATATAAGTTCTCTTCACAAACAAAACACTTGTAAACATACAAGTTACGAATGCTTGTTGCATGTACATTGGAAAATTCAATCACAGCTTATCAAACATTTAGTATGTTTAAAAATTTAAATCTAATCTAATGACTGAATGAGGGAATTACTAGTACACGTTAAAATGCGAAGAAAATATATAAATAAAGATATTTTTTCGGAATGTTTTCTATTGGAAAAGTTAACCCTGCTTTATAAAAGGTGAATATTGCTAATTTCGACTTATGTGACTGTGTGAGAAATGCAGAAGAAAGGAGATGCTTGGGTTGCTTTTCTCGAAGAATAATTACAGAATGATGATGAATAAATTTTGAGAATTTTTTTTCCGTTCAGCATTTCACACTGGACTCTTGATGACCCTTTTTCGCATGATCATTGAAGAATATCCGTTTTCGAAATCTGCTTCTAGTTGGATGAAATTATTGTAGATTTTTTTGATGTTCCAGAGACCTGGGGCATTCCACCGGTTATGGTCCCCTTTGAAGCTTATATTTCAGATATCTATCAAATGCCAATATTCACGTCATTGGAAAGAGATCATCCCATAGTTAAAGATGAGCTAGGCGCGAGTTTGGAGTAATATAAAAAAAAAACCGTAATTATTTATTAAATTTCAGAGCACTATGAAGGCTAGTGTAGCTCCCAAAAGCTATTGATTAATATATTATTTGTATTTTACTTTTAAAATTGTATCACAGAATACTAATTAGTTTTCAATCGAACTCTAAGTATTTTGATTGAGCCATTTCAAAAATGTGAATACAAAAAAAAAAAAACTTGTCAATGGATGTATAGTGAATAATTATCTAAATGTTGTACAGATATTGCGGATAGTCATAAAATCTTACAGTCCACTCATAAAATCATAAAAATAGTCCACTCAACCTAGGATCCTTTTTCTGCAGCTAAGAACTATATTGAATACCAGCAAATTTATTCACTGAAGAAAAAAGTTTGTCTTCTAAACCTTAAAGTTATAATAAAACTCACCTTTTTCAATGCATAAGCTCATCTTGAAACTTGACGACGGAAACAGAAAACAATCTGAGCGATTTATGCTTAGATTAGGTTTTTCGGATCCCAACTGAATCCGAATCTGTCTTAAAACTTTTCCCAATCTTAAATTAAAAACGAAGTGAGGTAAGATAACGTTGAATTTATTTATAATAACTGAATTTTTACTGAAAAAAAAATCAATAATTATGATGATAAAAATTATGTTAACTTTATTAACATAAAAAATATAAACTATGTAATACGGCACAGAAACATATATATGATTATTTTTAAGGATGTAATATGGTTATACGTAATTTTAAAATAAAGAGGATATTTGGGATTTGCGGTCATTCGGAATTCAAAATAAAATAATATTTATTTATTCTCCAAACGTTTCTGGTTAAAGTGCAAGCCTTCACCAGGCTAGGCCACGTCTACACTATACCAGACAAATTATATTCATTAATATAAATATCTCTTTTTATTTTCAAAAATAAGTGATCGAGAAAAATAATTTAAATCGTTAAATATATACATCTGTATACAGTTAGGTGCAGAACTGAATCAGTAACTTACATTTTCACAACATTTATGAATATAGGATTAAATTTTTAATTAAAAAATGAAAAACGAAAAGCGGCTAAGCTTAGTCATAAATTTAGTTTATAATCACTGCAATTATAATTGGTTCACTTTTGCCGCAGAAACAGAAAATACTAAATTCGTTATTTTAATATTTGGTCCTAACACCTTTTACTTTTTAAACAGAACTTTTTACCACATTTTAAAGTTTTTTAAATAACTAGGTAGAAACTGTAACTAGTACCACTGTCTCTGGACTCCCATACCTTATAGCTTTATGTTTGATGCTGTTGCGTTATATTCCTTTAAAAGAATACTTTTCAAATACGTTCATATATTTTCTATGTAATTGTGTCGGAACTCTAGCCATGACAAAAATTGAAACTCTCGCTCATTTAATCATTTTTTTACCATTTTTGAAATGAGTTTATGGTGGTTATTACGTTGGAATACAACTTCATTTCCGGGGAACGGCAAATTTTTAACAGCTTCCGACAGATGTGTCATAAGAATGTTGAGGTACCTTATCCAATTCAAATTAGATTCTATTTTGTAAAAACTTCCAACGCCATAAGCCGTTTAGCTTCCCCATAATTATATGTAACCATATTTCACGATTTTTATAAAATCGTTTACTTGTAATGGTTCATATTTTTTCCTAGCTCCTTTTTTGCACCAAATTTGTACTCATCCGACCAAAGAACTCTGATCCAAACATTTTAGTACAGTTAATATATTGTTTTCCGTATTTTTATCTTTTTTTTTCGTTGTAAAAAGATTTTTTTTTTTTTTTTTTTTTGTTTTCTCAACAGCACACATATCTGCTTTATAGGGTTAGAACCGGGGTAGGTTTGAGAACTTTAATGATAACGCACCTTATGTGATGCTCAAACCATTGTCAAAATTCAGCTTGTCCTGAGTTATTTCCGACATAAAACGTACGGCAAAACGAAAAGTGAGGGACTACCTTGTTCGCCTCCTACTCTCTCGTCCTAAACTGACATCCATCATCTTACATTGAAATAGTCTTAATGATGCAAAACAAATATAAAAATATATCTTTATTTAATTTAAATTATCTTCTTCATTCTCTAGCACCAAGTTGATGCAAGGTTCAGCCTCAGCCCCAAGTTTCCAATCACTGCGATCCAGCGCCATTTATTTCATACTGTTGAGAGAGAATCCTCTTTCCCTTTCAATTTTTAAAATAAATCTTCCATGGTCGTCCAGATGAGCTACTTCCTTCAAGGTCAAACCTCTAGCAATCATTGTTTTTCATCTATTCTGGCTAAATGACCAAACTTTTTCGGGACTCTGAGGCTTTAACCTTTAACCATCGAGCGCATTTGTAAGTTAAATGCATTTTTTTTTTTTAATTAGATTTTCTTCTTTTTGTTGTATCTGATTTCTCAATTGACCGGCATTCACATATTGGAGAGATACTTCATCTCATGTAAGTGGTCCCTCATTTTCATCCCATCCCTTCCAGCCGAATAACTTTACTACATTAACATTCATGCCTCTCAACTGAAGTTCCTCAAACCATTCCTTTATAGCCTCTTGTAGTTTCTTTCTTATGCCTGCTAATAATACAACACTATCGGCGCATACTATCCCTTATGCTTAGACGGGTATGAGCTGCCAATAACCCACCACTGAGAGGGCATTCCAGATTTCCTAGCGGAGTACTGAGTCAAAGGCAGCTTTCAAATCAATAAATGCTAAATAAATATTTTAGCCTCTGTCTCATGCTTTTTTCATTTTCTATATTCTACTTTGAATATCATTTTTATTTAAGTTGACCTATATTATATGACTCTACCCTATTCCTGGTGATACTTTCCCATATCCTACCCATAAAGTATGTGGTGTATGTGCCCCATGAGAGCACTACTTGAAATCTTAATTATTTTCCCTCATCTGGTCGTGAATATTGGAAAATAATCTATTCCGCCGAGGTTCGGTACCTTACAGTGATATTAAGGTATTCAAGCAAATATATAATTATGAAATAAGGAAGAGATAAAATTCCTGTTTCATAAACAGTCAAATAATATCTACTGGCTAAACAAACTAAAATTTAGTAAAGCAATTTTTTTTATTTCATTAACTTTTTCTGCATAAGAGTCAGTATAATTCAAATCAATAAAGTTTCCAACATGATAATTTCAATCAAAGTTTCCTATCGCATAAAAGACAAAAAAAAAAAAAAAAAGAAGCTTTATAAAACGTTTAGGACACTGTATCCTGAGGCATCTTTGTTTTTATATAGAGACATTAAAAATAATAATAATAATAATACAAGGACCAGCAAAAAAATAATTGTATTTAGTCGATCTCTTTTTTTTTTTTTTTTTTTTTTTCTAATTTAAATAATCTTATAGAGTAATTCAATACGTTAAATAGTTTGATTTTTCACCAAAATCATTGATAATGAAAAATATTCTTGTTGTAATATTCAATCACCATTATTATTTTAAAGGGACGTTTGAGGAAATAATTAATATTTGATTTCATTAAATGATTCCAGAAACATTGAAATGGAAGTTGTTGCTGACAGAATATTTTAAGAAGAATTTACAGAGGGTGGCTCATTAATGCAGTATTGTTCAATTAATTTTTCGTTGAGTACAACAGCTTTAGTTCTATTAGTTATATTTGCACAAATAAAATTAATATTTAAGAATACATCAAATTCAACGCAATTATCTTGGTATTTTTTTTTTTTTTTTTTAATATTAGTAAATGTTAAAATGGAATGAACTAAATTAAAATTTTCCTTCACCACATAAATAGATCAGTGTGAAAATATTTATATATATATTTTTTATAGATAATAACAATACAGCAATGGTTTTAATAAGCAACATTATAAGCCAACAATGCTTGAGACATGAATTATGTTTAAATTAAATTATTCATTCAAAATATAAATATTGAAACCGATAAATACGCAATGTCAGTATCAATTTTAAAACATATTCATCGGATTAATTGGTTTTTAGTTATAAATAAATTTGTTGACTTAAGATTTAAGCAATCACTGATCACTGAGACACACTACCTCAGCACTAGCTTCCAGGTATTTTTGTTATGATATATGAAACAACTTTAGAACAGATTTTAAACGTTTTCCATCTTCATAGCCTCTACTATATACTTTAGTGAAAAATATATTTTATTCATGAATAACAAACGAATATGCCAGCAAACAGCTTTTACCTTGTTCCAACTTTATCAATACAAGGTAACTTGGCTATATACTGAGGCACATATCCTACATAGGAATAACATGGGTAAAAACAGGTAGGTAGGAATAAAATAGGTAGAAACAGTAGTTCAGACCAATTTTTTTTTTTTTTTTTTTTTTTAATCAGATTTCCTCCAGAAACTTAAAGCCTACTGGCGATTCATAAAGGGTAGTATAAAATATTTTACTTATACGTGAATAAAATAATTATCAAAATTTGATTGATTTTATTGCTAAAAAAATTAGACACAAAGACACGCGATTTCACATATTATTCTAACGTTTCAGTTAGATCAAACCCTTATCTAAATTGACCGTACATTAAAACTACTGATGACATAAACACAGACGTATGTATAGTTATATATAAATAGGTCTAACAAAGAGTTTTTACCTTATCTTCAAAAATTATATAAGAAACAAAATATAACTCTTTATTACGCTTTGGTTTTTGTAATTAGCGTTTTTTCACCAACTAAATTTGCTCTGATAATAAAAGCTAGAAAGAATATCACAAGCCAAACAGATCAAATTAGGTCATAAAGTCCCTAGGGGTACATTCTGAGATGGTATCAAGTCTAGACGTCAAGTCGATTGGATATCGAAATGAAATCCTAAATTACGATACTAAATAAATAATATATGAAAAAAACATAACATAACATATCAAAATAATAGCATATGAATAGTGGATATATCTGTATAGTGGATGATTATTTCAAATTGATCAATCAGAATTGCGTCAGCCGCTTTAACCAGCACAGGCATTACAACCATATGGAATTCTTAAACTATTTAAGTATTGTTTACATATTATTTATGGTATGTTTTATGAAATATGTTAAATTGAAATATATGAAAAAAAAATTATCTGGTCCTGGCTTGAGTTCATATTCACTTAAAAAAATCAAAGAAACTGCCAATGATTTCATATTGCTTTTTATATTGCTTAGGTGATATTATAAGTTTTTCTTAAAATATAATATAACTAAATATGTTTTTATTACTAACGACTGAAGACAGATTTTAACACGCTGAGGTTTTTCAATGCATTATCATGACATTTTAATAATAATAATTCATAAAAATAAAGGATGTTGGATTAATAAGGTCTACTAAGCAATAGAAGTACAGGATTTGAGGGTATGACTAAGCTAATTAATGCTACTGAATTAATAATTAGGATCATGATCTAATTGAGAATTATAAATATATACATACATACATATATATATATATATATATATATATATATATATATATATATATATATATATATATATATATATATATATATATATATATAATGATAAAATGCGGATAAATACAAGTGGTTTCATTACTATGATCTTACATACAATAAATTTCAAATAGCCAACAAATGGTTGATATCTATTATCTTAATCGAACTATAAAAAAAAAAAAAATATATTCGAATTATGTTTTAAATATTAATTGAATTAATTCAGTTACTTTTCTTAACATCGAAATAAAATGACCGATTAAAAATCCTGTGCTGGAGATCGCGGCTTGGTCGCTGCTGCCTACCTGTGTTAGCGGACAGCTCCAAGGTGCGGTGGTGAGTGAGGCCGGCGGCTACCAGGCTATCCCTTATATAGCTTTATCCCCACTCCTCCTACCCCTTCCACAACTATCTCATCCCCAAATTATATATTTAAGTATTTTATTATGAATAGAAAATTGGAAAAGTAATTATCTAAATCCAAGATGCTTCAGCATCTTAAATGTCTACTAACGAAACATTTACAATGATTAGTTCTGGATATGCGAACATTAGATTTCTCCTGGGATTTTCCCGTTACTTACGACATTTGAAATAGTTCAATAATAATATATCTCCTCTTTATTTGTTTTCATTTTGGTTGGTGGGGAAAATGGCGGTCCATTTGATGTTGGTAGGTTGATTTGACTCGTTTTAAATAAACCTTAATTGTGAGACTCTTCACTTCCTGTGACCCATGGACATTATTTTCAATCTGCAATTCTTCTTCCTCAACATCTGTGGGGTAGATATAAAACTAGCCGAATTTCTTCCTCAAACCGCTTATTCCCAATATTTTCTTCGTGCGTTTTTTTCGCTTTCTCTTTGCGTCACCGAATCCTTTACTAACATTAGGGTTAACTCTTTTTGGCTTTTCAGAAATCCTTCTGTAACCAATTCTAGATGTCCCTCAAGAAGAGTTTTTATCCTCTTCAATTCTTTTGTCTTATTTCTTGAAGATTCAATATCGGTTTCTAGGTCTTCAAGCTCCTCAATTTTTTTTCTCCTTTTATAGGACTAGTTTCGCCTTCGTTCCTGTAACTTTCAACATTTACTGTTTCAGTCTTAGTAACAATATGTTTTTTTTATGTTTGAGCAACATATCGTATTATTTATGTTTTCTTCCATCATCCCATTGATCATAATTTAATTTTCATTCAATTACCTATGCTACTTTATCTACTTTTGTCTGCTGAAACCTATTATCATTACTCCCCTTATTCATTTATTTCCTTTTTTCTTTAGTTTCTTCCGTTTTTTATTTTCTTTTTTTAATTTGCGAACCGGCCAACAAAGGACAGATATCATATTTAACGTTTTATGGCAAGTTCATTCTCTAATAATCCCTCTTTCTTCCAACCCCCTCATGCTTCGTTCTCTCTTCCACAAGAACCCTGATGTTTTTAAGTCGGTTCCTGAATCTCTCTCTCTCTCTCTCTCTCTCTCTCTCTCTCTCTCTCTCTCTCTCTCTCTCTCTCTCTCTCTCTCTCTCTCTCTCTATCCAGTCAGTCCTCATCAGTGATACTAAGTTTCATAAGTTCTTCCTTCATCTGCTTAGGATTACCACTCTGGCTTTTCGGTTTATCCTACAGGTTACTAACCTATTCTAGCCATGGTAGGAAGGTTCAGATTCATTTCGTAGGTCCACCACGAAAATAATTTTAACCCACCCAGGTAGAATTCGAACCCATGTCCTTCAGTACCAAGCGCGCTGAGACTCTCGCCCCAACTCGCTCGGCCATCGAGTCCCCTTCCTCATAACGTTATTAAATCCTTGTCACGCCTTCTCAGTACGTCGGTCCCATGTGATATGGTTGGGCCACAAATGATATAACTATAATATTCACAATCAACTATTTTATTGAAGGAGATTTAATTTTTATTTCTTTTAAAGGTATAACTCCTATTAATCTTTAATTATCTTGACATGTTTCGGAGTACATTGCTCCATCTTCAGAATAACATAGTCATCTGTGCAAGACAAGCACAAATGACTATGTGAAGGAAATCTCAGTTATTCTGAAATGGAGCAATATACTCCGAAATATGTCAAGATAATTAAAGATTAATTGGAGTTATGCCTTTAAAAGAAATATAATATTCACCTATCGATTTTCAGGAGCTTCCTCTGGCTTGAGAGATTTGTTGTATTCACGCCATACAAAATCACTGGCGTTACCATAGAATTGTAATTCTTTATTTTCACGTTGGTGAACAGTGCGGA
This sequence comes from Euschistus heros, assembly GCA_003667255.2. Lineage (NCBI taxonomy): Eukaryota > Metazoa > Arthropoda > Insecta > Hemiptera > Pentatomidae > Euschistus > Euschistus heros. Next base: position 418,359 of record RCWM02000103.1, on the reverse strand, counting down.
AAACAGCCAGTCTGGGAGTGTAAAAGTCATATTCTCCACAAAACCATAAGTTTTGAAATCTCATGTCTTCTGAACTTATTAAATTAAGTAAAAACTCCATGGGTTAACAAATTATTATTATTATTTTTTTTTTAAGGGAAATGAAAATAAAAAAAAAAAAATATTTTTCACTTAAATATGAGCATGAAATTGTGAACGTATTGATGCCACTAAATTTAATAAAATTTCGCAGTTTTATTGAAAATATCGAAGAAATAGCAGATAAAATGCCAAGGAAGTTATCAAGGAAAGTTTGTGTTATTTAGAAGAGAAATAAAATGTTTATGTTTAATTATTTTTTAAATGAAATCAATATAATATATTAATTAATAAAAAAAAACAACATAAAAAACTATCTAATTAATGTATTAATAACAATTAAAAATTAAATAAACAGAGCAGAATGAACATTTAAAACGATTTAATTACTCGTCATCATCAACATCTTCGTGTTCCTCTGATTCCGGTCTTCATATCCTTTTCAAATAACGATATTTTAAAAAAATGTTGGCCATATCATTTTAATTGGAGATGGAAGATAAAACAGGGTCTGTAGAATAAATTATAAATGCCACAAATCGGTAATATTACTAAGACGGGAACGTTTTAACTTGCTCCCTAAGAATAACAAACGAATACAATACATAGGACAAACCTCTGGCTATGATAATTAATTATAATAAATGATAATAATAAATAATAATTAAAATTTATTAATAATTAAATTATGAGTTACTAAATAAATTAAGAAATCTTGTAAAAGGATACATCTTATGTGTACTATTATAATGTATATAACATAAATATTCATGTTTTACATTTGCTCGGAAGATTGAAGATCCAGGAGGTAAAAAAATATATGATGTTTAGAGGAAGTAAGAGTGGTGCTTTTTCGTATTGATATGGGCAGTGAATTCCATAAAGAGGAAGCGCGGATAATAGAGGATTTTTCGAAGGATGCCGTTCGATGTGTCGGAGTGTACAGGTTGATGGGTTGGGTTCTAGTATTTAAGAGGTGGATGGAGGATCGCAGGGTAAGGAGGTCATGAATATAGGTGGATTTTTTTTGTTTTCAAGGATTGAAATATGATTGCACCTAGGAAGTATTGACGTCGAAAACTGGGGTAAAGCCAACCAATTTCAGAATACCTGTGAGATATGTGAGAACGTCTAGAAATTCCAAAAATAAATCTAATAAAACAGTTCATTAATATTTTACATTTCATTTCAAGCTCACTAGACAGTCCTCCATATACTATGCATCCGCAGTCAAAGTTGGGAAAAGCAAGAGAGAAGATAATATAAGTTGACGAGTACTTAGTGGTAATGAATCGCGGTGATGGAAAAGTAGTTTAAGTATAGAAATAGATTTCCTCGTGATTTGAGAAATGGGATTATTCCATGATAGATTTTGATCAAACGTTACTCCCAGATTTTTAATCGAATTTTGGAAATTAATTGGTCGGTTTTTGAGGTAAAGCAGTGGATAGTAGGGAAGGGCTTGTAGGTGAGGTTTTGACCCAATGAGGTTAGCCTTTGTTTTCGCTGGATTCAGACTCAACCTATTTTCTACTGCCCATGGGTTAATGCTATCGATGTCTTTCTGAAGCTTATAAGCCGCATCTAGCATGTCTGAAGGATGAAAGGATAAATAAATCTGCAAGTCGTCAGCATAAAGATGATATTCGGAGTAGTGGATGCAATTCGGCAAGTCATTAATATAAATGGAAAATAGGGTAGTGAAAGAGAAGATCCCTGGGGGACTCCTCGCGAGAGTGATAATGAAGATGAATGAGGTTTGCCGGGTATGATCACTGTTGGGGAACGGGGAGATAAATAGGAAAGAAGCCAGTTTAACGCACTATTAGATATTGAGAGGTTATGGAGTTTGGAAAATAGAATAGTATGGTCAACAGAATCAAAAGCTTTTGAAAAACCAAATAGAATCAGGATCGTAATATTCTGTTGGCCTAAGGAGGGATAAAGGTCTTGAGTATTTTTTACCAAAGCAGATTGCGAGGAGTATCCGGAACGGAAGCCAGACTGGAAAGGATTAAGGACGGCTTTACATTCAAGAAAGGAGGTGAGTTGGGAATGTGCTAATCTTTCTAATGGTTTGGGTGAATTTGATAGGATTGATAAAGGTCTGAAGTGGGACACTGAAGACGGAGAAGGTACTTTGTTCAATGGATTTTTTTCCAAGCTGTAGAAAAAATGAAGCTTTGTAAGGAGAAGTTATATATGCGGAGAAGGGTAGGTAAGATAACTGGAAGGCAGACTTTTATTATTTTTACGGGTATTTGATCCAAGCCGCAGTCGGTGTTAGGAGATTTAAAGACTGAATCAATTAATTCATTAGGTGAAATATTAAGGAAATAAAATTTATTTAAATTTAAAAATAAAAGTTATTTTCTCTTGTTATGTTGCCTGTCTGTACCTTCGCTGGTCCTTGTTACGGGATACGAGTGCTTCTACTGTGAGCAACCCAATTGAAAGAATAGGAGGAAATAGGGACTCTACAATCTCTGTCCCATGTATCAGAAATCGATAGATACTGATTGGCATGAAGTACCAAAAATATGAACTAACAAACAATTTTGCTGATTCATTTGTATATACCTTATAGGTGTCAATATTGAATCCTCTGGACATTGTATTTTTTATTACACCAGCCCGTATTATTAGGTTAAATTGTGCATAGCCTTTAACGACTCATTCGACAGTTCTACTCTTCAAAAAATCAATTTTAGAAAAGCCTCGTTTTTCTAAAATAAAAATACAGAACCTTAAAAGTTGCAAATATTAGCAGCTTTATTCTTATAAATATTGTTTTTTTGGCCCTATTAGAATAAGTCTGCATATCGGTAAAGCGAATCCAGGCGAATCTTACAGGGAGTGCATGAATTAAATACAAGCTGAAAAATTGAAAAATCATTATCTACATTTTTTTAAAGTTAATTTTTTCGGTTACTTTCAGATGTCATTATAAATTTAAAAAAGGACATTTAAAACAAATATTAAACAATTCCAGCAAAACTTTATCAATCTAGTCGAGTTTTTATTAAATTTGGCCGTTAGGTCATGGGTGCTGCATACACAACTGATATGAAGACATTAAAAATATTTAACTAACTCTTAAATATATACATGGAATTTCGGAATGAAGATCTTGTTTTCAATTGTACGTCTGCCCGATTAAATTATTTGACATATATCTGCCCGTATTTAGTCTTCAGTGTTTTCTTTGTGTTCTTTTTCTTGGTGGTCATCATCTCTGTTTTCTGGAAGGATATTTTTAGTCCTGTCTTCTTGTAATTCATTAATATGTATTACATAATCTGCAAAGGCAAGGCATCAGGGTTTGAAGTTTTTGTTTTTGTCCATTACCGTCCCCACCGGATTCAGGGATTTTCAACCCATAGGAGGGCTCCCCTGGTTTGTTCGAGCACCACGAAAAAAAAAGAAAGGGTCATTACTTTGTTGACATGCCAGAGAACCCGCATAAAATAACTCAATAAGATTTAAATTATTTTGTCCGTGACCTACATTTATTAAAATATAAAGGAGAATAGTTAATATCGGTACTATTTTTTTAGAAAATTGGGCAAAAATATGCCCCATCTGTGGCTAAAAAATCTGCAATTTTTTTATTTCAAAACAAGATAAACCATTTTATTGAAACGGTATCATTTATTTACAAGAGGCAATGGGTCAGCATCACAATCTATTAGAGTGGAAACTCTTTATGGACTCCTCTAAAACCAGCCTTAAAGCTGTCCTGCTTCTCAATGGAAATGGAAGTCTTCCCATTTCTATTCTAGATAGAATTCCACATGATAGATTCATATGTAAGCATGAATCTACGACCAGAACGGTTTACTAGATATTTTATATGCAAATTGTGAATTTCTCAGCAAAAACAATGTTTTGTTGTTTATTGTATGAGTGGGATAGCAGATGAGAAAATAGGGCTAATATTACAATGAATAGCCTATGTCGGAGCAACCTTGTCCCCTGCCAAAACATCATTTGAGAACACTCGTCAGTACAGAGTAAAATCCAACTTCCTTAGCCCACTCAATCGATGCTCAAGGCAGGAATTTTATTGCTACGTATTTACACATCTTTTGGAGTACTGAATTTCAATTTTATATTGGCTGCCTTGTAAGATTTTGGCTTTTCATTTACATCTAAAAAACTAATTAATTGAAATAAACGATCAATACAGATTAAAATTATCAATAGTTTGTTAAAATGTGAAATTGCTAGGTTTTATTTTTCTTTTTGTGCGTGTTTTTCATTTTTAGTCGGACCTCATGCAATACAGCAATTATACGGATTCAACACACCCCAAAAAACATATGAAACCGATAAGAATAAAACCGGAATTATGTGAAAACTACCATTTGACTGTGCTTACATTAAGTATTAATGGATTGATGAAAAACTTTGTGAGGGCGTTAAACAAAGATGGTGAAGGTTTTCATAATATAAAAAAAAAATTAAAAAAAGAATAAGTAAAAATATAATGAGTAAAAATATAATAAGGGAAGAAATATTTCAAGGACCTCAACACAGAAAACTTAAGAGAGATGTCAATTCCTACAATAACTTTGCAAGTGTGGCATCAACTGGGGCTCATTAAAAGGGTGGTTTAGAAATCCCTAGGAAATGCTAAAACTATGATAATTGCTAAAAACTATGAAAAATTAATAAAAGGATTATTACATAATAATAAATATTATGAAGTAAATATGTTCCATAATATTCCTTTCATACATCTACTCCTGGAATTACAATATGCCCAATCTTAGCAGCTCAAGCTCTCATACTAATAGACTTTACAAAACAATCACCCATATTGAATCCTCATATGGAATACAAAAAGGTTCGATAAATAATGAAAATAATTACTGAGAATGTTTCTCTTTTAGTAATTATAATTATGTGAGAAGAATATATCATAAGACTTTTTTTTTTTCTTTTTTTTTTTTCATTGATATTTACAACTGTACAGAATAATATACAACAAGTAAATGTGTTGACAGCGAATACAATGGCATGTAAATAACTTGTGAAGAACTACTCACTAGTAGCACTTCAATAAAATCTACTCTAAAAGGTCTCTAGGCCATCTTCTTTTCAGACGCCTCGGAGGATTATCAGGGATGGAGGAGGAAGCAAGTTGGGAGACTAGTGGATTGGAGTGGTTATGGAGCTTACTATGGAAGGAATGGTATCTGGTTTGAGCTAACTCAGCAACATATGGAACATTAAGGTCTTAATGGATAAGATTATTGGTGACAAAGTAAAGAGCATTTAGGTTTTTTCGAAGGATTTTAGATTGTAAGGATTGGATACGAGATGAATTGGATGGTTTAGTAGAGCCCCAAAGCTCAACTCCGTACGTCCAAATAGGTCTAATAACAGTCATGTAAATAAGTCTTTTGTAATGAATTGGGAGGTTTGATCGTTTGTCTATTAAATGTTGAAGTAGTCTGTAACGACGAGCAGTTTCTTGTCGTTTTAGTCTTGTATGTGGATTCCAAGTAAGACGTTTGTCCAAGTGGAGTCCTAGGTAGCGGATCTGTTCGACCGGGATTAGTGGAATATCATTGAAGAATACTGTTGGACAGGAAGTCGTAGGTTTACGACGAAGGGTAAAGGTTATTTGGTGAGATTTGTTCGGGTTTATTTTGATTCTCCATTTTTGACATCATTCTTGAATGTTTAGGATATGGGATTGCAGTGTTTGGGAGGCAATGAAGGGATCATTATTTACTGATACTACACATGTGTCATCAGCATAAGTGGTGAAGACAGTGGTATCATAAGACTAAAACAAAACTTTAATAAGAACTACGTAAACAAGATTACTACATAAATTTCTTATAAGGAAATCTATAATTACGTCTTAGAAACAATACTTTACCGATTCCTTGGAATTGGGCATATTAATACGCATCTAACACGTCAAACGAAATACTTCCACGTAATCATTTTCAATTCAGGTCATAAAATAATAGACGTTCTTAACAATACTAAAACGTTAAAATTAGGAGACTGAACTGAAAAAAAACAAGTTGTAAACAAGACTCTTAAGAACTGTAAAGGCTTTAACCATTGACAATACTTGCATGGGTATTAGTTACTCTGGTATTGATATTTATCTATTAAGGTGCTATAATCTTATAAGAAACTGAATGCTGGTAAATCCAACGCTATTGTGTTGGCCTCTAAGGTCCTTCTCAACTCCCTACCTGGAATCCCTAATTTCTCCATAGACTCCTATCACATAAATTTCCACACCTCCATTACGAACGTCGGCATTGTCCTTGACCAAACACTTTCCTGGAAAGATCATGTTTCCCTTATTATCCGCCGAACTATTTCCACTCTTCGACTCCTAAACCACTCCCGTAATTTCATCCCACTATCAACTCGTCAACTATGAATTTCTTTCTTTCTTACATTACCCCATTTCGATTTTGGTAGTGTGGTGTACGGAGGTCTCTCTGAATCTCAGGATACAAGATTGAAGAAGATTATGAACTGTTGCCTGATATTCGTTCTAGAGATATCACGTTATGACCATGTATATCACCACTACACAAAGATACAAAGTTAAAATGGTTATTTCCCTCCTTCCGAAGACAATACTTCCTTGGTTCTTTTACAAATCACTCTCCTCTCAATCACCTCCATATATCAAAGCATCCCTATAGCTCCTTCGTCAACTGTATTTTTTCATTGAATTTATTTTATTTTTCCCGCTTATTTTTTGTTTTCTAGCCTTATTTTAAATTCTTAGCCTTAAGATATAATTTGTTTTTCGTGTAATATTCATATCATGTAATATTACTTTATAGTGCAATTTTTTTTTTTTTTTTTTTTTTTGTTATATGTGTTTTATTGAATAAATATTACAAGCTGCCTCTTAAAAGGCAATGAATAATATGGATGACAAAGAATACATTCATACACTATGTACAATTAAATAAAATAAAAATAAAAATGAATATTAATATTTTTTTTTTAAAAATAATTAAATATAGTGCAATTTAATTGTAATATTTTCTCAATTGTATTATGACCTTATAATTTTATGTACGGCAGCTAGGCAGCCATTGTATTTTTCATTATAATTATTATTAAGAGGCAAACGCCCCAGAATAAAATTTATTTTCATTTCATTTCATAATCCTAAAACTTCTGCATGCCTTCAAGAAGATATTAAAGCTGATCAAGCCTTGAAAGGAGTAAAAGTACATAAAGTTATACATATGGCAAGGAAAAGAAAATCCAAACCTCAAATTGCTACTTAGGTTATTTCTATAAGTGGCTCATAAATAAAAGAAAAAACATTTAAGGTAACTTTAATTTTCTCACAAGTAATTATGATTAATTTTTAGAAAAAAGAAAAATCTGACATCAAAATTAAACCCACATGTACAAACTTGAAATAAAAAGTAAAAAATAATATTTTAATTACTTGGAAAGTAAAGCAGTATAGCATTAAAGGACAGTCAACGAAATTATCGATACTTAAATGCCTATTCACAATTTATGATAAGTTATTTTTGGAGTCGGTGCCAGCCAAGAAGGGCAGTTTAATCTTGCCTTAGCAACAAACTTTCGAATGGCACGAGACAGCGGTGTGGAGATGATGAAATAGTGGGGGGATCTTTATAATTGCTAGGTTTTAGTTTCGAATTATGCTTGTTTTTTGTTGGCACCGACTCCAAAAATAACTGATCGTAAATTGTGAATAGGCATTTCAGTATCGATAATTTTGTTTATTGTCATTTAATTCTCTTTGCTTCGAAATAGTTGAAAAATAATTTTTTACTTTTTAGTTCAAGTTTGTACATGTAGGCTTAATTTTGAAGTTGGTTGTTGTTTATTTTTTCTAAAAAGCGCCGAGTTGATTTCAATAATTATTTTATGGGGCCACCTTCTAAGTATGAACTACCGATAAAAAAAAAATCAACAAAATCGATACATAATTGACGGAATAACAAAAAAAAAAGAAGTCGAATTAAGAACCGACCTAAGAGTTCTTATAAATAAATGGATAAAAACCTGAATCCAAGATATGTGCGTAATACCGTACAAACTAATGGTTTCTAGGTTTTTTAGAAAGTTTAATCAATATTTCAAGTTTACCACCTTGTAGGATGTCGCCTTGACAACATAAAACTTCACCACCTTTTTTCAGTTTTTCGCTTACACCTAAAAACCTTTGCGTTTTCCGAATGAGAGATAAATATAGATCTTAATATTCAAAATACTATACGAAATTCACAAGACGGTTGTATATATAGGTATATAATAGGAAAAAGTTCAATCCCACTGCCTACAACTCGAGAAATACACATTTAATAACAAAAACTCTACCACGTGGTAGTCAATGAAATTTCTTAAAAAAAGACATCTAATATTTAATATACTTGTATGATGGTATGGAGCTAAGGAAAAATCGTGAAAAATACCTTCTGCATCTAACAGCAATAGCTTCAAGATAGTGCTCATTAGAAAATCCAAATCATTTGTTACATATTGTACCGTATTTTTCCACTTTAAAAACCACATCCGTACTAACCAACTATTTAAAAAAAAACATAGTTATTGAGATATAAACAAAAAAATCTATATTTTTGTCTTTTTGCGTTTTTGTTACAAAGCCTAGAAGGTGGAAACCTGTAATCCGGAATCAGCATGTGTATGTATATAATTATATACACATTTTATATTCAGTTTTTTGTTCAGCTAATGTACCTAATATATTTTTCAGTACCGTAAAACAGCCTGGCTTTACACTAAGTTCACTAAAAAGTTCCAGTCGAAGAAAAAGTTTTTTGTTGTCTAAATGATAGAGGTTTTATATTTCTTACTTCCTTACGTTAGAATATAAAATACCCAATTTAGACCAAAAACACTTTTTCTTCGACTGAAACTTTTTAGTGAACTTGGTGCATAGTTAACTCACTGGTACAAAGTAAGGCCATTTTACGGTACGCTCTTGCACCGTAACCACTTGCTAGAAAAATGAAGTTATCAGATGTATTTAATAATTTTTGTCTACATTTGTATATAATATCCATGTGTAGAAAAAGCACAGTTTTCGATATAACAGTGAATGATTAGAAAAAGTACAATAATCTGGCGATTATCGTATGCAGTCAACCTCCCACAAGGAAGAAAATGTAACATTCAGGTTTACCCCACCGCCCCCCCCCCAAAAAAAAAAAATATAAGAAACTGTATGTATAACTGTTGAGAAAAAAACTTTTATATTCCGTGACCGACTGCTTTGAGCTCTGATTAAATAATTTTATGAGAAAAATACAGCTAGGATGAATGCAGCCATAGATGGAATCTGCAATTTTTTATTTAATTTAAGGAATCTCATTTCTAAATAGTAGACTGCACCTATATTATTTCATCAACATTTTCTTATATCTTAACATTTATATTTTAAATTGATTTTTTCTTGTTTTTTTATATTTTTTAGTTTTTAGCGTTGGGAAGTGAATATTGCAATGCAGTTTCTTTCTGACTCTCGTGGGGTTTTTCATTGGATTTTGTTTATTAGAATGTTTAAAAGATATGTTTTTTTTTTCAAATTAAAATAAATAAACCTACACTTCTAATATGGATTAATAAAAACACACCTGATTATCGAACAATATATTCGATCTGTTGGATGCGATAGGTATTTACCGGTAACAAGATGTACTTCCGTTCAGCAAGTAGTTTTTCAAATTCGTTTAGAACTTCGTTTAGATATTTTTAATTAAATTTCTAAAAAAACTACAGTATCTTAAATTTATCTATTTATGCACTCATTTTAATCATTTTATTAATCAATGACTACAGATTGAGATACAAGAGATTAGAAAAATGGGAAATTACCAAAATGGCCAAGTTCAAAGAACTCATGATGAAATCTTGGTGCACTGGTTCTTCGAACAGTTCAATTCATCATCGTTTGTGTTTTTTTTTTTTGTGTTACTTTAAATAAACATAGATACATATATAATTACAAATTCGATTTTCAAATAATAAATCAAAAACTGTCGACTTAAACAAATGTTACCGACTTTCTAGAATAGAAATTTTATAATTAAAGTTAGCAGTGGATATAAAAATAATTCGAAACCCTCATTAAATGAAAATAAAAACTTCAAACTCAAATTTGTATTTATTTATGTTTCCCCATATTAAAATTTTTTTTTTTTTTTTTTTAAAAAGGTTCAAGAAAGCTTTAATTTTCTAATACAATATTGGCACATTTTTATGAATAATGGGCCCAAAGTATGGAGCTTTTAATCGCTTATTATTTGAAACAAGAGTATTCCTCTTTCTACAAAATCTCTCTCCTTCCAGAACGTCGCTATCTATCTAGAATATGTCTTATTTTATCTGCTTGATGCCTCATTCTCTTATATTATGATTTTTTGTAATTTACATAAAATTTTTTAATCTTTTAAATACAAAAATACCATCCAATTATTACAGCCCAGATACCTATTGCTTCAAGATCTCCTTCGATTGCACTCACAGGAGAACACAACCAACTTCTGTGATTCCGTGAAACCATTATGTAAGCCTTTTCTTCCTTTAGTTCTGTATGCTTCACCAACTTTTCACAATTTTCTTTTGTGATCATTTTTATTTTTATTCCTTTCACTAGATGCTGACACTAACCACACATTGTAAAAATTTTCTATTCTTGTAAATTTATATTCTATATTTATGTAACATGTGAAGAGGGCAATAAGGTACCTAATTTAGTTATTTTTCAGCTTCTAGAGCCACTTTGACAATAAGAAAAAATGTGACTATTTTTTTTTTTTTTTCATTTAGAACCATGAAACAAAATTAGATCAAAACGGACGTCGAACGTTCAGATAGGGCCCCTTTAATTACTAGTCCAGTCAATCAACATTTTGTAGAGTGCATGAAATATAATGTGATTATTTTTTACCTCGTGGCTTCGTTAGGAATAGTTAGATAATAAACATACTAAAGCTCCTCGCCCCATCCAATTCGAAGTTCGACAAATATGTATATAAACACTTTAATAGGAAATTTAATTAGCTTTAATTTTCTTCAGTAGCATATTTTCCTAGAGTCCACCGTTTTCGAAATATAATCAAAAAACCCAAAAATTGGATCTTCTCCCCTCCCGCCCACCGTAAGCTCACCCATCGGGATCGGGAACTAGTATGTTCACCTTCTAACTACTCCTAATAAAGCTGTGAAGTCAACAATTATTTCATATTTCATGCACTCTTCACCCCTCACTTCTCCGCGATAACACGTTTGTCGGTACTCCTTTGGCTGTAACTCGAAACTAAATGTTCGATCCAAAATATCTTTTACCCACCTGAAAGTTGGCTAAATTTACTATAAGAACCTCAAAACTATTATGTTTTGATCAAGTCTCGTAAAATACCCATGCCAGGTATGCAAAAACCGCTTACTGTTTTGAAATCCTATTTTTGTTGGCACATTTTTCACTATAACTCCAAAACTATTTTTCCTTCCTGAAACTTCTTTTCTTTAACTAAAATCGGGTTAAATTTACTATCAGGCCCTGTATATGAAATTTTGATTAAATTACGCAATACACCCAAGCCAGCCCACTAAAAGTGACAAAATCGTCATATTTTGCCGAAACCTACATATTTAGCGTGCTGGCTTGGGTGTATTACAGGAATAAATCAATATTTTATATATAGCGTCTGATAGTAAATTTAACCATATTTTAATTTAAATATGGCATGGGTATTTTACGAGACTTGATCAAAACTTAATATTTAGGTTCTTATAGTAAATTTAACCAGCTTTCAGGTGGGTAAAAGATATTTTACCGAGACTTGATCAAAACTTAATATATAGGTTCTTATAGTAAATTTAACCAGCTTTCAGGTGGGTAAAAGATATTTTGGATCGAGCATCTAGTTTCGAGTTATAGCCAAAGGAGTACCGACACAAACGTGTTATAGCGGAGAAGTACGAAGTTTCAGATCGGACAAATAGTACTGGAGTTATAGTGAAAATGTACCTAAAAAAATTGGACTTCAAAACAGTAAGCGGTTTTTTTAGCATGCTGGGTATTTTATGGGTCTTGATCAATATTTTATGAACTTTACATAAAGGTCCTTATAGTAAATTTAACCAGCTTTCAGGTTGAAATTAGTCTTTGGTGGAAAAATAAATTTTGGATTGAGCCAAAAGAGCTATCAAGAGGAGTTCTAGCTATAGAGCTATACGGAGTTTTACACAAACGTGTTTTCGCGGAGAAGTGCGGTCTCAGTCAAACAGTGAAACTTTTAGTATGTTCATCTTCTAACTGCTCTTAACAAAACAAAAAATATTTCAATAGTTTTATAAAAAATAAATAAATATATTTAATTTTAACTTTTTATCTTTTCATATACCTATAAAGATACATATATTAAATGTATAAACAAAAAAATATGTTTGAATTTTAATAGAAAAAAAAAACCCTTTGTGGAATAAAAACTGAGCAGTCTTGATGATTTCAATAAAACTTGAAATAATTTTTTTGAAATAAATTTAAACAGGAGTAACAGAGATTCGGCCTCACATAGCAGGTCCCTGGTGTACACACTAGACTTTCGAAGTGCCTAATCCACCTGCCAAGGATGATACCTTTGTAAGTAATTAATGTTCCCTCTTCTCTGCTGGGATTTGCTTAATAAAACTAAAATATCATTTATAAATGAATCTAAGAACCGGAAACATTCAGACTTACTAGCGAAGGTTTCTTGTAGGACATAAAAAACTTATACGCCAGAAAATTAACAATATTATATATTTAAAAAATCAAGTTAAATTGTTATAAAATAACATTCACAACAAAAAATGTTCATCGATCAATGTTTTTTTAGCAAAGTTTTTTCTTCCTCCATATTTTCTTATTCTTGCTAAAACCTAAAACAAAAAACACAAGCAATACAATTTCCGCCTTTGATATATTTAATATGCAATAATCATAATGGTTTTGTATCTTTAATTTCATTTAAATATAAACTTAAATAAAAATGAGAAATATCATCATTATAAAAGAGAAACCAACAAATTAAGGTCACCTAATTTATAGGAAACATTTTCATAGTAACATTAGTAAAGATTTTTTGAAATTATAGATACTATCCACTGATTGTTTTCCAACAAAGCTTCTGGACATGACATTATTCTTAAATTCCATCCAAAGCAAACCACATTCTACAAAACCTAAGTTTATAATGCTTCCGTATCCTTTGATGGAGGAACACTAAGTGCTGATGAGCAGAAATTAGATACTGTTGAACATAATCCCGTCAAGAGACCCAATTAGTATCCTCATACGAAATTGAAAAGACAAGAAGCTGCTCGTTCATTTAGACTACTCCAACTCTTGATGGATGTTCTAACCTCACAATCCCTTTTTATCATTAATCACTCATTGTCAGGACTATTCCGAGTTACTGTACAAAGTTATGAGTTCCACCAAACCATCGAAATCATAACGTTTATAGTCTTTTCGGACCAAAATAAATTCACCTGAGGTACGCATGATGGCATGGAAGGATCAATACAATTAGGATTGATGAATTAATTGCCATTTCTATTGAGATCATTTGATTAGAAAACTAGCTTCGAATGCTAAACATTGATCTTTAGTTCTAATACATGTTCTTCTCTAATTCTATTATTCTATTATTAAATTCACACCAGAAATAGAGAAGAACAAAACTTTGAATTTTTTAGGCATAGTAATCTCTATAATTTTTTTTTTTTTTAAACAGCATGAATTTGGTATATAGAGGAAACCCACACACAGATGTAGTACTTCACAATAATGCCAGGAGACCGCTAACACATATGGTAAACTCGCAGCCTTTAATATCATGATTTACCGCCTTTTAAACATACCATTAAATGAACAAAATTATAATAAAGAAACCATATACACTATAGCCAGCAATAACGGATATAGTAAAATCACGATCTACAATACTTTAAAAAACCTATCCATAAAAAAAAAATATGAATAATATAACACCCTCAGAGGATAAAGCTACCCCGAAGAAATATATTTCGATACCAAATTACGGCCCAATATCCACCAAAGTAGGAAATGAAATTAAAAAATTAAGTTTAAATCCAGCATTTAAAATAGATAAACCATTGTCATCTTATTTCCCTTCACCTAAAGACAAAATAGACCCTTTCCAAAAAAGCGGTGTATACGAACTAAAATGTAATGACAGTGAAGCTAAATACACGTGAAAAACTGGACGATCGGTAAATCAAAGAGTAAAAGAACATATAAGAGCAAACAATAATAACACCCAAAAATCCATTTTCGCTATCCATTTAAATGAAAATAACCATAAATTCAATAAAGACTCTGGAGTGAAAAAAATACAATAATAAAATAGTTTGTCATATCCAGATTTTTGTTTAAATGACCAGATAAAGATTTCCAAAAGCCCCATTTTATATTTGTTTCCGAAAGGTCATAGGGGAAATCCCAAAGTAAAACCCTAAAAAATGTAACATACCTCGTCCCTTTCCCCTTCCACCATAGATATATTTCAGATATCTGGTAGATCTCCTCAGGTGAGTACCAAAATTTGATTTCTTGTCTTACATTTTTGAGAACTTCAGTATATATAATCGATGTAACATTTTGTATGTTTTAGAACTGAAGATGAATGTTTAGCATTAGAAACTAGTGTTCTAATAAAATAACTCCAAGTAATTCATCAATCCTATTTGAAAAATAAAATTTCTTTAAAATCCATTAAAACATTAGGTTTGCTTTAGTTGTACAAAAAGGTATTTTGTTCAACTCAGTCACATTTCATTTGAAGAAGAAAAAAAAAAATCAGAAATACAATCTAGTTTTAAATTTCAAGCCTATTATTCCAAAAAAGAGTAAAATTTTAATCAAATGCTGAATATCTGTACCTGCTTAATACAATTATATAATTAATTATTTCTTTAATGACGAAGTCTATGATGAGAATCAGTCTACTCAGTATATGTCTAGTTGAGACATGGTTTTGCCATTTTCAATTTTATTTACCTAAACTTTTTGTGAATACGAATCGAACTGAGGGCTTATAAAGACCCAATACCCTTACGTAAATTAAGTAATACAATTGACATCAAGATATCCTAATTTAACATAAAAACGGAATATGTATTATTTTGAAATAAAAACAATTACTAAATAAAAATAATTAGCAAATGAAAACAATCAGTATAAAAAATAAATTAGTATATAAAAAGAACTGGTGTAGCATTTTAAATCTAAAAAATAAATTAGCATGAAATAAATTGTAAATTAATAGATTGTTTATTGCATGCAATATCAACAATGAGAAAACTCTACATTGAAAAAACCACGTTACATTAAAAAAAATAAATAAATAAAAAATAAAATAAAATTAATACTAGTTTTTTTTTTTGGTTTATTTTTTTAATTTATCCATTTATTGAAATTTACAACTGTACATATAATGTTCATGATAACATGACAATTTTGTACTACCCAGTGGATTTACTTCGATTTACTAGTTAATTATGAATATTTACCTCATCAAATAAGATTGTAATAGCTGCAGCAAGGAGAAAATCTTGTGCGAGAATTTCCACGAAAGAAAAAACAACAAGATTAAACGTGAAAAGAGTAAATTCATTTCCATAGTACAGAACACTGTCGAATGAATGCCCATTGTCTGAAATCAATGTCAACAAAGTAATAAGTGCAGGATTACACAATCATAATAAAAAAATAACATTTTTTTTTCGTTTATGTTAAAACACATATTACATTTGTTAACAGTTATTCATATGTTATACATAAGAATTACAATATAAGCTATTGTAAATTAAATTATTAAAGTTTAAAATAATAACAACCTAAAATGGAACAATAATAACAATTTTATGAGCATTAAAGCAAATACTAGTAATTGCTAATTCAAGGACTTTAACTGCTTGTGTATCATTAAGAAAATGTACTTCTCCTGTTAAGTCCTTGAACAGTTTGTTAAATTCTAAATTAAAGATAAATTTTAGATAAAAAATAAAATAGATGTAAAATGTCTAAATTTATTATAAGTGATATGTAATATTGATTTATGTGTGTTTTCGTATTGCCTAAATATTCATTGCATACATTTTCCTTAATTTGAATGTGAAAGAGTTCATCATAGGAGCCATACCCAGATCTTAAACATATGGTATACCATGACTGAGAATTATAATCCGTAGAATGCATTATCACTGGGGAAGACGATCTTGTCTCCGCCAATCAACTTCGAGATGAACTGATTGAGTTATAGGCTCTCGGTCGATTTCAATTAAGGGAGTGGTCAACTAATGACCAGTTGTTATCCGAATTTCCTGATGACCATTTAGAAAACTTTATATTTTTCCAATCTATTAAAAAAAAAAACTCGGATGGAATTCAATCTTAATAAAGTATAGGTCCCATATTAAATCCTACGAATTGTCCTTTTTTTTCTTAAGAATTTGGCCTTTTATAAAAGATTTAATATCGCCGGTATTTATAGTTATTACTGTTCATATATATTAATTGGTATTTTTTACATTGAAATTTAAAAAACAAGATTATTTTATATTAAAATAATTTATTGTACCATACGTAGGAAGCAATATAATATAACTTCCTCAAATCATTCTAGAGAAAAACTACTATAAATTCAAATAAAAAAGGAAATCATGTTCAAAAAGTTCACTGTTGGACGAAAAGGATGTGAGTTTTGAACAACGTCAGCCGGTTGTGACGCCCTTCACAAGGATTTAGAATCTTGTCTGCCGGTGCTTAGCCCCTCCTAATTTTGGCAGACAACGTTTTTGTCATCTAGGGAGTATGCAGTTTCTTGTGTGCTTCAAATAAATCGTCTTCAAATTGTCAACTTTGGATTGAAAAAACGCGGATTTTGAATTTTGTCTGCCGGTGCTTAGCCCCCTCCAAATTTTGGCAGACAACATTTTTTGACATCTAGGAAGTATGCAGTTTCTTGGGTGCTTGAATGCATTATCACTGGGGAAGACGATCTTGTCTCCGCCAATCAACTTCGAGATGAACTGATTGAGTTATAGGCTCTCGGTCGATTTCAATTAAGGGAGTGGTCAACTAATGACCAGTTGTTATCCGAATTTCCTGATGACCATTTAGAAAACTTTATATTTTTCCAATCTATTAAAAAAAAACTCGGATGGAATTCAATCTTAATAAAGTATAGGTCCCATATTAAATCCTACGAATTGTCCTTTTTTTTCTTAAGAATTTGGCCTTTTATAAAAGATTTAGCCAAAGCGCATGAAGGACGAACCACAGTCCGCTTTGCACACAAGAAATGTTTGAGGAATACGTCCCTCAAAAATGGAAACAACTATGGGAAATCATATGTCCGCTACTTGATTCGATCTTGCAAATTTTCTTCTCCTGGCCTGCTTACATTCTAGGTACATAAACCCGAACACTTGCTTCTTTCCATAAACATATTCAATAAAACATTTCTTAAAACGAGCATTACACTTATTATGCATATGGCAGTCTGCCATTTCTACGAAACCTCAACTCTAACCTTAACCTCAAGCGTCCTACCTCGGGAGAATACGTCAGAAACGGCAACAGCATCTCCTTCAACCATGTAGAACTAAGATATTCTTTCCCCAAAGCAGAAATAGGTTTGAGATAAGGAAATGAGTTTGGGCATGTGAGGAAGTAATCTGACGCTCATAAATTTCAGCTTTGAAAAACTGTATTTTAAAGGGAAAAAATGAATGTCCAATAAAACACAATAGTTAGGTGGACATGAGTAGACATCGGATGGAAATATCCAGAGAAATACGAAGATATCGCACAAGAACAGTGGCGTGTCGATTATTCGAACGTTAATTATCGGAATGTTCAAATAACGGAACCTGTTTTTTTGTATTGTAACTTTCATTAAATTTATCATCTAATTACTTATTTTTACTGTTATAATTATTTTTATTTAAAGATAAATTAAAATCCATGAAAGTCTATAAGGGGAATAACAAATAATTATTACTCAAAAACTGAAAAATGTAAACTTAGTTTCTCATAACTAATTTTTGTTTACTGAGAACTGTACACCTAATTAGATTTCGTCAATGAGCTCATAAATTTCATTTGTTTCTCTGAATCCCTTCCCATTCATTTGGTATGTAATTTATAGCACACCTTCAGTTTTAAATCGTTCTTTGTGATACATCGCATTTGTGATCACTTTTTGTTTTAAAATTACAGCATAGCAAAAAGAAAACGAATGGTTTTTTAATTCAAAGACAAAATTTAAATCATTACATGGCTACAAAAAAAAAAAAAGTGCATCGGTTCAGCTATTAGCTATCCCAGCTTGGGGTTGGTAAATAAATAATAAAGGGAATGAAAAATATGTTTTTCCGAACCACCCCTGACGACATTATTTCGGATAATGGCGACGCTCTACTTTCTAAAGTGACACAACTCAAAAATCTGTATTTTCGATTTATCAAGTTTTAGTTCAATATCCTTCTATGCAATGTCAATATTATATCTGATTAACTTCAAATCCCACATGATACATCTCACTTTGGGTTAGGACTAAAAAAAAAATTCAGGTACATTTTCGATACAAGTCTGTAAGAATTTTATATTTTTATAATGCTGGTTTTTGAGTTGCGTCACTTTAGAAATACATTTGCGATATGTATGAAATGATATGAAAAAACAACCTCAACTCCCAACACCTAACAAAAGATCATTAATATTTCCAGTACAGCCTACAAGTTAATGATAAGAGGATGATAAAATTATTCCAGTAATACTGAAGGGTAGGAACCAGATTTAAATTGTGTTACTTAGTACTTATACGATAGAAATCATTTAATTTTTATTTCAATACATCTGATTATTGTTATACCCTATTTAAAATAATGTACAAATTTTTATTTTCATTTAATTTAAAATTGATACATACCATTATACAGAGTTCCATTGCGTTTTATATCACACAGTTCAATATCCAAAAGTGCTTCAATGAACGACTTTTCTCTCACTTCATAGTCCAAATCTTTCAGTGCCTTTAAAATAATGAGAATTACAACCATTGTAAAAAAATTGAGTTTTTAGTCAATTTTAATTTATTTTAAAATATTTTTCAGAGCTATTAATATTTGGACACTGATGGTCTACACTGGCCAGAAATAAAATATAAAAAAAAAATGAATTTACTTTAGTGCAAACTAACAAGCCTGTTACGAAACTTTTTAATTATAAAATTCACAGTTCGATCATTGTTAATTTATAAAAACTTCTTTATGAAAACTTTTATTTATTTTTTAGTTATATGGGATTATCAACCTAATTTTTAAAAAAATGCGATGTAATGGAATGCAGTAATAAAAGAGGAATCACTTATAAATTGTCAATATTAAATCCCCATGCAATACACAGAGCTTTTTAATAAAAAAATCAAATCGTATAAAATTTCTTCAAAAAATTTCCTTAGTTCATGCTATAAGAAATTTTAGCCTGTTCAAAATCCATCAGAAATCCCTGGAAAGTATTCCATGCAAGAGAAAACCATTACTTCGGAAAATGATCAAGTATAATCCATTATTATTCTCATTTATTATAAAATGTATTTTTATATGTTTATTACTTTTTTTAATTTAATTAAGTTCGTTCAAAATATTTTTATTTTAATCTAGGCTAAACCAGACAGTTATTGACACCCTAACTTAGAAATTAGAAAATTCATTACCAAAGACAATGTATGAAAATTCCTTTGAAGTCATACAAATCAACTGTGTTTTTTTATTTTCAATTCTGTCCGTATTTTAAAAGATATCCTAAGGGTGCCAATAACTGATTTTGCATTAGTTATTGTCTCTATCTTGTAAAATACATTCCAGGAATAATGTTTGGTGCGAACTTTCTTGTTTATCTCAAAGTATAGTATTAAGGATAAACAACTGTAAATTTCAATTTGGACTATTCTTTCTATAATTGTAGTATGAATTTATCCGAATACTTCCTTAAGGGACTCAATAACTGTCTGGTTTACCCTACTCCTTTTATTATTATTATTATTATTATTACTTTTCGTTTTTGTAGATAGATAAGAAATATTTTTTTTATTAATGTTTATACTTTTTTTGTGTGTGTGTTTCAGCACTAAATCTAGTATATTTCTTTAAACGAACATAAAATAACTCGATTTTCGAATTTGGGTGTTTGCAGACACGCGCTTCTTCAAATCAAGATCATCCTACCATTTTTAATATAATCAATAAACAAAAATCTACGAAATAGCTCTAATATTGCAATTATTTTCTATCGTGTTGTACCGCCATTTTCATTCAAGATTGTCAGATTCACAAATTTTTACGCATTTTAATAGAACCATTTATATATATTTATAATTTAAAGAATCCTATAAAAAGTAAAACTTCGTACTCAATGTACTGTATCTTTCGTTCTGGGGTGTTCATTTTGACTGCGCCCCATCTAAATTCCCTTCATATAACCCATGGTCAACTATCTCTCTTTGATTCATTTTATAATATAATTCAGTAAAAATATTAAATAGTAGTAATAGTAAATATTAAAAGTAGTTATTATACTTATACTTACATGCTCTATGAAAGCAGCCAAAAAACGGTTAATTGTCACGTAAGATTGCA
This sequence comes from Euschistus heros, assembly GCA_003667255.2. Lineage (NCBI taxonomy): Eukaryota > Metazoa > Arthropoda > Insecta > Hemiptera > Pentatomidae > Euschistus > Euschistus heros. The sequence continues at coordinate 397,566 of RCWM02000103.1, read as the reverse complement.
TTCCATAGTCTGTGTTTTGTAACTGACTTTTCCCCTCTTTTGTAAAACCAGTTATATGAAAGTTTGAAATCTGAAATATAATAAATTTATTTAACACAATATTGCCATATTTTTTAATTCTAACATAATCGTACAACATCCCAATAATTTAATTATTGATATAATAAAGAGGAACCTAGATTTGTGAGAATTTTAAATTTGGCCAATAATTTCAATTTTTCCCTTAATGTTCTTGTCGTGTAGCTCAAAAAATCTTTCACGCTTTAACTTATAAAAATGAAATAACTAGATGAAGTCCAAGATTAGTAGTTTGTAGTAGAAGCTTAGAACAGTATGTAGAAGATTCCTAAACATGCTTGATGAATAAAGTAAGCTAAAAATGTCCCATTGAACGCCTAGCAGGGACTTGTCATTTGGACAGCGCAGGGTGTTCGGAAGATCGTTTACCGAAGAGGTATCTCGGGTAGGGGGGTTCATTTTGAACCTATTTAAGGTCACTTACCTATATACAAAGTCTGACGGTTTTTTTTTTTAGTTTTTTTTAAATCATATTTTTTGCTGTAATTACAAATACATTATCCACGTAACATAAAAGAGATTTGATGCAAAAATAAATATTAAAAGAAACGGGTAATCGTTAAATCTTGTTAAAGGCAAAACAAAACTAAGCACTTCAATTTTAGGTTCAAATACTAAAACTCTTTAAAAAATACCATATGCAGGCACGCAGCACATCAAGTATTTTTTGTATACTAGATCTTCCGAACACCCTATATATATAAGGTGATTCCCTCTTAGTGTAAAAAAAAAATTAACCTTATATTCATTATCATTGGGTTTTTAACCTTACACTAAAAATGTAATAAAATAATGGACTACTTTCATATGGTGGCGCTTTATTGACAATTTTCCTTTATTTTCTAATAAATAGTACTTTGTTTCTTTGCTTTTTAGTCCAATGAAGAGCTTATTTTTTTTTTTAAAATACAGATTTGCATTAAGCAATATCATAATGTCTTATTTACCCAAGTATCTGATTAGCATACTAAATGAAAACATCATGTTAAATTGAATTAAATCATGATAAAACATTTTAAAATTAAATTTCTCCTTGAAATCGACATGAAATCACTTATTTGATCATACCATTCAAAATCTGGTTAAAAGTGCAAGATTTCGTAATAATTTCAGTATTGTGGATTGTTTTTTTTCGAATAGCGGTGAGCGTTAAAGTATTATAAGAAATAGTAAATTTACTAAATAAGTCGAAGAAGAAGCTGTTCTTAGGTCACAGTTTTGTAAAATTCAAGGTTACATGTAACCTGGCCTCATAGAAATATTAATGCTAAATCCGAAAAAGTAGTCAACATTTGAAAAATGTTTGAGCAAAGTGGAGATATTATAGCTTTTATGGCTAAAAATGTGTGGTTTCCTAAAAAAATCTTTCCTACTCCTCCAGTTCGAAACTCCAAGTTTCCTTGCATCCTCTTCAACATCCTTTTGCCAGAATTTTCCATGGCATCCTCTCTTTCGTGTTCCTGGGAAGCTTCCTCTCATAATCTTCACCATTCTTTCACTAGGCATCCTCTCGATCTGTCCAAGCTAGCTAAATTTTCGCGATTTATGGACCGTACAATATCCTCATGGTTGATTAATTCGTCCAGTTCTTGGTTACTTCAAGTGCCTTGTTCACAGATTGGACCATACATTCGTCTCATTATCTTCCTCTTGAAGACTTGAAGAGCTCGTTGGTCTAAATGTTTGAGTGTCCAGGTTTCACCATCGAAACAAACGACAGGCCATATAATGATCTATACAGATTTAATTTAGTTATTTTAGATAGAAGCGTCTATTTCATCAAGTTTACAAGACCAAAGTAGGCTTTATTGTCATTCATTATTATTTTCTTGATCTCATCACTAACACAATTCTTAGGATTAATTTCAGTGTTTAGGTATGTGAAATGATACGCCGCTTCAAAGCCGTAATTGTTGTATTTAAAGGTACGCGATCTTCTTCACAGTTAAAAAGGGATGAAATAACCCGAATTTCATATTTTAAGAACGGATTTTGGATTTAGTCTGCAAAAGGCTAAATGAATGCGCTACATTCTTTACGCATGGTAGAACGGGTTTTATGTGTGTGTGTATATATATATATATATATAATACATTAAAACATTAGGACATTACAGCTACACCACCTATTACAAGGTAATTCCTTTTCCTTCTTTTATTGTTAGCAAAACTTAAAGACGGATGATTAAAGTGACGTGCACCAAGCTAGAATTAGAACCGGATTCAAACAGCATAAGAAAATAGTTCATTTATAATTAATATTCAAACTATTATCATTACACCAATGAAAATCTGTCCATTTACAAATTAAAATGTAAATTTAATTTCTAAATCAAATATACTATATCCAAAACAATGCTTACGTTTGGATTGAGAGATAAAAGTGATCTATAAATTAATCGTAATTTGGGAGGTATCAACATTTTAAATGTTTGAAGATCAGAGGCAGGAAGTAAGCCTCTATGCCCCACTAGATCTTCTTCTTCTCGGCGTAACTGGTGTTTCAATGTTGCCATATCTGTGTCTGAGAAACCATGTACGGATCTACACAACATAACATTATATAAATTAATCAAATTTTGGTTCAATCAAGGTGGATTTGTTTAATCACTAGTAAGTTAAAATTTATTTGAATGAAATAATTAATATATATAAAATAATGAGAAGCAATGACGATATATAAATAATAATGAAGGATCAGTGATGACCATTAATTTCATTCGTTAACTTTCTTTTTTGTGTTCTATACATATGAAAACACCTAAAGATAGTATTTGTTATTAAGTATCAGTTTCTCATTAAATACATTACCTGCTTAGATAAAATGCTCCAAGAATACTTCAGTTATCATAGCTATGATCATACTCATTCGTTCAAAGACGATAGAATGAAGAAAGTGTGTATATATAAGGATATATAAACTTAGCAAGCTGAAGAAATTTGGAGATGCAGGCATCAAATGATGAGAAAATGAATAAATCGAGAGTAATAATCTGGCTAATATTAGTGCATGGGACATAAAAACGACAACGTTCATACCTTTCATAGATTTAAAAAAATTATAAGTAAAAATTAAAAAAAAGTATTACCCATTTATTATTAAAAAATAAATCTTATCTTTAAGTGATATTTTTATTCTAGGCATTGCCATAACACAGTGTTGAGCGTGGTTAACTAGATTTTTAAGTTGGATAACTATCACAATCAATAACTACTTAGTTGATAGTTGTCGCAACCCACATGCTCAACTAACTTAAAAGGCAATTTTGACTTGCAACTCATAGATTTGAAAGCCGACTTTTGTGAGGGTAGTAGGGACCTCTAATAGTGCAAAACTAGAGTTATAGCCGCCAATGAGTATTGGGAGATGAGAAAAAAAATAAAATATGAAAACCACGTTTTATTTTTTTTTTCTCAGCTCTCAGTTAAGATAGACAAATGATTTATTAGCGTAAAATTGTAGTTTTGTATGCTTCTTGAAATAAAAATACTTTCGTCATGCTCAAAACACGACTTGACTTCGAGTTGCCCAAAAACTAAAAAAATATGACAAAATTCCAATGAAATCCGCTGTAAATCAGTGGGAAATTTTTTCCACTGAAAACTGACCTCAAATCTCGATTCAACGCGCCAAAAAATCAACAAATATTTTTTTTCTTAACCCTTTCGAATACGTTAACATTTTTGAAGTTGAGATTTTATTAACAAATTCTAACGGCCATAGCATTTGCTGTATTCAACCGATTGAAATACTAACGTCATCACTGAAATCAACGTGCACTCTCTGCTCTCTATCCATGTATATAAAAGTGGGTTTACTCTAGCTTTTAGTGAACAAAAAATGATTTGGAAAAAATCCGAGGCTAACTATAACTTGAGATATCTCTATAAGGAGAAATCCTGCGACCTCCGCACATGGGCTAAACTGTGCAGTTTTACGGCTTCTAGAAACCCTTAAAATTTGGTTTCAATCGGTGTCGAAATCTGTGAGAGAGCGAAAATTATTTACGTTTTTCAACAAATTGACAGCATCTTGCCTTCTAAAAAAAATCTTACAAAATCTTGGGGGTAAATAATAGTTTTTAGTTTAAAAAATTTTCCTCACCTATATTTTTTAAAAACATATATATATTTTTTTTTTATTTCGGCCAAATTCGCTATTTACATATTTCTTCAGATGAATAATCTCTCTAATAATATCAGGTTTTGGTTTCAACAAGAAATCCTGCATTAATTTCCGAAAAACCCAATATTTTCCCCTCTATCAGTTTTGCTGTAAACGTTAGATCCCTTAGTGAAGTATATAGTGTTGTTTTTTTTTTTTCCAGAACCTGATATTATGTTTAGATTATTCATCTGAATAAATATGTAAATAGCGAAAGGAAAATATTAAACTAAATTGATATCATTTTCAGATTCCTCATTTCAAAAAACATGTAGAAAAGTTGGTCGAAATCAAAAATTAAAAATTGTTTACGCCCAAGATTTTGTAGGATTTTAGAAGGCATGGGATTGTCAATTTTGATATGGGTATTTGATTAAATGAAAGTTACGAGTGCTCACAACTAAAAACATAAACATAAAATAGTTTATTCGTAGTTTACGACGAACAAATAACAACCATTTTCATTTTTACCCCATTTTAGTGGGAAGGGAGGAGGGGAGGGGAGGACTTTGGACTTTAAATCAACTTTACCAATATTCATATAATTTTATATTCGAGTTAAGTATGTACCAAAACTTTTTCACGACTTACCTATTTTTTATTAAATTTAAAATTCAACATAAAAGTAAAATTCGTATTTACTTTTCAGCCCTAACAACTTAATTTTTCATGTTTGAATATTTTGATCTAAACATCTTGTTTAAACTGAAAATTGTGAACTGACCCTTTCAAGATCTGGAGACACCAGGTGGAATAACTTCTACATATTAAAGATATAAATCATGAGTATACAGGATAAGCGACCTGAGCCGTACCGACAATTGAAAACTAAACAGCAGCTGTGTGAAGGCGGCTTCTTATATGTAAAAGAATATCTGACGTGCTCGGAACTAATTATTCCGCCTTACTGGATATTTTATAAGGAGAAATAAAACATATTTTTTTGGCATACGATTGCCTTCTTTGTTTTCAGTACGCCGAAAAATTAGAATTCTGCAACAACGGTGGGTTTACTGTCAACCACTGCACAGTGGTCAGAATCATCAATTCAGCAGGATAAAATTACTTTGTTGACCTATCCTACAGAAAATTTCACAAAAATGTTCCTAAAGACCTACGTCCACAAATGATTTGGTTACAAGATAAAGCACAAAAACACATTTTATGATTATATGTTCCCAATAACGTAGCTGATAACACTGAACTGTAAAACTTCAACTATTTAGTTACTGTAATCAAACAGTAACATATCAAACTCCATTGGCTTTATTCTTCTTCAGCATCTAAACAATAGGAAAAGGTAAAATATGAGGAATGCCTTATGAGGACGTCGGACAGGCCCAAATTAACCAATACTAGACCGAAAAGGAATATTGAAGTCCTTTTTAACAAACTTTCATTTTGGTAAGTGAAATTGGATTACACGTAGAGCGCTTCCTACCAGCTTAATTTACTCTTTTATTTTCATCGAAAACCTATCTCAAGGAGCCACCATTATTTGAAGAACTACTGAACTTCTATTAAGGGCCTTTAATTTTAGCCATTGTGAAAATATCTCGATTTTTTTTTTCTTTCTTTCTTTCTGGCTAGGTCCTGCGTAAGAAAAATAAATACTGTGTGTTATCAAGATGACTTAAGGTTTAGTTTTTATACAGCAACACCATTATTGAAATAGGAATCGAAAAATGTGAAATTAAAAAGCATGCATTTGTGAGCAATTTTTTTTTGGCGCTATTCAGATTGTTCAAATTCGAACACCTAAATAAGTTCAAACAGTTTATTCAATTAATTTTTTTTTTTTTTTTTTTTTGTCTTAAATGGGTTCACTTACCTTCTCGGGAGCCGTCATAATAGGAAATATGTAAATACAAATTTGAATACTTCTATTCACAGATACTTCATCACTGATGATTTCAAACGAGTACTGTGCCATCCAGACAATGTAATTCTCTACTGACAAGCCAATGTATACATTATAGTTAATCTTTCCACGGTCATGGGTACATTACTATCCCCCTATTAATATCAACAAGTTTAAATTTGACTTGAGAACTTTGAAAAATGAACTTTTGTCCCACTAATCACGCGTTTACTGTGAACTAGTTAAAATATACAGTTTAAGTGTAGAAAAAAGATTTAAGAGATTTTTTTAACATAAACTCACCGTCAGCACTTATGGCTGAGTTAATATATTGAGGCGGAAGTATAATTGGTTATATTTTATGTGTTTTTTCAAGACAAACACACCTCTGCCATCTTCTGAATCGGTTGAGAGATTGTTCTCTTTTGCTTCCATGACAAATAGGCCAAAAGCGAACTGCTTGTATGACCATCACTTCAAATTAAGAGTCATACTGAAATCAAATGCATTTTGATTTAAATCATCTATTATATTTGTTTCTCTTTTGTTATAAAGCAAAAATATAAAGAAAGGTTTCATATAACATTATGTCTGGGTTTTTTTCAAAATAATATTTAAAGTATTTACCATAGTAAAAGTATTACTTATTTTATTTTTTTTATTTATTTTTTATTTTTTTTATGTATCATGATAAAAAAACGGTTTATATCATTATATTCGACCCTTTCAAATAAAATTTAAAAAATAATAACGTTAAGGAGTTCTTTTATATCTAATCCTCTCATTGACTATTGTCAGGCAATAACTGGTTAGATGTGAGCTCAAGGTTCAACACTATTTAGGAGATATGAATTTCTCGGTTTGTTCTACCAGATGTGTGTTGGCATTTCTGTGCTTGTTTTTTTGGACATAATTAACTAACAAATATAAAAATTAGGCAATTAGAGTATTTGTCCAATAACATACTGCGGTAACATCTAATTTCTTCTTAGGATTTATATTTGTGTATTTACACCCCCCCTAAAAAGAAAATCTATCTAGTAGTTTCAACTCTATAAAAGTGTTGGTACATATGTAAGTATCATATTAAATATTAAATTTTATGAAGATTGTTCCAGTTGTTTTAATACATGAATTCTCCCTTCCCAATCCTTAGAAAGGAAAACAATTCTTTATACAAGAACTATGTCTAAATGATTATTTTTTAAGACTAGAAAAGATAATTTAATTTTAAGTTCTTATTCCAGACTACAACTAATTTAGTTATAGCACTGCGCATTATATATAAAAAATAAAATATAATTCAAGTAAGAATCTATATTCAACTTCTGTGATGTTAAGTTTATTTAAAAACTATATTCAAATGTTACTGAGGAATGCAATCAATTCAGCAAAGACCGGAGGGTGTAACTAATACGTCATCTAGGAAATTGGCTAAAATTAAATAATTAAGAATCATTAGAAATAAAAAAAATATCAGACCAAAATTTTTGTTTAGATGAACTATTTATTATTATTTCCAATCCTTAAATTTTAAATTTCTTTTGAAGAGAAAAATAAGTTATTCATGGAGCTTCATAAGAAAACCAGTGAACACTTACACAAGCTAAAATCATGAAATATTTATCTATTAACCTGAAAACCATGCACTCTTTGACTTACTGTCTGACACATTCTAATTCTAAACTGTATTTTATCTTCCTCATATATTGAATTGGCGTAGGGATGTGGCGGCCCCATCGCCCGGTATTCTAATATACCGCAATCAGCCACTGGCCCTCCAGGTTGGAGGAACACCTACACTGACGATCACACAGTACACTGGTACAGCACGCAATCTCACGAAGGTCATCTTCAGTACACACCCTAGGATTACCTTTCCTAGGAAGCCTTCCCGGATGGGAGAGCAGGTCTGGAGGCTCTGAAAAGGCAGTCCCTTTACCAGACTCGGATGCTGTGGGCTAATCACCCACACATCCTAAAATAAAACTGATTACGAAACCTCAAAGAAAACAGAATAATAACACCGGATTGATAAACGGCAATAGACCCAGGAAACGTAACAAGGACTTAACGATTGGATTCTGGAACGTTTTATCCCTATACAGACTCGGAGGACTTCAAGCCCTCCTTAATGAAATAGACACATATAAAATAGACCTAGTCGCCATCCAAGAAATTCGCTGGACTGGTGTGGGACTCCTTGAAAAAAGGAATCACACCATATACTACAGTTGCCATGAGAAAAAAACATATATTTGGAACCGGATTCGTCGTAGGAGGAAAAATGAGAGAAATGGTAATTGGATTCGAACCTCTAAATCCTCGAATCTGCAAGCTACGTATCAAAGGAAATTTTTTTAATTATAGTTTGGTTAGCTGCCATGCACCCACAGAAGCCTCTGATGATGATGAGAAAGACGAATTTTATGAGTCTTGAAAAAGCTTTTGATGACTGCCCAACTCATGACATAAAAATACTACTTGGTGACTTCAATGCCAAAATCGGTAAAGAAGAATGCTACAGACCCACCATAGGTACCCATAGTCTACATGAAACCAGTAATGACAATGGCCTCCGACTAATACATTATGCAGCCTCACGTGACCTGATTATAGGAAGTACGCTATTTCCGGGGAAAAAGATTCATAAAGGTACATGGAAATCCCCAGATGGTAATACGTCTAATCAAATCGACCACATCCTCATAAGTGCGAGGCACAGATCTAATTTACTCAATACGAGATCCTTCAGGGGGGCTAATGTTGACTCAGATCATTATCTTGTCATAGCGAGAATAAGAGCCCGGATCTCTACAGTAAGATGCAAGAGACCGGAGAAGGCTAAAAGATTTGATATTCAGAAACTTAAAGATGATGACATACGCTCAATCTATCAACAGCAACTAGATTCTCAGCTAACTGAAGCTCTTGCTAGCGTTGACGAAACGATTGCGGAAACCTGGAAGACATGCCAAAAAGTAATAACCAAGACTGCCGAAGAGACCCTTGGAAGTCAAACACTGGATAGAGAATCGGCATGGTTTGATGAGGACTGCAGGACGGTAACGGAAGCCAAGAACAAAGCATATAAAATCATGATCAGTAGAATGTCCACTCGAAGCACCACCGAAGAATACAGAAGAGCAAGACGAGAGGAGAAAAGAACCCATAAGAAAAAGAAAAGAATATGGGAAAACAAACAGATGGAATTGGTAGAGACATATCGAAACACAAATGAGTGTAGACGGTTCTATCAGAAAGTTAATAAGGGTAGGGCTCCATATAACCCAAGAGTAGTCTCAACAAGGATGGAAAATGGGATGCTGCTGTCGAGGAAAGACGATATAATGGATCGATGGAAAAGATATTTTGACAGCCTGCTTAATGCCGGGCAAGACGATTTACTCATCAACTCTCTTTCGAGCGCGAAACACGACCATGACATTGAACCTCCAGACTTAGAGGAAGTGATAGACGCCTTACAAAAAATGAAAAATAATAAAGCTCCTGGAGCTGACGACCTACCGGCAGAGCTATTTAAATACAGTGGGGAAAAATTTCTAAAAACTTTCCACAACTTAATAATATCCATCTGGGTAGATGAAGTGATGCCACGGGAGTGGAGCAGGACAATTATCTGTCCAATTCATAAAAAAGGCGACCGTCTTGAGTGTTCTAACTATAGGGGTATTGCTCTACTATCCTGCGCTTATAAAATTATTTCTAACATTCTATATAATAAACTAACTCCATATGCTGAGAAAGAAATAGGAAATTACCAATCAGGATTTAGAAAGGGCAAATCCACAATAGACCAAATATATTCTCTACGCACTATCGTTGAAAAAGGACTAGAATTCAAAGTAGCAACTCATCACCTGTTCGTAGATTTTAAAAATGCTTACGACAGCATTATACGACCAAAACTTTATCAAGCAATGGAAGAGATGAATGTACCTCCTAAACTAATCAAGCTGATAGAAATGACAATGACGGATGTTTCATGTGTGGTCCGTGTTCAAAACCATCTCTCCTCCGAATTCCATTCTAATAAAGGACTGAGACAAGGTGATGCTCTCGCCTGTCTTCTCTTCAACATAGCTCTGGAAAAAGTAATCAGAGACTCTGAAATTCAAAGAATGGACACCATAAGCACGAAAATGGTACAATTGTTGGGCTATGCTGACGATATAGATATAATTGCAAGGTCACTCCCAGCACTAAAAATCGCCTTTCTTGCGCTGCAGAAAGCAGCACTTCCTATGGGTCTGATAGTAAACGCAGACAAGACGAAGTACATGTATGTAGGCGATGGAGCTGGCCCCACAGAAGACAGCATAAATATAGGGCCGAATACATTCCAAAGGGTACAAGAGTTTACATACCTCGGATCGCTCATAAGCTCCTCCAATAATATGTCCCTCGAAATCAATAGAAGAATTACAGCCGCTAATAGATGTTTCTTTGGTCTCACTAAATACATGAAGAGCAGCTTGATCTCCAAGAAAACCAAAACCAGGCTCTATAAGACCTTAATACGCCCGGTATTAATGTATGCCTCCCAGACGTGGACACTGTCCAAAAAAGATGAAAAAAATCTTCTGATTTTCGAGAGGAAAATACTTAGAAGAATTCTCGGGGCCGTAAATAATGGAGACACATGGAGAAGACGGAAGAACCGAGAGCTGTATGAGTTATATGGAGAGGCGGACGTTGTGCGGACAATTAGACTGAATCGGCTGAGCTGGGCTGGGCATGTTGTCAGAATGGAGGAAAACCAGGTACCGCGAAGAATCATGGAAGCCAAATTGGGTACCCATAGAAGAGTTGGTAGACCGAAGCTCAGATGGATGGATGCTGTTTCCAGCGATGCAAAGAACATCCTGGGTGTTCGTAACTGGACGGCGGCCGCAGGGGACAGAGAAACATGGAGAGTTCTCCTTGAGGAGGCCAGGACCCATCTAGGGTTGTAGAGCCATGAAGATAGATAGACATATATTGAATGTTCACATGTCTTAAGAAATGAAGATGAATGAATAACATTCGAAAATAGTTTTTAAATAAACTAAACATCATTAAAGTGTCAGATGATTCATCAATTCTTAATTAGATTTATATTCATTTTATAATTTTATTCATATCAACAAATTATAATTCATAGTTATATTATTTCCATGACATGCTCAACTTTTTAAGGCTTTTATGTTCTTGTTTGTTTTTTTTAAAATAAATTTCTAATTCCCATCCACAAGAAAGGATGCCAGGATGAATGCTCCAACCACCGACCAATATGCCTATCACCTACAAATTGTCATCTACAAATTGTATACCTCTATCCTGGAAAGTTGGCTAAAAAAAGCTGCAGCAAGCGGAAATGGAATGGTATGAAGAACTCCACCAAAAAGTAATGACAATCAATACCAACAAAACTAAGATCATACATGCAGGTAGGCAGCAGGAAGATGTACATATATACTGAAATGAAGAGGAAACGGAAATGGCGACTGACTTCGCTTATCTCTTTACAGTAACAGAATCGTCTGTGAAGCTGGACACGGAAATATCCAATAGGATTAACAAAGCAAACACAGTTAACTACCAGATATGTACCACTGTTGTAGGAAAGTGAGAAATGGGAAAGAATGTCTAACTCAAAATCTTTAGTCAGACTATCTGTCGATACTATAGTAAACAGCTGAGAGCTGGGTACTGATGGAGAAGCAGGAAGCACAGTCACTGTGTCGGAAATGAAGTTCTTGCAAAGAGTGGCGGGGAAGATGAGAAGAGACTGCATTCAGAATGAGAGAATTCACCAAGAACTGAAGATTGCACCACTAAAATATTTGCCGTAATCTGGCAACTGAAATGGTGTGGCCATGTTATCAGGATGAAAGACCACCGGGATGGACTGCCAGATGAAAAAAGACCTTGAGGACACTCAGGGTTGTCCTATCTCAAGGCCATCGCTCCCCTATGCTGAAAGGTACTCTAGTGAGAAGCAAGAGAAGAAGAAGTGTTTTTTAAAAATATTTATTTTATTTTAAGATGGTCTTGAGGCCTTCTATTGTAGAACCATTATTTAATAGAACTTTATAAGTGCTACCAATGGGTAGTTTTCTTCAATTAACATGTCATTTTTAGCATTATCATCACATTTACTTGATGTACTTGATATTATATTGTATACAATTGTAAATTTCAATAAATAGCTGAAACATTTTTTTTTTTTTATAATTTTATTAATTTTATAATTATTTGTTTCTCTTATAGCTCCATTGAGGTCTTAAAATATAAGGCAAAAGATTGGCTCAATACAATGTTGTGTTATGGTGTCTTTAAAGATAGCACACTTATGGTCAACAGAATTACATCATTATAAACAACAATTAAATTAGGTTGAAAATTTGCCTAAAATAAATTCACACACCATTTAATACTGTTTAAAACTTAATTTATAACA